>CM050176.1:37679947-37827447 GCA_027410445.1 Discoglossus pictus | reverse complement strand
ATACATTTAAGTTCCTTCTGTCTTCTCTCTTTGTTACATCAGGTCTACTGTGACATGTGTCCCAATGTGAACCTGTCTATTTAATAATACTGTACTGGTTCAGACCCATCCAACAGACTACACTCCACAGCTGATGCTACCTCTCCAAAAGATAAAATGGTATTATATTTTATTACTGCAAATTGAGTCCTTGTTTACAGTAAAGTCCAGGGTTATCCGGCACTTAACCAACCGGCACCGGCATCAATTCCCCATTTTAAATTTACTCCTGCTAAACCGGCATAACCGACACTATCCGGCACTATTCGGAGTGCGAGACTCAAAAAAAAAAAAAAGCTACATTTTTTTTGAACATTTTTTTCTAGGCCTAAATGGCCCAGTTTAGATGCTAATTCTTTTTTAAATGCATTTTGAGGGGTTTTGGGGTATTTAAGGGGTGTTTAGACCCTTATATTAAGATTAACTGGAAACTACACGTTTCTGGCAAAAGGAGTTTACTGTATATAGTTTTAACTGGGGATGTTTTGTGTCCCACTCAGGGGCGGAAATATTGCTGGTGCAAGTGGTGTGTTGAACCATTGCCAAACTCTACGGGGGCCCCGGGTTGCCCCTCGACTGTATTGTCATTTTTTTTTTCATAGTGTTGGGCCCACTATCCCCAACCCATGCCTAAACAGCCTCTCTGGACCCCCTAGGCCCTGTCGGGCCTTGGTCTCAATATCCTTACTGAGAATGTCCCTGGGTAATACTCCAGGCAGAGGGGCTCTTGGGCACATCACCACATTTATATATATATATATATATATATATATATATATATATATATATATTGGCATTGGAAATTGTTATTGCCCTCTTGGTCTGGCAGCAAGCCTTGACAATCTATTGTATATGACAAAGTTCGGATACATCCTTGCTAATATACAACTAGTAAACACACACCTAATTTAATTTAAATTCATAAATCCAGTGACTTACATATTTTGCTGTAGAGAGATTACTATGTTTGCTTGACATTTGATTTCTAAACTTAAAACTTGCCCAATGGGAATATACCCACCGAAAGTTCTGTCTTTTAGTTTGCAGACACAAACCAGTCATGGGCAGTCCAGCATGACATGCCAGGCAAATCTGCAGCCTCACAAAGAGGTCTGAATCCAAGTCTGAAACTGGAAATCATTATTTTCCCAGCTACTTGTACCTAAATGCAAACCCTTCAAAGCTCATTGGCACCTAGGCCTACTGTCTTGACTCCTCTTGGTGATTGGTTGACATCAAAGAAAGAAAGCTCTAAAAATGGTTGTAATTTGTATAAACTGTTACTTCATCAAGAATGACCAGTTTTGACTCTATCTCATGCTTTCTCACATCTATAAATTCTATTTTGAGTTAGTTTGCTGGTTCTTTCCTGGGGCAGTCCAGCATTAAATGCCAGGCAAATCTCCAGCCTGACAAAAAGGTCTGAAATTAAATCCGGAGCTGGAAATAATTATTTTCCTAGCTACTGGAACCTAGTTGTAAAACGTTCAAAGCTCAATGGCACCTGTGACCAATGTTTGAACTTCTCTTAAGGACTGGTTGATATCAAAGAAAGAAAGCTTCAAAATAGTTGTAATTTGTATAAACTGATACTTTATTAAGAATTATTCCTGCTTTGCCTACATCTCATGCTTTATGTCATATTTATAAATTCTATTTTGAGGTAGTTTGCTGGTTCTTGAGATATTCATATGCCTGATTTTATGTTTCGTAAGAATATAAATTTATGTAAATCTCACTCACATTCAATTTGCAAACATGTCTACATCCCCACATCAATAATGGAACAACAGAGGTATTATCATAAATATATTCCATAGTAACAAGATGTGAGTGATATAATCATAGCAGTAAATATATGTTTCAGACCAGCAAATACATTGTATTGCGCATTAGAAGCACTTATTAAACAAAATACTACAAAATTGCAATGCACTTTCGTTTATCTTGGTGTGAACAACGTGCCCCAAGCTGTTATCAGGTAGTTTTCTTAACTTCTATTAACACTTAAAAGCAATTTCCTCTAGACGAGTACATCAGGTAAACATAAGAATAAACATAAATGAAACCCACAACCGTTACACCACTAGTCAAGATACTAGAATAATGACAGCCTATAAGATTTGTGCAAAGATAAGGGCAGGTTGTACTCAAGGACAATGTGATGGAGACAGTGTAATGAAGGCTGCTAGATTTACTAAATTATGGCCTCCATTCAGCTGAGCAGATTGTAGTCACAAAAGCCCGTAAAATAATTTGCTATTCAATTGGCGTCTTTTAGCTACCACAATCGGTTTGCTCAAAATCGCGGTGGTTGTCAAAATTGTAACTCCATCCCATCAAAGCCTTTGATCTTTCAAGCCTGTAAATGTTACAATCCCTAAAATATCAATCTCGGTAATCAAGGAGTTAATACATATCAGGCCACCCACATGGACTAGAACAGTATTGCCACTCATTTTTATTATTTTGTACATTGCCAGATTGCAAGTTCAATTGCATATCGGACTTCAAAACGCCAATTCATTGATGTTTGACCTCCATGTTTTACTGATGTTATGATGATGGTCTAATTTACTATTGGCTGTTTCTAAATTGGTAATTACAGGCTTGCTTGATTGATCATGATCATGCCCTGAAATGCTACTTACGGGTGCATGGTTTAGGCTTTTGGCCAGGTAGTTGCGGGCCTGTTCAATTGGATTGATCTGTAACTATTGCAATTTTCAAGCCTGCAGACATACGGCCTGTATGAAGTCAACTGAATGCCATTGAATGGAGGCCAATGACCATTATGTGTTCCCTTGGGTTACTGCAAGAGGAGGGGCATATCATGGGTATGTTATGGGAGAGGACACAGTGATACCCATTCTGCATGTACCAACCAATACAATTATAGTGATCAAAGCCCAGCAGCTTCGCCAACGAGAATGACAAACATTTGATACCAATAAAGATATGTCATAATACTAGGCAATGTATGTGTTATGTAAATTACAGTAGGAATCCCTGGGGCCATTTGTGGATGCTCTCTATGTCTAGAATGTAATTAAAATACCAGCATCAACTTAACATTAACAAATACTTCCAGGGTATTGGAAACCACTTGTAGCCACTGGAAATATAGAATAGATAAAAGCGCCCACTAAGGCAGGCAAGCAATGGGCATCACGAGGCTAATTTAAATACAAATGTTTCCAAGTCTTTCCAGTAGAGGTTCATTGGTTACATTGACTTCCGGTTCTGTACAATCACTACGCCAGGCCATTGCTCAACCAAATAAATAATAAATAATGGAAATGCTGGTACAATTACTATTGTAAATGAATACACATTCCTACCTTCCTGTAAGGACTCATTTTCAGTACATGCTTTGTTACCTCTAGGCTGAGTCACCCACAGGATAGACACAGTTTTAGTAGATTCCAATACCTGTCACACCAGAGCAATGTGTAAATACTTTGAATGACTCATAAAAAATGCATCACAGAGTCATTTGTTTGTGTTTGTCGAGTTCAAGACTGGAAAATAATAATGTGGGTGCTCATTAAAAGACTTTTTGTGCTCCGATAAACTGCATGCATACATTCTCATGTAATGATAAACAATCTTTAGCTCAATACATAACATTACTTTAGTATTATTTAAGCTATCGTCTAATATCTTGCACTTTATCATCTATGTCAACTGAAAATCAAAGAAGTTAACGGGTCATGGAACACACAATTCTTCACGTGTTTGAGAGCAGCAATAAACATTACCAAAGTTGTGTTTTGCATGAACAAATATAAAGTAAAAGCTGTTTCGACCTCATGGAAACTTACACAGATCATGCTAAAGTCTGTAGATCTAATTGGCAGATAAGCATAACTCATACTTTTATGTTACTGCTTATAGGTTGTCATGGGCAAGCCCTCAGATCAGTTAAACATTTGGATATTGTTTTTTGATAAATTATTCAATACCCCTTTTCTTTACAAATAAATAAATGCTTTCAATGTTTTTGTGCCAAGAGGATTTCAACTTACAAGAGAGTATCCCTAGAGGGTAGACACAAATTAGGATTCTGCACATTAAGTGTGGTCAGGTGGTGGAACTCTCTACTAAAAAAGGTTGTGATTCAATAGATGACTTTAAATAGCAGTTGGGTGTATTTTGAATAAAAGGGGCATTTAGGGTAATGTTAGCTAACTAGAATAGGAAGGGTATTGATCCAGGAAGTACCGTATTGGCCCGAATATAAGCTGCACCTTTGAAATTCAAGGTAAAAAAAAAGATAATATCCGAATATAAGTCGCACCCTTAAAATTGGAGAGAAACAGGCTTTCTAATCATTATCTATGGTAACTTCTTTTGTGGGTTAGAGGCCGAAAATCATAGCTCGCAAAACGGTACAATCGCTAAAATCTCAAATCGCTAAACAAATTCTATAATTCCGCAGGCGCTCACACCCGTAAAGGGCAAATGTAGAAGAAAATCCTACGGGTTCCAAATAGGACCCGCAAGTGGGTTAAATATAGCACCGTAAATACTGATTAAAAATACTGCGCTGTAAAATACAGGGAAAATGATTAATGACATTAGACTTAATTGTCTCAAACAGGCAAATCGGCAATCATCTTTTTACGGTCGCGAATATAAGCCGCACCCGTAATTTCCAAGCTTGTATATCAGAAAAAAGCGCAGATTATATACGGGCCGATACGGTAATCTGATTGCAAGCATTTGGGATCAGGAAGGAATTTGAGTTTGTTTTTTTATTTGCCTTCCTCGGTTTAAATATACAATTCACATAACACAAAGATCAGAGGAGATCTGAAACGGTTGTGTTTGATGGACTTACATTCTTCAATTACTATACTGTACTATCTATAAAATGTACAAATCTTATTATTAATGACCCAGACCGCTAGACAACACAGAACATACATGACAGAGACTAGTGACATAAATATAAAAAAAAAAGGAGTAGTGGTTATTTACGGATTAAGACTTAACTTTTAATAGTTATTGTCTGAAATAAAAAATCACCATTAAACAGCTCCGCATAAAAAACAGAATATTCTGGTGCTAAGTAATTTGCTAAGCTTTGTATTATTTTCTTCTTATATTCTAAAATGTTACATACTGACACAGTAATACCAGCCCCTGTCCCACATTGTTATAGTACGACTAGCCAAGCCATAGATACCATATAATATATAAGTAGATAAATATAAAAAAAAGACCAAATCCCAACAAGAAGAAACATTTTACCCACTTGCACAATTTGGTGGAAGTTCTCTGGACCAGGCATTTTTAGTAACATTGTTATTTCTGGTCCTTTCTGGTCCTGTTGAGTTATCGGAGAGCTTTTGTGCCAGGCTCCATGGTATGTCAGACAGGTAACTCTGAGTCAGTGAGTGATCTACTGCAGAGAGTCATGAGCACGTGCAGGCGAAGGCAGTATGAGTGGGACACGGTAGTGGAGGATGAGTCTACGAGTTGGGTTACACGATAGGTTATAAATTATAGAAGTAGTGGAGAGTTGTGTAGTGCAGCTGTACTGAAATGGTCACCCTTTGTAGGACAACACCACTTTTTATAGGCCTAGGCCTAAACATGCGCCCGCCTGTAGTGCTCAACTCCGGCACTTTTAAATATATGGCATAAACTGTGTGAGTCCCTTTAACGTCTAGTGACATACGTAAGTTTGTGAGTTTTCAATCTTGTGCTTTGGAGAAAGCTCTATGGACATTCTAGGCCGCAAAGACCGGACTCTCCATTCTTTGCAATGTGTTAATATTGCTATTGTTTTGCCTTGATCGTAACCCTTGTATAGCGCTACAGAATATGTTTGTGCGTTACAAATAAACAAAGGCATTTACGGCGGGGCTCGCAATGAGCCACGAAGGTGCTCAGAGGAGCAAAAGCCTCACATTGTGTGGCAAACAGCATTGCCAGCCTTAGAATTTTAATCCCGTAATTTTTGACGGGCAATTTCCTAATCACATATATAGTTGTGAGCATGCGAGCTGTTGCTAACGCTTGCGGGCTTGCAAAGCTCCTTGCCAGCAACTGCAACCCTTGCAAAATTCACGTCGTTACGCAAGGAAAATACGAGACACGTTACGACCCATTACGATCTTGCAAAAATCGGACGCAACAGGCGCACATGAAAACATGAAAAATACAATAAATACACACAACAAATACATAAAAAGCTTACTTGCAGGAGACACTGAAAAATTCTCTAAGAGAGAGAAAAAATGGCCGACGAAAAAAATTAAAACGAGGCTACAGCAGTCTAAAGACGCAAAAACGTCACCAAACACCTACGTATTTGCCGAAAAACACCTACAAGTTTAAAAAACAAGGACGCAACCCGCGCAACCGCAAAAACAGTACAAACACAACAAATACAAACAACAAACACATAAAAAGGTTACTCACAGCAAGTGGGGGGGGGGGGGCACCCAGGACCTCTGCACGTCAAGTTACACCTCGATTTAAGCACAAATTTCGGAGTTTAGAGACCTGAAAATCACCTAAGCGAGAGGAAAAAATGGCCGCCGAACAAAACAAAAACGAGGCTAAAGGTCCCTATATACGCAAAACACCACCAAACAACTACGGATTTTCCGAAAAAGTCGCACGACATAGAAAACGAAGGAGGCTAAATCAGCCACAGCCGCATACCACACATTAGCCGCCATTTTAGAACAATAGCTTATACAATGCGGAAATACACAGCTACGCTAACGAATTTGCCTCGCGCACGCACACTATTACACTGCACACATTCAGCACGCTTACACAGCAGCTCCACAGCACTGATGCTGCAGCAACATCAAAACACATTGCCAGCTCTTCAACAGAATGCTTCCTGCATATATTACTTCAAAATAGGTAAAGTATATTAATTTATTAATCTATTATTTATTTTATTATACACAAAACAGCATTAGCTCACTCATTTTTTGACGGGCAATTCGCTAGTAATAATAATAATTGTCATACAGCCCCATTAAATTAGAAGCCCATAGCGGCATCGGCACACCCGCAAAGGCTGCAGGCTTAAAATTTGGCTGCGTTACATAAATAATAAATTGAACCATGCCGCAAGTTACGGGCCGTAGACAGAAACCCATAAACCATTCTTGCAAACGTTGGATGTGAGGCCGTGAACATGATCAATTAGTCAAACCCGTAGTTTAGACGGAGCCAATAGCAAATGAGATCGTCATCATTACGTCACTGGAAAATGGATGTTAGATTTCAAAGCCTTACGGACCCGCATTCCAGAAGTAATGCAATATTAATAAATCAGTAAATATGATATTTTGGTCCATGCGAGTTTCATTATATGTAGTAACACATTGATTGGCGGGAACTATATAAATAAAAGTATTTTATATTGCAGATTTGCAACCTTGAGAAAGTTGTACTATTAATTTTAATACCTAACATCACTTTCCCTTTTTCATTATAAGTACAGTAGTATGTGTATATTGGCATTTACAGTGCTACAAATAGGACTTTAACCCCCTTGTGGGTCCTCTCTGGTGCCCGTTGGCTTTTTGGCTCCATGCATGTTACGGACTCAAATGCCAGTGAAATTCGTAGCAATTTAATAGCGATTTTCGAAGGTAACATTTATGGGCTTGAGATAACAAAGGATTTGCGGTTCAAATTTTTATGTCCCATAGGGTATTTTGCCTTTACCCCACAGATCATTAGCGGGTTGCTTTACGTGGCCAATTTAATAGCTGTAAGTCTTGCTGGCTCCGTTACGGGCTACATAGTTTGTCAAGTATTTCAAAATGTGTATTTTTCCTTAAAGCACATTGTTTCTTTTAACTATTAATAATGCTAAGAGAATGCACAACAAACTTGTATCCCCATGGGATGTATCCTAATAAACGAAGAGCAATTTCATACAACTTTAATTAATAAACAGTAATTCTGCAGCGTGAAATGCATTTGCAGATATGAAGCACATCTATAATTTGGGATCATAGCGTCCATCTGGGGACTAAAGAATAACTCTTGAATGTGCCCCAGTTCCCATCTAAGGCTAACAGTTGCAATTATTGGTAAGTGCTCAGGACTGCAGAGATATTTGCAAATTGAATGGGAATGTAATTTACTCTAAATACATGCATTAAAATTCTTAGAAAAATATAGAAAGTGGGGATTTATTATTGCTTGAAAATTGCTGTTGTGCCAGCATAATGCGACTCACTTAGCAGCAGCTCATTGATACACAGACGTGTGAAGGCGTGAAACACGGGATGAATTAGAGCGGGGTCTCCAACCATCAGAGGTACTGCTGATCAGTGAGTAATATCGTCACCTACTGAAACATATAGACAGCCAAGAGGAACCGATTGTGCTACTAATAAAGCGGACTGCAAGCTCTTTGGTCAAGTGTATGAAATACAATAAGTTCTCTTAGCACATCATGGGAGGATCGGTTTATATTGTAGATGGGGGGCAGATCCCAAATAGCAGCTAAATTGCATTTAAAGTTAATAGGTTTACACCAAGAGGTGAGAAGAGGGGAAAATAGAATTGGGGGGATGAGTTAATTGGGGGGGATGAGATATCATGTAAGAATAAACAGTCAGTCTGAGTTGGAGATTCTAATAACCAGGGCTGGGGGTTTTATGGCCTAATGACGGGGTGAGAAGGTTACAGTATGAAGATCAGACCCCTGAAACAGGGAAGGAAGGGTTTGGTAACAGTAGTATAGCGGGGGTTTGGCAATATAACTGGGGGATGATCTATCCCCCTCTCTTCTAACACACATCTCCAACTGTCTCTCTAGTATATCCTCTTGGATGTCCGCCCACCATCTCAAACTCAACATGTCTAAAACTGAACTCCTAATCTTCCCTCCCTCTCCCACAGGGTCAATCCCTTACATCTCTCACTGTCAGTCATGCCATCATCACCCCCTCCTCCCAAGCCTGTTGTCTTGGAGTTCTACTGGACCCGCTCTGTCTTTCATCCCTCACATAGAGTCACTAACTAAATCTTGTCTTCTCCATCTAAAAAACATCTCCAGAATTTGTCACTATCTTACACAAGACACAACTAAAATCCTAATACACTCTCTCATCATCTCTCAGTTAAACTACTGCAACTCGCTTCTTGTTGGCCTACCCACCACCCAACTATCTCCACTTCAATCCATTATGAATGCCTCTGCTAGACTCATCTTCCGTACACAACGCTCAGTGTCGGCATCACCTCTCTGTCAGACTCTCCACTGGCTTCCCTTGGCCTCAAGAATAAAATGTGAAATCATGACCCTAACTTACAAAGCCCGTAACAATAACGCTCCCCCATACATTTCTGGTCTCATCTCCAAATACTCCCCCACCTGCCCTCCTCGTTCTGCTAATGACCTTCTTCTTTCTACCACTCTTGTCACCTCCTCTCACTCCTGCCTCCAGGACTTTTATCGTGCTGCCCCTAGTCTCTTGAACTCCTTGCCTCGCTCCAACAGATTATCCCCTTGCCTCAAAACATTTAAAACCTCACTGAAAACGTATCTCTTTAAAGAGGCGTATCACCTTCCACCCTCACACGCTTATCACCTCTCTCTCCCTCTTTTACCACTCACTATCCCTTAGATTGTAAGTCTGAGAGTTTCTATCCTAAGTACTTTGGGAATTCACCATGGACATTGGATTTCTGTTCATTTGTATTTATCTTTGTCTGAACTTAACTTACTGTAGGTACAGCACTACGGAATATGTTAGCGCGTTATAAATTAACTATGATAATAATAATAATAATAATAGTGTGTTGTGTGTCTAAAGCAATAATTAACAGTCAGTCTGCTTGTACTAAGCGAGGGTACAGGTGTTGTTATTGTGTCCTAACCATTGCTGGGGATGCTGAGCTCTTGAACACAAAAAGACACGGCCTAGAGAGAGAGAATTGGGGTGAGCGTGGTCTTCCAAATCTTAGGGTTGTAACAATATACAGTATACTAAAGGATGATGGATTGGGGGACTTTTGGATGTCAAACCTTTGTAGAACTGCCATAAGAATATTCAGAGGTTCTTAAAGTTTTCTCAACACATCACCCTTTAGTATACCTAGCCCAGTGGGATTCCACATATGTTCTATTCCTAAGGAATTTCCAGGAGCATATTAATCGATATGGACGGTTCCTTGATTTTAATAGTTATATGATATATCTGTACGTCAATTTACTTGTATTTACTTTGTTTTATTAATAAGTGCTTATAAGCTCTGGTTTTGCGGAGAAAAAAAAAAAAGCAAATAGTCCCTGTATGGGTCTGCCCTCAGCAGCGTATTGAGACACAGACTCAGAAGTACTGGGTGTGAAGCATCTCATACTAACCAATCAGTGGCTAACTCTCAGCAACATTCTGCAATAAGCTGCTGAGATGTGGTCCCTAATAGGCTAGAATAAAACAAAGAACATCCAGCCCTACACAGTCTATGTCTGCATATGCTGCAGAGGGTAGATCCATACAGGGAATATTTGTTTGATTTTAGGCAGTAAAAACAGATCTTATAAATGTATATACATACACAGGTATATTATATAGCTAGTACAATCCAGGAACCTTTCATATCATTTTAATATTCAGATGTAGACAAGCCCAAGACACATTACAGTGGCTGCAGTGCCAAGCCCCAGATTCACACTCTGCGCCGCGGCTCCTGCGTTTCTTGCCCGGTTGTGATGGCTTCAGGTGCATTCACATAATCAGATAACATTGACTGATTGATGCTGTTTCCAAGGAATATATTGTCCAGAAAACCCTGTTAATAAGGAAAAAGAAACTGCTTTGCAAGCTCAGAGCACAACTCATCTCTCACCTTAAGGTAGAAGAGGCATTTAGATGGCCATATATAAGACCCCAACCCCAGAGCAGGCCTGGGGGGCGCTGATGTGAGGAAATAATACAATATCTATCTGGGAATATTATTATTATGGCACAATATATTTATTATTTGCTGCAGTCTGTGAATCAGTAAGTATCCTATAAATTCACTTTGAAATATTATCACTTATATTTCATGTATCACATCTATTACAAAAATCACCTTATCATAATACTTCCAATTGATTCCATCTCCCCAACAAAGGTCTATTATTTTGAATTATTATTTATTGTACTGTAAATCATTTCTGAGGTATTCAGCACTATTTGTGGCACTTCTTTATGCTACTTTGTGGCTCTGTGTGCTAATTTATAGCACAAAGCGGATGAGTGTGAGGGAGAGGATCTAACTGCATGATAACATTGGGAAACATGGTTATTGCTACCATATTAGCAAGTAAGAACATTGTATTGCTAATTAGCACATCAAAGCGGCTAATTAGTATCCACTCATTGAATAATAAGTCCACAAGAATAATGCTGAAAATCTCAAGAATCATTTATTTTCTATATACAGAGTATAATTCAATAAAAACTTAGTTTTGAGGTGATAATGTCCCTTTAATCAAATTTTTATATTTTCTTAAATAAATAAATGATCTGAAATCCTAATTATCGCATGTTCTTTTCACAGCTATTGTATAACTATAGATGAATTCTCAGTTTCATATAATCTCTGCTGTTGTGGCCTTATATTGTATACATGTGTATAATATATTGTGATTATCAATGTAAAGGTGAATTGGCAGGGGTGGGGCAAGAATATGAACCTAACTTCATTATAGGGCAACTTCATTGTGAGTGTGCTGGAGAATTCATTTCCACACTTTTGGAGATGGGGTTTCAAGTACTGTACAAATAACAACGTGAAAATGCCATTTCTGCTGCTAATACCCCTAAAGTTTTACTTTCAGATAATGGCTGTAAGGCCAAGATCCACTAAGTATATATATATATATATATATATATATATGTATATATATATATATATATATATATATATATATAATTCCACAATATATATATATATATATATATATATATATGATACATACAGTCTCTCACAAAAGTGAGCACACCCCTCACATGTTTGTACATATTTTTGTCATGGCTGAAGCATGTGCAATAGCTTACAGACTGATGCCCCTAAGATAGGCTTATTGTGCCAGGGGAAAAGGGACCCACTGAGATGGGTTAACATTGGGGATGTTGTGATTTATTTGTTATTCCTAGTTATGCCTGTTTAAAGTTGCCTGGGTGCCACTGGGCCCATACTGTGGTACCCATGTTTATAGTTGCGGTGTGTGTATGAACGTGATGGGATGTATGTCTGTGTTGTGCTTTGGGGGGCTAGCAGTTACAAGGGAAATATTGTATATGCCCAATATTTCATAGTAATGGACTAGTCCCTTATTAACAAGATTAGGGAGATAATTGACCCCTAGGAGTCACATGACACCAGTATCTCTCTATGTATCACAAGCCTCAGACTGGTGTCTCCAGGCCTTTTGTAATTGCCCCCTACCAAGAATACAGCAGTGGAAAGGGAAACAATAGGTGATTGTCTTAGACTTGCAGGCAGGGCTGATTACATGAGGTAGAAGGATTGGCTGTCCTCATGAATGCACATTTGGATTGATTGGTCTGTTGTTGCTAGAATGTGGTATAAATATGTCTGATGGTTGCAGTAATAAAGATGGTATACTAGTTCACATAATTAAAGTGTGAATTTTGTTATTGATAATGGGAATTCTGATTGCTGGAGTAAGTTATTTTCAGAACTTAGAAAGATCTTTATGCAACACAAGACCACAGACATCTCTCAGTCTAACCTAAGGGCGGAAAGTTCTTCCTGCTGTACAGAGGTAAAACAAACCGGTCACACCTGTGAAGAGAGGGTTGGATAATAGGCTCTTATCATACCCCATTCAACAGACAGGTGGTGACAATTTTATTATATCTTTTCATGTGACAACACTGAAGAAATGACCCTCTGCTACAATGTAAAGTAGTAAGTGTACAGCCTGTATAACAGTGTAAATTTGCTGTCCCCTCAAAAGAACTTAACACACAGCCATTAATGTCTAAACCATTGGCAATAAAAGTGAGTACACAACTAAGTGGAAATGACCAAATTGGACCCAAAGTCTCAATATTTAGTGTGGCCACCATTATTTTCCCACACTGCCCTAACTATCATGGGCATGGAGTTCATGGAGTTGCCACTGGAGTCCTCTTCCACTCCTCCATGATGACATCATAGAGCTGGTGGATGTTAGAGACCTTGCACTCCTCCACCTTCCATTTGAGGATGCCCCGCAGATGCTCAATAGGGTTTAGGTCTGGAGACCTGCTTGGCCAGTCCATCACCTTTACCTTCAGCTTCTTTAGCAAGGCAGTGGTCGTCTTGGAGGTGTGTTTGGGGTCTTTATGCTGGAATACTGCCCTGCGGCCCAGTCTCCAAAGGGAGGGGATCATGCTCTGCTTCAGTATGTCACCGTACATGTTGGCGTTCATGGATCCCTCAATGAACTGTAGCTCCCCAGTGCCAGCAGCACTCATGCAGGCCCAAACCAAACATATATACACATATGTCTTTATGTGAATATTTGTTTTCTATAATATGTTGTGTTTTTTCCCTCTATATTACTTTACCTGCTGATGTCAGATGCTGCCTCCACTCTCTCTGCATCACTGTTTGCGTTCAAACTGAGAGTTTCATCTCATATCCGTGTTTTTATGCTCTTTGTGCTCTATCCATTTATCTGTCATTTAGGGATTATTTCAACTACCTTTCCTCAGTATAGATGTATACTTTTGGTGGTGGTAATGATAAGCATTTGTTGAACATGTATTATAGTTCTGTGTAAGTGTGCAGTTTTACTGCATCATTGAAATGTATTCAATTCTACACATAGCCATTAAAAATTAGTTAGCGCATTTAAAACATAAATAGTGCGTGCAGAGATGTCGCAGTGATGCCGTGACGCATTAGGCTGTAAAGCGCCTCAATAGTTTGTAATGTAAAGTTGCCCATCACTGTTAAGCTTAGTGAACCTAGCCCCAATATCGTTTCATCTGCTGCTGGTTACAGTACAATGCCATTAGAGCCGAGGCTCGGAAGCATCGCATGAAAGGGAACATATTTACAATAAGTTGATTACAGTACTTAGACAAATTAAATAATCCAAGTAACTGACAAGAGAATTCCTGAAATTCCCATCTGTTCTGCTGGGCCCAACACAATAATAATATAAATAATGTATTTATAGAGAGCTTTATCCCTAAAGGGACTGAGAATGATTTACAAGATAAAAACAAGTTACAACACAGAAAAAAAAGAGAAAGTATTAGTAAACAGCAAAAAACACAGATTGCAATGTCAGTGGGTCAATTATATATATTTAAATAAATGGATTACATGGGTGGAAATGATGGACGACCTATGGAGCGTGACAGGTTTAATGTATCACAACATAATTTTGGGGGGCATAATATCTTAGTTATATTTACATTGCAGCATTGCACCTTTCTACCCTGCCTATATAATATTTACGTATTTACATATCCGACAAAGTGCTACTTATATGATCCGTTCAGTGGTACCGAGTACATTGTGGTCAGCAGTAGTAAAGGCTCAAGGCCCTTTATAAGCAAATGATGAGAATAGAGAAGCGTGATGTGATGCTCATGATCTACTTCTGAGGCGGGAGAAGACTTTTCTGTTGGCACAAAGGCAATATAGCAAATACATCTGCCAGTGCTCCCAGTTGGTTTAATGGATACTCATTGGTTTACAAGGAGACACCAAACAGAAACTAGAAGGAGCAGACTTGTGAAAAAATGTATATATGAAGCACACAATAATAGCATCTTGAAGTGAAAGAGTTAATGTAATATTTATTTATTAGCTTAGTCTGTAAAATCTATTATTCAAATAGACCACACAAAAAATAAATGACTACAGTGATGACACAGCGTATGTCATCCCACACAACTCACATACACGTGAACACAGACTCACACACAACAACATGTGCACATATACATCCATCCATATTGTAATAACTAATAATCTATGTGTAACGCCTCCATGGTGCACTCTGTTATGAAATATGGAGAATCATTAAATTGTGCATGTGCAGATTAACAATTCACAGAGAGAGTGAGGGAGAGAAAGCGAGAGAGAGAGCAAGAGAGAAAGTGCATGCTTGCATGTAGAGGGAGACAGAGAGGGAACACAGAGGGCAGAGAGAGGGCACAGAGAGGGAGGGCCCAAAGAGAGGGACAGAGAGCACACAGAAAGACAGAGGGCACAGAGAGAAGGCACAGAGAGAGGGAAGGCATAGAGCGAGACAGAAAGCACACAGAGTGACAGAGGGCCCAGAGAGAGAGAGAGGCCAAGAGAAAGAGGGCACAGAGAGAGAGTGCATGCTCGCATGTAGAGGGAGACAGAGAGGGAACACAGAGGGCAGAGAGAGGGCGCAGAGAGAGAGGGCCCAAAGAGAGGGACAGAGAGCACACAGAAAGACAGAGGGCACAGAGAGAAGGCACAGAGAGAGAGGGAAGGCATAGAGTGAGACAGAAAGCACACAGAGAGACAGAGGGCACAGACCGAGAGAGTGAAAAGAGAGGGCACACAGAGAGACAGACTGCACAGAGAGAGGACACACAGAGACAGAGGGTACAGAGAGACAGAGGGTACAGAGAGAGAGAGGGTACAGAGAGAGAGAGGGTACAGAGAGAGAGAGGGTACAGAGAGAGACAGAAAGCACACAGAGAGACAGAGGGCCCAGAGAGAGAGAGAGAGTGAGAGAGAGAAAGCACAGAGAGAGAGGCCACACACAGAGACAGAGGGCCCAGAGAGAGAGAACGCACAGAGAGAGAGAGAGGCCAAGAGAAAGAGGGCACAGAGAGAGAGTGCACATAGAGAAACTGGGTGCTGAGAGAGCACCCCAGGCTTTATTGTTGTTGTTTAGTCCTTAAATCGGGTCCGACTCTGTGACCCTATGGGCCGTAACATGCCAGGCACATCCATCAGCCACTAACCTCTGGGCCCCCACAAGTTCATGTTCACTGCTTCAGTTACCTCATCTATCCATCTCCGCCTCTGCTGTCTCCTTCTTCAATCTGTCCCAGCATCAGAGTCTTCTCTAGGGAATTCTGTCTTCCCATGATAAGACCAAAATATTTCACCTTCAGCTTCATGACCAAACTTTCCAGTGAACAGTTTGGCTTCATTCCCTGAAGAACTGATTGATTGGATCTTCTTGCATTCCAAGGGACTCTAAGCAGTTTTCTCCAACATCACAAATCAAAGGCGTCAATTCTATGGCGCTCAGACTTCTTTATGGCCAGCTCTCAAATCCATATGTTACAACTGGGATATATCTTTACTTTTTAATAGCTTGTCCAGATTTTCCATAGCTTTCCACCCCAGAACCTAAGTCTACATCCTCACAAATGAATAAATGAGCAAAAATAATGTTGGTTTTGCAGCTGACCTTCCAAGTTACCAGCTCAGGTCGGTGCCCACCCAGTTATGGCAAGCATTATCCCTTCACAAACTGCAGACTTGGAGGAAATTATATGAGCAGCATTTTACACCAAAACATCATGACATGATAATTACGAGTAGTAATTCTTCCCACAATGTCAGAGGTTCTGCAAATATATAAAAATATTAAAATGTACCCGAATAGCTGATCTGGTGTTTGACATCTTCACGCAGTGATACCTCTGAGATACAATAGGTTTAAGCACTATTTGTGCTATTTAATGCAAATTATATGCTAAGTACTTTGATTTGAAAATAATAAAAAATATATTTATGTAGGTGAAAAGGCTCTTTTCATTACACAAATGATTCCTCTGGAGAATGTTAGGAAGCATCCTACTCTATAATTAGAATAATACCCACAGGATTACTTAACCAATATAATTATGCCATCAGTTGGTGTTAAACTGTCTCGTGAAACAACACAATTTCAATTTATTCTGGTAGCTGTCAGATGACGGGAGAAGAATAACCTCAGTATAAATCTCTTACTTGTTGTTTTTCCCCTGAGATTCAAAATATGCTGCCATTACTCTTAGCAAAAAATCTTTCTTTATTTTTTTTAATATGGCTTGTTCTGTACTTGTCACACAGGATGGGTGATGTGTCAGCCAAGCCCAGCCAAGCCCAAGCCAAGCCCAACCATCCATCTATGCTGATGTAACAGAACTGATTATTCTCTCCTTTATTTGCTTCCATCCTCCCCCTTTCTTTCCTATCCCTACCATTCAAGACATTAAAAGGCCATCTCTAGAAAAAGGGCCCCTAAGAGGGGACATGATCACCTTATATAAATATATCCAGGGTCAGTTTTGTCTGGGGAACTTTTTGTGCCAGGAAGCTTACAGCTGATAAAAGGACATTCCTTGAGGTTAGACGGAAAAGGAGTCCACCTTAAAGAAAGAAAAGGGTTCTTCGCAGTAAGGGTGGTTATATTGTCGAATTCTCTACCAAATGAGGTGATGACAGCAGATTCAATAAAAAGGGGTTGGATATGTTTTTGAATAAAAAGGGCATTCAGGGATATCCTGGATAATTAGAGAGTATTGATCCAGGGAGGAGTCCGATTGCCAGTATCTGGGGCCAGGAAGGAATTGTATCCTCCGCACTAGAACCCCCCACCCCCACCCAACACCACCCCCACGAGACAATTGCCAAAGTTTCAATATTTTTTTTCTTTTTGTTTTCCTCTGGATCAATTAACAACTATCAATTAATCCGTATATTACAGGATTCAGAGGAAATGTAAAAAGGTTGATGGACTAAAAGTCTTTTTTTTTGCACAGTAAGATATACAAAAAATCCTATATGACAAAGATAGTAATTTGTTATCACACATTATCGTTATAAAAGAAAAATGAGAAAGAACCTTAAGCCTATTCCCTTATCACCCGTATTAAGGGTACAAACGATCTAGAAATAAGTATAAAAAGAAGCTCAGAATTGTTGTAAATTCCTTTTGGTCATTCAAAGATGTAATATCACTCAATGTTGCCTACTTAAAAAAAAAAAAAAAAAATATATATATATATATATATATATATATATATCATTTATATCGTATATATATTTACTTTTTTTTTTAAAGTGTGCTAAATTGAAAAATGGAAAATCTTTTTTTTAAATAATTATAATAAGTCATAAGAAATAACTATACGTTTGTCAGATAGGATTATTTTGTATATCTTACTGTGCATTGTGGATATCCTGAACGAGATGTTGTGTACAAGGATAACGTTATAACGTTTGTGAGTATAATTCCTATATTCTAATAAATCACTCCTTTTAATACCCCACCATGTGACTCTATGCGCTCTCTCTTTTTCCTATTGTAGTATCTGCTTCTGATTTCCAAAGTGGATTTTTCATATTAGTAAAGCAATAAGAAGAGTTTTGTAACAAGATAATCGATTTTCTTCTATCAAAAACTGTCCAAGAGCCATAGCAGGGGTTTAGGAGCCAGAATAATTCTGGGGGGATACAGCTCATTGTATACACGGGCTGTAAAATAGCTTATACATACACACATACAAACATAGAAACATTTTGGGGGGGATTTGTCAACAAATCCCCCAAGTTCCTACACCCATGGCAGTTCCTACACCCATTCCTACTATTGAGATGCGTGTTTGAGTAGCTCTACTTCTACTCTGTTATTCAGTTGGCCAGTCCCACAAGTTAGTCCACCTTCACGAGAATCGGAAACCATGCTCTCGGCAGTAGCATTTGCTGGCTTGAACATGACGCAAGCCCGTAACTCGTGGTTCAAGCCTGTAAGATCAGAGCACTTTAAATGCCAATGTAAACTAAATCCAGCACTGTAAATGATGGGGAACACAATGGTTGACATTAGAATTAGAAGCACAACATTCTCAAGCTCGCACATCGCCAAAATATAATACTCTATTTCATGTTTAATTTCCATCCAAAGTCCTACGGGCTTGAATGACCTCCAAGCGCGCAACTCATCATTCAAGCCTGTAGGACATAGAAAAAATATGCAGGTTGGATTTCAAAGTTCTACGGGCTGGGAGGTTGAATCCCATAGGACTTTGGACGGAAAATAAACATGAAATAAAGTATTTTATTTTGGCGATGTGCGAGCTTGAGAATGTTGTGCTTTTAATTTTAATGTCACCCATTGTGTTCCCCATCATTTACAGTGCTGTATTGGATTTATATTTGATTTTAAAGTGCTTTGATTTGTAAGTAAGCCCTTTGCGAGACTTACTTGGTCCCAGTAACCTGTAGTTCGAGTTTTGCCATTTACGGGCTTGACGGAAGGGGAAATTTGAGCAATTGAATAGCGATTTGTGATTTTTGCGGCTGCAACTCTTGTGGCTGTAAAAGATCAAAGGCTTTGAGGGAAGTAACTTGCGATTTTGAGACTCGCAATGGATAGTAGGGCGCAGCAAGTAACCTGATGAGAGCCCGCAAGTAGGAGGCAATTGAATAGCCAAGTAACTTGCGACTTCCACTTTGCTATAATCCTTCTTTACTGATAGTTGGTAGTTAAATGGAATCAGCATCTGGAAAAAAAGAAGTTGGCAACACTGTAAAGAATGGCAGGTATACCTGTACTTTGCATTAACTAAACCTCAGTTTTGTGGTAGGCGCAATGGGCAGGGCAGATGGGATTATTGTGTTTTATCTGAATTCACAGTCTTTATTTTGAGTTTCACCTTGGGCATACACATGCGTGCCACCAATTTGGAATATTCATTTCCCAAGCATATTTGCTTCACAGCTGTCACTTCTATGGGGAGGGTATTCCCTGTATCCAATACTTTTCTGTACAGATTATATCAGATCTTCATCAAATCATGTTGTCTTGTTCTAGCTTCTTTGGAACATTCTCTGTCGATACTTTGAACAATTTAAAGCAATTTTTGCAATATATCAGACTCCTAGCAAATCAACCCTTGAGGGTCTACAAAGCTACTTTAGGTCAAAGAGTTTGACAAGACAAGCAATTAAGGTACCAAACTTTTTTTCTTCATATAAAGCAAAGCTAGGAACTTATAATGTGTCTTTGTCACTTCATTCGATTTCAACACAACCCAACCTGAGCACCAAAAAACAGATCAAAGATTTCCTTTAATGCACTAACCACTAATGTGGATCCAGATTGAAGTAGACAGCATTGCTAAAACAGTTTAATAGTATTAGTGTCCTTGGAGATTTTACTTTTTCATCAAAAGTTGAAAACCAAGGACCCTGAGCTGACTAGCTCCATGAGACCAACCAACAAGAGAGGGAGATACTGGCTATGATGTAGGCGGCTGATAAATTATATACAGCTTGATAATTACTCTTTAATGCTGTGCTCTGCTGATAATGTCACTTTATATAGAAAAACAATTAGTGAACAGTGTTATAAATAAATATATAGATCAACATAAATGTAGCGCTATGGAATATGTTGGCACATTACTAATAATAATAATAATAATAATAATAATAATAATAATAATAATAACAACAACAACAACAATAGTAATGGGATTTCTACTATAGGATATGGGGGTATCTAGTACATTTGTTTCCAGTCTTTGCTCTTAAAATGTAAATGTAACAAAACAGCATGAGTTTGGAATATCTGAAAAGCATACCAGAACAAGAGGGCTTGTGGTCACAGGGGCTGCCAGCAAAGGGTAAGAAACAGTGTAAAAAGTCAAGAGTCATTTCAGGCAATAATGCAATGTAGAAAATATAAAAAAAAATAAAAAAAAATATGAATTCCACAGCAAACCAACCTGAACATTTAGAAGTGAACAAGCCAACAACTCAGCAGACTCTGAGTTTATATAGACTGCCTGCAGGTCACATGACATACTAACACACCCTTAGAGTAAGACTATACACGCTGCAGCCAGATCTTATATATGCATTTTGACACATAGTTTAACTAACATATGTTTTTCTTTTTTGGTGTGAGTTTATATTTAAAACATTTTTTATCTGAAATTATAAAAAAATACAAAACATAGAAGATAATTATTTTTGGGGAATATGTACAATATACTATCCATTTAAAGTTGTGCAATACATTAAATGTATATTATCCATATCAACCTTGTATTCTGTTTTGCTATTATATCATTATATTGGGGCAGGAGTGTTTTTACATCATAGGAGGGGAGAGTAAAGAGAAGTAAATAAGTGGGGGAGAAAATGAGTAGAAGGTTAATGGGGGTAGAATGGCAGAGGATAAAGATGGACAATGTAGGGACAAGTTCATATGATGATGGCTTCCCATAGATTTCAGAAGGGACATTTGTATATGATTCCAGTTGCCCTGTGTATGTACATTTACTGATTAATTTACATAGTTCATACATAATCAAACACCAAGTGCTTGAAGGTGGAACAACAAGCCTGCAATTAGTTGGTAATACAATCATCAAGGCTACCACATCATGGAATATTTTATAAAATTATTATTTATTAACGAGGCTTATTCGCTTTAATTCGATAAATAAAACATTGATATTCAATCACTTTACAAGGATTATAATTTTGAAAAAGTCTCTGACGCCTTCAAATTACTATAAAGTAGTTTCAGACTCAAACCCAAATGGTTGCAAACAGGACCCAAAGATGACCTTTATGTCTCTATGGAGTGGATGGACAAGTTCAGAGTTTTTTCATCCAAAACCTGAGCTTCTCGGGAGATGGAGATCCAAGTTCAAGTTGCAAGCTCAGCAGCTTCAACATAAAACCAAACTGGTTTAGTTATTATAGAGCTGAAGCAGAAACTGTTACAACTCCAAGTAACTAATATACAGAAAACTCCTTCACACAACTTTCCTGATGATCTTGGCAGAACCATCCTCACTCTCATGATTTCAGCTGGAATGAGACGATCGCAAATAACTTGGTTTATGCGCCAGTTAACTGAAGCCAACTTGGAAGCCACCAGTTGGTTACTTTGCCAAATCGAGAACTGATTAAATAACAACTGAATCTGTTTAGTGAAGTGCTACATAATACAACGGGTGCAGACACACAGCCACCAAAAATAGGCAAACAAAAGCTATCTTGTAAATAAAATGCCAAACTGAACGTGTATTTTTATATGGAACTTTGGAAAAACAATCAGATTTGGAATTGTTGCAACTGATGTCTCAATAAGTTGGTTTAAAACAAATTTTTGGGTTGGAGGAACTTGGTGGAAGATAAAACAGTCAATCAATGCATTTACAGCATCTTTAGTTCTATCCTTGAGAAATAATCAACTTCTTAGTGAGTCACAGCATAGGGTGAGTCTATCTCTAGTATTGGATTGGTGAGTAACAATAGCTGGGACATGGGGTGCAAAACTGGGAGAGGGTAGTAAGGGAGAAAGTGATGTGTTATGGGCAGTGTCCTTTGAGGGGTGGTGTGGGCTGTTGCATGTTCTGTAAATAGAGCTAATCAGAGAAGGGTGATAGGTGGTTGACCAGTAAAGAATGATTAAATATGGAAGCTCCAGATAATGTGCCAATGATCACTACGAGGAAATGATCTATGAGGAGGTACATGCAGGGCCGGATTTACATCTCTAGAGCCCCTAAACACCCCTATATTGTGAGAGAATACACATGCTCCCACCACCATCGATACCCCCAGTTGGCATTCACTTGCAACAAGCCACAGAGCATGGGTCTATTCACCCTTCCATTACATTCTTATTTTACCCCATGGCACAATTACAAATTACTGAGCAACACAATGTTTTGTGAGTGCTGGATATTTAAAGAATAAAATGCAATAGTGTCAAGGAAAGCTTCCCTAACAGATACTGGACAAACCATTCATATATTTATGGCCCACAGTTTCATGATCCTTAAAAATAAATCCAGGTATGGAGAATTCCCACATTTGTAAAAATAGCATCATAGATACTGCACTTTCTCATTCAACAGCAGTATGGATGGAATACAGTTTCTGATTTTAAGATATACAGTATATATATATACATATATATACATATATAGGAGCATAAATCACATGAACCAATTTTAGGAACCATGGCCCCTTGGTTCACATGATTTATGTACCCCTAATATATATACACACACACATTAAAAAATCTTCAATTTACTTAATATACATAAATAATGTCAGATAAATATTCAAATAGACTATTCAAATCCACACACATTAAAAATATGTGCATTATGTGCATAATAAGTTACATCAGCTAATATTATACTCATAGAGCTAGACCATACCGCCACTGTAACCTAATTCACTACTAGTATGTTTGTACTTCACAAAAATATTGTATTAATCTAGTTTTTTAAACTTAAAACATTAATAAAAAATACATGCATATACATTTTTTTATATATGTATATATATATATATATATATATATATATATATATATATATATATATATATATATACACACACACAGGCATAGGAACGGAGGGGCGCGGGGGGAGGATTGCCCCAGGCGCAAGCTCCTTGGGGGCGGCACAAGCTGCGACAAGAACGTCCAAGTTCAAGTTGCAAGCTCATCAGCTTCAACATAAAACCAAACGTCAGCAGCTGCTGATGCTGCCCTGTGTGCATGTGTCTGTGTGTGTCTGTGTGTCTGTATTAGTGTGTATGTCTGTGAGTGCCTCTGTGTGTGTGAAGGTGTGTCTATGTGGGAAGAGTGTGTGTCTATGAGTGTGTCTGTGTGAGTGTGTGTGTCTGTGAGTAAGTGTATGAGTGTGTGTCTGTGTGAGTGTCTGTGTGAGTGAGTGAGTGAGTGTTTAAGTCTGTGTGTTTCTGTGAGTGAGTGTCTGTGAGTGAGTGAGTGTGTCTGTGTGAGTGAGTGTGTGTGTGTCTGTGAGTGAGTGTGTGTGTCTGTGAGTGAGTGTGTGTGTCTGTGAGTGTGTCTGTGAGTGAGTTTGTGTGTCTGTGAGTGAGTGTGTGTCTGTGAGTGAGTGAGTGTGTCTGTGAGTGAGTTTGTGTGTCTGTGAGTGTGTGTGTGTCTGTGAGTGAGTGTGTGTGTCTGTGAGTGTGTCTGTCTGTGAGTGAGTGTGTCTGTGAGTGAGTTTGTGTGTCTGTGAGTGAGTGTGTGTGTCTGTGAGTGAGTGAGTGTGTCTGTGAGTGAGTTTGTGTGTCTGTGAGTGTGTGTGTGAGTAAGTCTGTATCTGTGTGTGAGTGAGTGTCTGTGAATGAGTTTGTGTGTCTGTGAGTGAGTGTGTGTGTCTGTGAGTGAGTGTAAGTCTGTGTGAGTGGGTGTGTCTGTAAGTCTGTGAGTGTGTGCCCCTGAGTTTGACAGGGGGTCCGCCAACTCCTGGGTGGCAAAAGCTCTAGCTACGTCACTGTATATACTGTATATATAAAACTGATCTGGAAGAAATGATGATATGACGGGTTGGTTGGAGATCATTGATATACAGTAAGGGGTGATGATTAGTGAGGGTGTGAACAGAGAGGGTAGATGGTAGATCTGCGAGGAATACATCTGTGTAGGAGGCAGCGGGTAATATGTAAGAATGGATGATCTATAAGGGTGTGAAGGCAAACGGTCCAATAATATCTATCTCCTCCCATGTGTTTAATATTTTAAATGTTTTATCTATTTTCTGATATATTTTTTTTTGCTTCATTCTCATGGAGTCATTTGGATGTCAAAATAAATTACATAGTAAGGTATGGATCAATTGAATAAATGAGGTAGACAAATTAGAGAGTTGTCTTCTGTTATTTGTGATAATGTCTAAATAGAGGCCATTTTATTTTTATTTCCAAAGCGTGCTCTAAAGTTATACAATGGAAGATTCTATTGTACTATAATTTTAATAAACCTGTCTGCAGATTATTCCATGAATCTAGGCTATAAATCTTTAGTTTGTCCGATGTACATTACCAGCTTTTTCATTTTTACCAAGTATTGCAGAAATACATTATAATTTAAATAACTGAGGTGAAAATGGAGCCTGAGAAGGGGGAGTGGGCTTTATACTCCATAAAGTCACAAGGAATGGCCGAGTTACAGTCCTTAGATCTGGAGACTTCCTGACTGCTCTATTAATAGTCTGAACAAGATTATTAATAAAAGATGTCCAGGAGCTGGGCAGAAACAATCAAATTCACAATAAATACAGCCTTCAAGCTTTAATTTATAGAATGATCTTATTTATAATCCATTTCAGTCTAAAACCACATTAAGTAAATGTACAGAATTGACGAGAGTCTAAATTACCATTGAAAGGCCATGAATATTTATTAACATTGCAACATAAATTGCCATTTATCAAATATCTTTCTGGCTGAAACAAAAATGTATGTGAGGATAGTGAGAGTTTGAATTTAATCCACGGCTCAGGATTACAGTCAGTTCTATGTAAATCTGAAATTAGTTATTTGTTTCTAAAAGAACTGCCATGGGTAATTTGTGAGCCAGTCAGCCTCTACATATAAAGTCACCGCATCTACATCTAAATATTATAAATATTTCCAATTGGAAGTTATAAAAAGAGTAATTTAACTATAAGGAAACAGCTTTGGATTTACTACAATTTAGCTGTCACACAGTTCTATAGATCCTCCCGCCATATTGGCTTTATTATCAAGACCAACCTGGTAGGAACATCTTCTTAGTTGAATGATAGCCAAATTCTAGTAAATTGACAATGTTTGTTTCAATTGCTAAATTACTTTTTTAATAACCACCAATTGCATATATTCTATACTCTAAATATAGTCAATCGGTGGTTGATAAAAAAAGTAATTTAGCAATTGAAACAAATTTGTCAATTTACTAGATTTTGGCTATCACTCAGCTAAGAAGATGTTGCCACCAGACTGGTCTTGTTACCAGTATTGATAACGTTACTATTCTTCCATAATCATGACATTGGTTATGAAATCTAAAGAAATACCACAAATGAGTTGGACGAGAGACCCCATGGGCACATTATTAAGAAACATAATGCTCCACAGTCAAATACAATATTTGGGATACTACAAAAAGAGAAAGCTTGTTTATGTGACTTTCTAATAAATTATTTCAAAATTCTTCTGTAGATCCTCCCTACACAAGAGATTGGTCAATCACAAATAAAAAGCTACTGTGTCTTTTTGGCCTATTTAGGTTATACATGATACAGATAAACATATACGTCATGTTTCTGCTAATTCTCATGAATTACCTGGCATTTCAGGGATAGCCTGCCATTTTTGCCAGAGTCAAACTGATTGTAAATATAGAAAATAGAATAACAAAATAGAAAAAAAGGATGAACAACCAAAATTATAATAAAAAAAAAATCCAAAACACAATTTAGAGAAAAGATCAAAAGTAAAAATTAGCAAAAGCAGATAAAAAGCCATTTCAAAAGGATAAAAAGCCCACATTAGAGACAGGATCCATACTCTTATTAGAAAAGACAATCAAAATACTAAATTAGAATCTCAAATCGCATTGTGAGAAAAATAACTTATTTTTAATAAGATCAAGGATAGGAAAAAAATATATAAATAAATAAAAAGGTCAGATTAGAAAATATAAAAATATTTAGCAATAAATGGGAGTTCAGTTAAAGACTTGAAAACTGAAACAAGGTATTATATAAAATAGAATAAATAAGGCGACCATTAAATCCTAGGCAACTAACTTTGTCCAGATAGCTTAGAACGAGGCTTTATACTGGAAGATTTTTCCAAGAAGAAAACAGCGCCAAGTGTTTCTCTTTAGTTATAATGGCCCATCAAATTACCTTTAATTGTAGGCTCATCGCTCCAAGCAATTGTACCATATATGATCCTGTTTGCTCTTTACCTTTATTTACAGCATTCATTTTAACTCTGGAGTTTAGTTGCCTGATATATCCTTGAGGCTGCCTTGATGTTGTACTTGACTTTGGCAATTATAAAGTAAATTATATTATTGTGTTGCTAAGTAGCACATCATATGTTTAATTGTTTGGTTCCAAGATTGCTTTGATTATCATATTCCATTATCATATTCCGTTATCATATTCCATTGTTGACATCAACCCAACAGGACAGAAATAGATCAGGGTGGTCTTCATCCCGAGTAGCTATAATGTGATTATATATGATACTAAATACTGTTGTTTGAGGAAACCTTCACGTGTTTGTGAAACTAACGCCATCATCAGCTATGTATTTTTAGCCATTATGGTGTAATACTGTGCATCTTAAGCACTGCATGCCGAACTGGAGCATCTGGGAAAGACAAGTTTTGCACTGGAGGAGTGTGACTTAGGCCCTTCTTCACCGCATAGTCCATGGTTCAGGCCTAGGCCCTCTCGTTTTATCCGCCTATACATCTTCTCTTTGGACCCTAATAAAATCTTTTGGATTTTAGTATCATCTATATTCAGGTGACACTCAAATCTACCTCTCGGCACCAGATCTATCTCCTTCTCTTCTACCACGAGTTGCCAACTGCCTTTCACGCATATCCTCCTTGAACTCCACCCTCATCTCAAACTGAACATGTCAAAGATTGAGCTCTTAGTCTTCCCACCCTTTATTACAGCTTCCACTACTTGGATATCTTTCACTGTTTACAATGTCATCATCATTCCCACCTCTCTGGACCATTGTCTTTAGGTTCTACTGGTGCCTGCCCTATCTTTCATGCCTCACATATAATAAATAACAAAATAATTTCCTTTTCACCAAAAAAAATCCAAAATACATCACTATCTTACACAAGATACAACTAAAATGATAATCCATTCTCTCACCATATCTTACCTTGACTACTACAAGTCGCTCCTTGCTGGCCTCCCTATTGCACTCTAATCCATAATGAACACCTCCACTAGACTCATCTACCATACTCAATAGTCAGAGTCTGCAGCACCTCTCAATCAGCAACTCCAATGGCTTCCCATAACCAAATCTTAAATCATGACCCTAACTTGTAAAGCCGTCAACAACAGTGCACCCTTATATCTCTGCTCTCATCTCCAAATACTCCTCCAATTGCTGTCTTCTTAATATACACAACTGCACGTTCTACAGTATCATATCACTCACACACACAATCTTCAGTGCAACATACGGGCACCTTCAGTTACATCTCTAAACCAAAACCTTACCTTCTACCTTAAGCTCTCCGTAGTAGGAACCGTTCCATGTTGCACCAAGCTGTCTCTGCTGACCAAATTGTTTCATATTTTTATTGCACGCTACCTGTACTTGTTTTTCTACTTACCTTAGAATTTGTTTATACCTTTGTAATTTGCTAAATGTACCCATTGCATTATATTTTGTAAATGGATAAAAAGCATAAAAGCTTTATGGAAATGTTGCCGCTTTATAAATAAAGAGTAATAATAATAATGGATAAACTCAACCTTTAGCATGTGACCCATACCCACTGCACTTGCTTAAAGATAGGGAATTCCAAGGTCTAGTTTCTCTGATCTGTACCTGAACATATCACTCACTGGCACAGGACACTAGCATGGTCATATGGTGCTAGACACTGGCATGGTCATATGGTGCTAGACACTTGCATGGTCATATAGTTCGAGACACTAGCATGGTCATATAGTGCTAGACACTAGCATGGTCATATAGTGCTAGACACTAGCATGGTCATATGGTGCTACACACTAGCATAGTCATATAGTGCTAGACACTAGCATGGTCATAGGGTGCTAGACACTAGCATGGTCATAGGGTGCTAGACACTAGCATGGTCATATAGTGCTAGACACTAGCATGGCCATATAGTGCTAGACACAAGCATGGTCATATAGTGCTAGACACTAGCATGTCATATAGTGCTAGACACAAGCATGGTCATGTAGTGCTAGACACTAGCATGGCCATATAGTGCTTGTAACGGAGCAGGAACACGCAGTCCAAAATCTCCGCTGGTATACGATAAAATACCCAAGAGGCACTACAGTTTCACCATCCCCGACCTCCCATATTGGACGACACACAATTTGGGAGTCAAATGAATACTGACTTTATTTTGTTATTGCAGAACTATATATACATCTCTTTGGCCACAGGCAATACACATGCCCATATTTGGCTACACACAATACACATAAAGAGAACAATAGAGGGGTCACACCTCCCTGGCAACTTTGATACAATCAGACATTGATTCAATTACACTTCTTTGTTCTTATCAGAGAATAAAAACACTTTGGAAAATGCAAGGATCCTTTACAACTTTCTTATCTCTTGAATCTCTGTAATAGGATTATCTATTAGCCTAGGTCTGCAAAAGTCTGGCTAATATTCTGCAGAGCATAAACCAGCATACATATTGTAGGATCATATTTTAACCAAGAATTAAATAATCATAAAACAGGGTAAAACAGTGATGGGTTCCGCTACACACCTCCCCCGTGACCATAAGCCGGCATACACGGTCTGATCCCAACGGATCGGCCTGGGGATGTCCGGACAAAAGTATTTGTTGGTCAATTCTCTAGTTTGACAACCCATCAGCATTACTGCAATTCACATTTACTCACATTTCCCATATCCCCAGATAGCTGGGATCTGAGCGCACAAAACCACCGAATAGCGCTCAGATCCTCTTCACACAGTTCAATTGCCATGTAGCTAAAGTCTTTCCCATAGTCTTTCATTATATGAATGGGCTTCATGGCACAGTTATCTGGGGTATCATGGTTCACACAGGGCAAGTACAGAATGACCCCCCTGTATGTAAAGGGCCAGAATGAGTGACATACACTCTGGTATGGCCGAACACTGGTTCCAAAGGGCAATATGTACCAGGGCCATAGTCGCAGGGCAGGAGGCTGGCAAACAGTCCACTCCAAGCCACGGTGGCGAAGGGCACTTCGTCACACATCTCTCCTTTGGGGGGAAGTCTAACCAGGTACCTGGATATTTTGCTGTGGTGAGGGGGCAACACGCTGAGGGGACTTGAGGGGCAGAGGCCAGCGGCACTCTGCCCTGATGCCAGCTCTTCTGCTGGTATAACCTGCAGGACATCCTGCTCTGTACAAGGGACAAAGGGAGGGCAGAGGCCGACTGCACTCTGCCCCGCTGTCAGCTCTTCTGCTGGGGTACTTGGGACATATTTCGGCTCAGTAGCCAGGGAAACGTGGGGGTCAGTGGGGGTTAACATTTCCTCTGTTAACCCTGGGGCTACATTAGAAGTTAGCTGGGGAGGGGAATTTGTACTTACCCCCTCCCCCGGTTGTCCCAGTGACGGTAGTTGGGGATCTTGACAAGCTGTGGGCGCAGAGACCACGGTCCCATCTGCGCCGTCTGGGAGATTGATGTCTCCCCTGGTTAGGGTAAACTGTCGCTGGGGGGGAAGGACGACACCTTCTGCCCCCTGTGTTTCACACTGCCGCTGGGGGGGAAGGACGACACCTTTGGCCCCCTGGGGTACCCACTGCCGCTGTGGAGGAAGGTCGACACCTTCTGCTCCCTGAGGTACACACTGCCGCTGGGGGGGAAGGACGACACCTTCTGCCCCCTGGGGTTCACACTGCCGCTGGGGGGAAAGGACGACACCTTCTGCCCCCTGGGGTTCACACTGCCGCTGGGGAGGAAGGACGACACCTTCTGCCCTCTGGGGTTCACACTGCCGCTGGGGGGGAAGGCCGACACCTTCAGCTCCCTGGGGTACACACTGCCGCTGGGAAGGAAGGACGACACCTTCAGCTCCCTGGGGTACACACTGCCGCTGAGGGGGAAGGACGACACCTTCTGCCCCCTGGGGTTCACACTGCCGCTGGGGGGAAAGGACGACACCTTCTGCCCCCTGGGGTTCACACTGCTGCTGGGGGGAAAGGACGACACCTTCTGCCCCCTGGGGTTCACACTGCCGCTGGGGGGAAAGGACGACACCTTCTGCCCCCTGGGGTTCACACTGCCGCTGGGGAGGAAGGACGACACCTTCTGCCCCCTGGGGTACACACTGCCGCTGAGGGGGAAGGACGACACCTTCAGCCCCCTGGGGTACACACTGCCGCTGGGGGAGAAGGACGACACCTTCGGCCCCCTGGGGTACACACTGCTGCTGGGAGGTGGAATTAGTTGGAGTATTCCACGTGGAGCGGTTTCGGTTTCTGGGACAGTCTCTCTGCATGTGACCCTGCTGGTTACACGTGTGGCACCTGATGTACCGTGGAGGGGTTTGGTAGTTCTCACCACCCGGACGCAGTGCTGGGGGGGGGGGTTAATGGTGGGAGGTGGGTTAGCAGCTCCCCAGATGGACCGCTCCCGTGCCCGCTGCTTTTCCATTATGGATTTGTGGACATCTGTCATTAACCATTCCAAGGTTTTCAGGGGAAGCGTATCTGGGAAAAAGGCCAGTCTGCTTTGGAGTTCTCTTCCAAACTCATTCTGTGGGGTAATACGAGGTACTGTAACCATGAGTTCCTTTCTGTCTGCATCCCTGTAGTCCGCGGCCGCCTCCTCCTCCTCATGATGGAACGCTGTCTGAAAACTAGCCGGTTCCATCCTGCTGTAGCCAGGGGCGCTGTACGGATACTAGCGTTGCCCTCAATTTGTACTCCACGGAATGGTGTCTCCTGTAGCTGTCCTTCTGACCGTGGGAACAATCCCGCCACTTGCCAACAAATGTAACGGAGCTGGGACACGCAGTCCAAAATCTCCGCTGGTATACGATAAAATACCCAAGAGGCACTACAGTTTCACCATCCCCGACCTCCCATATTGGACGACACACAATTTGGGAGTCAAATGAATACTGACTTTATTTTGTTATTGCAGAACTATATATACATCTCTTTGGCCACAGGCAATACACATGCCCATATTTGGCTACACACAATACACATAAAGAGAACAATAGAGGGGTCACACCTCCCTGGCAACTTTGATACAATCAGACATTGATTCAATTACACTTCTTTGTTCTTATCAGAGAATAAAAACACTTTGGAAAATGCAAGGATCCTTTACAACTTTCTTATCTCTTGAATCTCTGTAATAGGATTATCTATTAGCCTAGGTCTGCAAAAGTCTGGCTAATATTCTGCAGAGCATAAACCAGCATACATATTGTAGGATCATATTTTAACCAAGAATTAAATAATCATAAAACAGGGTAAAACAGTGATGGGTTCCGCTACAGTGCTAGACACTAGCATGGTCATATAGTGCTAGACACAAGCATGGTCATATAGTGCTAGTGTAATGATATAGAAATCCCAAAGTTGTGGAGACCAGTAGCCAAGGTCAGCAATAATCCAGTTCCGCAAACTTGTAGGTGAAAACAGGAACAAGGTTTATTGAAGGGAACAGGAACCACAATAATCTGGCAAGGATCAATAGACAGGAAGTGCCTTATATAGGCCAAGGACCAGACACCTGACCAGACACAGCTGAAGAGACTTAGGTACTGATACAATTGCTAGCAGAGTCAAGCTTATAAGGTCTCAATGGAATTCACAACAGGCAGGCTGGCGCAGTGGTAGGGAAGAGGTATAGCAGCCTGGGGACCAGGGTTCAAAACCCAGCAGAGTCAATTCCTCACATTACCCCCGCCTCTATAGGTGCAGCCTCTGGATGCCCTATTACCTGGTTTAGCAGGGTACTGCACATGAAAAGACCAAAGGAGATCAGGAGCGTGAATATTGTCCACTGGTTCCCACGAACTCTCCTCCTCACCATAGCCTTTCCAGCGAACCAGATACTGAAGCTTGCTATGGAAGATCCTGGAGTCAAGAATTTTGTCCACTTTGTACTCATCCTCACCATCCACGAGGACTGGAGGTGGGGTAAGCAGGGCTCGGCCAGGGAAAGTGTTTTCATGAAAAGGTTTAAGCAGTGCAACGTGAAACACTGGATGTATTTTCATGGAATTCGGGAGTTGTAAACGGAAAGTGACAGCATTGATCTGAGCAATGATCTCAAAAGGTCCCATGAACCTTTGACCCAATTTATGAGAAGGAATCCGAAGCTTGAGATTCCTTGTTTACAGCCACACCTTGTCACCAACGTGATAGACTGGGGCCTCCTTTCTATGCCTATCAGCAGCTCTTTTGTAACATTCCTGAGCCTCCAAAAGAGTCTCTTTCAACAGTGCTTGGGAATCACGTAAGGCCGTTAGCCGGTCAGTGACAGCAGGAATGGAAGTAGTAATTGGGAGACTGACTAGAAAGGTCGGATGGTAACCATAGTTGGCAAAAAATGGGCTCAAAGAGGTGGAGCAGTGTTGGGCATTGTTATAGGCAAACTCCGCCGTGGGTAGAAAATCCAGCCAGTCATCCTGCAGGTAACTAATATAGCACCGCAAATATTGCTCCAAAGTCTGGTTGGTTCGCTCAGTCTGTCCATTACTTTGCGGATGAAAAGCTGACGACAGATTTACATTAATACCTAGATTAGAACAAAAATGTTTCCAAAAACGAGACGTAAACTGCACTCCCCTGTCAGAAACTACTTCATCAGGCACTCCATGCAAGCGAAATATTTCCCGAATAACCAGGTCAGCCGTCTGTTTAGCTGAAGGGAGACCACGAGCTGGTATGAAATGACCCATCTTAGTTAACCTGTCCACAACAACAAGAATGGTAGTGTGTTCCTTAGAGGGAGGTAGTTCCACAATAAAGTCCATGGATATAGATCCCCAGGGACGATGAGGAATCGGAAGAGGCTGAAGTAAGCCAACAGGGGATGAGCGAGGAGTCTTATGTCTGGCACACACATCACAAGAGAACACATACTTCTTAACATCCTCATGATACTTCGGCCACCAAAAGGATCGGGCAAGTAGCTCTTGTGTCTTTCGGATTCCTGGATGACCTGCTGGTTTTGAGTCATGGTAGAGACGTAAAAGGTCCAGTCGCACTGACTCCGGAGCAAACAGACGTTGTTGAAAAATCCAAAACCCATTACGCATCGTCATATGGAGGTCACGAGGAGGATCACGAAGAACTGGGTCTTCAGCGTAGCCCTTTTTAATGCGAGACATCAGATCAGAAGGAAATGTAACTCCTATAAATATATCCTCCGGCAAGATGGTGGTCTTGGTTAAGGTAGTATGGAGGGGGTCAGCTATTCTAGACAAGGCATCTGCCTTACCATTCTTGGAGCCAGGACGGTATGTAACCAAAAAATTAAACCTTGAGAAGAATAGGGACCAGCGTGCTTGTCTGGCTGACAGTCTCTTAGCTGATCGAATACATTCCAGATTTTTGTGATCTGTGAGGACAGTAATTGGATGGGTAGCTTCCTCCAAGAGATGTCTCCATTCGGTGAAGGCAGCTTTTATAGCCAATAGTTCTTTATTCCCTATGTCATAGTTTCTTTCTGCTGGCACCATCTGGCGGGAATAGAAGGCACACGGATGTAACAGCATCTTAGGTCCAGTCCTTTGAGACAGTATAGCACCAACAGCTGAATCAGAAGCATCAACTTCCACAATAAATGGTAATTCCAGCTGAGGATGTAGGAGGCTGGCAAACAGGACAGGACAGGGGCAGAGGTAAACAGAGTCTTCAATCGGGAAAATGCGGTATCCGCCTTATCGGACCACTGAAAAGGAGTCCCCTTACGTGTGAGTTCAGTGATCGGTGTAATAACGGCAGAGAAATTCTTAATGAAACGCCTGTAAAAATTGGCAAACCCCACAAATCTCTGAACATCTTTTTTATTCTTTGGGGTTGGGCCAGTCCAGCACAGCTTTAATTTTACTTGCGTCCATACTTAAACCTTTGGGAGTTATTACATACCCCAGGAATTGAATGTCTGTTTGTTCAAACTCACATTTTTCTAGTTTAATGTATAGGCGGTGGGTACGAAGGCGCTCTAGAACTATACGGACCTGTTTTTTGTGGTTTTCAAGATTATCAGAGAATATTAGGATATCATCCAAATATGCCACAACAAACTGATCCAGGAGATCTCGTAGTACATCATTGATAAGATGCTGGAAAGTTGCAGGGGCATTACACAGCCCAAAAGGCATTACTAGATGCTTGTGTCTAGCATGGCCATATAGTGCTAGACACAAGCATGGCCATATAGTGCTAGACACAAGCATGGTCATATAGTGCTAGACACTAGCATGGTCATATAGTGCTAGACACTAGCATGGTCATATAGTGCTAGGCACTAGCATGGTCATATAGTGCTAGGCACTAGCATGGTCATATATTGCTAGACACTAGCATGGTCATATAGTGCTAGACACTAGCATGGTCATATGGTGCTACACACTAGCATGGTCATATAGTGCAATACACTAGTATGGTCATATGGTTCTACACACTAGCATGGTCAAATAGTGCTAGACACTAGCATGGTCATATAGTGCTAGACACTAGCATGGTCATATAGTGCTAGACACAAACACGGTCATATAGTGCTAGACACTAGCATGGTCATATGGTGATATACACTAGCATGGTCATATAGTGCTAGACACTAGCATGGTCATATAGTGCTAGACACTAGCATGGTCATATGGTGCTAGACACTAGAATGGTCATATAGTGCTAGACTCTAGCATAGTCATATAGTGCTAGAAACTAGCATGGTCATATAGTGCTAGACACTAGCATGGTCATATGGTGCTACACACTAGCATGGTCATATAGTGCTACACACTAGCATGGTCATATGGTGCTAGACACTAGCATGGTCATATAGTGCTAGACACTAGCATGGTCATATAGTGCTAGACACTAGCATGGTCATACGGTGCTAGACACTAGCATGGTCATATAGTGCTAGACACTAGCATGGTCATATAGTGCTAGACACTAGCATGGTCATATGGTGCTAGACACTAGCATGGTCATATAGTGCTAGACACAAGCATGGTCATATAGTGCTAGACACTAGCATGGCCATATGGTGCTATACACTAGCATGGTCATATAGTGCTAGACACTAGCATGGTCATATGGTGCTAGACACTAGAATGGTCATATAGTGCTAGACTCTAGCATGGTCATATAGTGCTAGACACTAGCATGGTCATATAGTGCTACACACTAGCATGGTCATATAGTGCTAGACACAAGCATGGTCATATAGTGCTACACACTAGCATGGTCATATGGTGCTAGACACTAGCATGGTCATATAGTGCTAGACACTAGCATGGTCATATAGTACTAGACACTAGCATGGTCATATGGTGCTAGACACTAGCATGGTCATATAGTGCTAGACACTAGCATGGTCATATGGTGCTAGACACTAGCATGGTCATATGGTGCTACACACTAGCATGGTCATATAGTGCTACACACTAGCATGGTCATATAGTGCTAGACACTAGCATGATATAGTGCTACACACTAGCATGGTCATTTAGTGCTAGACACTAGCATGGTATAGTGCTACACACTAGCATGGTCATATGGTGCTACACACTAGCATGGTCATATGGTGCTAGACACTAGCATGGTCATATAGTGCTAGACACTAGCATGGTCATATATTGCTACACACTAGCATGGTCATATAGTGCTAGACACTAGCATGGTATAGTGCTACACACTAGCATGGTCATATAGTGCTAGACACTAGCATGGTCATATAGTGCTTGACACTAGCATGGTCATATGGTGCTAGACACTAGCATGGTCATATAGTGCTAGACACTAGCATGGTCATATAGTACTAGACACTAGCATGGTCATATGGTGCTAGACACTAGCATGGTCATATTGTGCTAGACACTAGCATGGTCATATAGTGCTAGACACCAGCATGGTCATATAGTGCTAGACACTAGCATGGCCATATGATGCTATACACTAGCATGGTCATATAGTGCTAGACGCTAGCATGGTCATATGGTGCTATACACTAGCATGGTCATATAGTGCTAGACGCTAGCATGGTCATATGGTGCTAGACACTAGCATGGTCATATTGTGCTAGACACTAGCATGGTCATGTAGTGCTAGGCACAAACATGGTCATATAGTGCTAGACACAAGCATGGTCATATAGTGCTAGACACTAGCATGGCCATATGATGCTATACACTAGCATGGTCATATAGTGCTAGACGCTAGCATGGTCATATGGTGCTATACACTAGCATGGTCATATAGTGCTAGACGCTAGCATGGTCATATGGTGCTAGACACTAGCATGGTCATATTGTGCTAGACACTAGCATGGTCATGTAGTGCTAGGCACAAACATGGTCATATAGTGCTAGACACTAGCATGGCCATATGGTGCTATACACTAGCATGGTCATATAGTGCTAGACACTAGCATGGTCATATGGTGCTAGACACTAGCATGGTCATATAGTGCTAGACTCTAGCATGGTCATATGGTGCTAGACACTAGCATGGTCATATAGTGCTAGACACTAGCATGGTCATATGGTGCTAGACACTAGCATGGTCATATAGTGCTAGACACTAGCATGGTCATATGGTGCTACCCACTAGCATGGTCATATAGTGCTAGACACTAGCATGGTATAGTGCTACACACTAGCATGGTCATATAGTGCTAGACACTAGCATGGTCATATAGTGCTAGACACAAGCATGGTCATATAGTGCTAGACACAAGCATGGTCCTATAGTGCTAGACACTAGCATGGTCATATAGTGCTAGACACAAGCATGGTCATATAGTGCTACACACTAGAATGGTCATCTAGTGCTAGACACTAGCATGGTCATATGGTGCTAGACACAAGCATGGCCATATAGTGCTAGACACTAGCATGGTCATATAGTGCTAGACACAAGCATGGTCATATAGTGCTACACACTAGAATGGTCATCTAGTGCTAGACACTAGCATTGTCATATAGTGCTAGACACTAGCATGGTCATCTAGTGCTAGACACTAGCATGGTCATATAGTGCTAGACACTAGCATGGTCATATAGTGCTACACACTAGAATGGTCATATAGTGCTAGACACTAGCATGGTCATATAGTGCTACACACTAGCATGGTCATATAGTGCTAGACACTAGCATGGTCATATAGTGCTAGACACAAGCATGGTCATATAGTGCTACACACTAGAATGGTCATCTAGTGCTAGACACTAGCATGGTCATATAGTGCTAGACACTAGCATGGTCATATAGTGCTAGACACAAGCATGGTCATATAGTGCTACACACTAGAATGGTCATCTAGTGCTAGACACTAGCATGGTCATCTAGTGCTAGACACTAGCATGGTCATATGGTGCTACACACTAGCATGGTCATACGGTTCTAGACACTAGCATAGTCATATAGTGCTAGGCACTAGCATGGTCATATAGTGCTAGACACTAGCATAGTCATATGGTGCTACACACTAGCACGGTCATATGGTGCTAGACACTAGCATGGTCATATAGTGCTAGACACTAGCATGGTCATATGGTGCTACACACTAGAATGGTCATATGGTGCTACACACTAGCATGGTCATATGGTGCTAGACACTAGCATGGTCATATAGTGCTAGACACTAGCATGGTCATATGGTGCTACACACTAGAATGGTCATCTAGTGCTAGACACTAGCATGGTCATATGGTGCTAGACACAAGCATGGTCATATAGTGCTACACACTAGAATGGTCATATAGTGCTACACACTAGAATGGTCATATAGTGCTAGACACTAGCATTGTCATATAGTGCTACACACTAGAATGGTCATCTAGTGCTAGACACTAGCATGGTCATCTAGTGCTAGACACTAGCATGGTCATATAGTGCTAGACACTAGCATGGTCATATAGTGCTAGACGCTAGCATGGTCATATGGTGCTATACACTAGCATGGTCATATAGTGCTAGACGCTAGCATGGTCATATGGTGCTAGACACTAGCATGGTCATATTGTGCTAGACACTAGCATGGTCATGTAGTGCTAGGCACAAACATGGTCATATAGTGCTAGACACAAGCATGGTCATATAGTGCTAGACACTAGCATGGCCATATGATGCTATACACTAGCATGGTCATATAGTGCTAGACGCTAGCATGGTCATATGGTGCTATACACTAGCATGGTCATATAGTGCTAGACGCTAGCATGGTCATATGGTGCTAGACACTAGCATGGTCATATTGTGCTAGACACTAGCATGGTCATGTAGTGCTAGGCACAAACATGGTCATATAGTGCTAGACACTAGCATGGCCATATGGTGCTATACACTAGCATGGTCATATAGTGCTAGACACTAGCATGGTCATATGGTGCTAGACACTAGAATGTTCATATAGTGCTAGACTCTAGCATGGTCATATGGTGCTAGACACTAGCATGGTCATATAGTGCTAGACACTAGCATGGTCATATGGTGCTAGACACTAGCATGGTCATATAGTGCTAGACACTAGCATGGTCATATGGTGCTACCCACTAGCATGGTCATATAGTGCTAGACACTAGCATGGTATAGTGCTACACACTAGCATGGTCATATAGTGCTAGACACTAGCATGGTCATATAGTGCTAGACACAAGCATGGTCATATAGTGCTAGACACAAGCATGGTCCTATAGTGCTAGACACTAGCATGGTCATATAGTGCTAGACACAAGCATGGTCATATAGTGCTACACACTAGAATGGTCATCTAGTGCTAGACACTAGCATGGTCATATGGTGCTAGACACAAGCATGGCCATATAGTGCTAGACACTAGCATGGTCATATAGTGCTAGACACAAGCATGGTCATATAGTGCTACACACTAGAATGGTCATCTAGTGCTAGACACTAGCATTGTCATATAGTGCTAGACACTAGCATGGTCATCTAGTGCTAGACACTAGCATGGTCATATAGTGCTAGACACTAGCATGGTCATATAGTGCTACACACTAGAATGGTCATATAGTGCTAGACACTAGCATGGTCATATAGTGCTAGACACTAGCATGGTCATATAGTGCTAGACACTAGCATGGTCATATAGTGCTAGACACAAGCATGGTCATATAGTGCTACACACTAGAATGGTCATCTAGTGCTAGACACTAGCATGGTCATATAGTGCTAGACACTAGCATGGTCATATAGTGCTAGACACAAGCATGGTCATATAGTGCTACACACTAGAATGGTCATCTAGTGCTAGACACTAGCATGGTCATCTAGTGCTAGACACTAGCATGGTCATATGGTGCTACACACTAGCATGGTCATACGGTTCTAGACACTAGCATAGTCATATAGTGCTAGGCACTAGCATGGTCATATAGTGCTAGACACTAGCATAGTCATATGGTGCTACACACTAGCACGGTCATATGGTGCTAGACACTAGCATGGTCATATAGTGCTAGACACTAGCATGGTCATATGGTGCTACACACTAGAATGGTCATATGGTGCTACACACTAGCATGGTCATATGGTGCTAGACACTAGCATGGTCATATAGTGCTAGACACTAGCATGGTCATATGGTGCTACACACTAGAATGGTCATCTAGTGCTAGACACTAGCATGGTCATATGGTGCTAGACACAAGCATGGTCATATAGTGCTACACACTAGAATGGTCATATAGTGCTACACACTAGAATGGTCATATAGTGCTAGACACTAGCATTGTCATATAGTGCTACACACTAGAATGGTCATCTAGTGCTAGACACTAGCATGGTCATCTAGTGCTAGACACTAGCATGGTCATATAGTGCTAGACACTAGCATGGTCATATAGTGCTACACACTAGAATGGTCATATAGTGCTAGACACTAGCATGGTCATATAGTGCTAGACACTAGCATGGTCATATAGTGCTAGACACTAGCATGGTCATATAGTGCTAGACACAAGCATGGTCATATAGTGCTACACACTAGAATGGTCATCTAGTGCTAGACACTAGCATGGTCATATAGTGCTAGACACTAGCATGGTCATATAGTGCTAGACACAAGCATGGTCATATAGTGCTACACACTAGAATGGTCATCTAGTGCTAGACACTAGCATGGTCATCTAGTGCTAGACACTAGCATGGTCATATGGTGCTACACACTAGCATGGTCATACGGTTCTAGACACTAGCATAGTCATATAGTGCTAGGCACTAGCATGGTCATATAGTGCTAGACACTAGCATAGTCATATGGTGCTACACACTAGCATGGTCATATGGTGCTAGACACTAGCATGGTCATATAGTGCTAGACACTAGCATGGTCATATGGTGCTACACACTAGCATGGTCATATAGTGCTAGACACTAACATGGTCATATGGTGCTACACACTAGCATGGTCATATAGTGCTAGACACTAGCATGGTCATATAGTGCTAGACACTAGCATAGTCATATGGTGCTACACACTAGCATGGTCATATGGTGCTAGACACTAGCATGGTCATATAGTGCTAGGCACTAGCATGGTCATATAGTGCTAGACACTAGCATGGTCATATGGTGCAAGGCACTAGCATGGTCATATAGTGCTAGACACTAGCATGGTCATATGGTGCTAGGCACTAGCATGGTCATATAGTGCTAGACACTAGCATAGTCATATGGTGCTACACACTAGCATGGTCATATGGTGCTACACACTAGCATGGTCATATAGTGCTAGACACTAGCATGGTCATATGGTGCTACACACTAGCATGGTCATATAGTGCTAGACACTAGCATGGTCATATAGTGCTACACACTAGCATGGTCATATGGTGCTAGACACTAGCATGGTCATATGGTGCTAGACACTAGCATGGTCATATAGTGCTAGACACTAGCATGGTCATATAGTGCTAGACACTAGCATAGTCATATGGTTACACACTAGCATGGTCATATAGTGCTAGACACTAGCATGGTCATATAGTGCTAGACACTAGCATGGTCATATGGTGCTACACACTAGCATGGTCATATGGTGCTAGACACTAGCATGGTCATATGGTGCTACACACTAGCATGGTCATATAGTGCTAGACACAAGCATGGTCATATAGTGCTACACACTAGCATGGTCATATGGTGCTAGACACTAGCATGGTCATATAGTGCTAGACACTAGCATGGTCATATAGTGCTAGACACTAACATGGTCATATAGTGCTAGACACTAGCATGGCCATATAGTGCTAGACACTAGCATGGTCATATGGTGCTAGACACTAGCATGGTCATATAGTGCTAGGCACTAGCATGGTCATATATTGCTCGACACTAGCATGGTCATATAGTGCTAGACACAAGCATGGTCATATAGTGCTAGACACTAGCATGGTCATATAGTGCTACACACTAGAATGGTCATCTAGTGCTAGACACTAGCATGGTCATCTAGTGCTAGACACTAGCATGGTCATATGGTGCTACACACTAGCATGGTCATACGGTTCTAGATACTAGCATAGTCATATAGTGCTAGGCACTAGCATGGTCATATAGTGCTAGACACTAGCATAGTCATATGGTGCTACACACTAGCATGGTCATATGGTGCTAGACACTAGCATGGTCATATAGTGCTAGACACTAGCATGGTCATATGGTGCTACACACTAGCATGGTCATATAGTGCTAGACACTAACATGGTCATATGGTGCTACACACTAGCATGGTCATATAGTGCTAGACACTAGCATGGTCATATAGTGCTAGACACTAGCATAGTCATATGGTGCTACACACTAGCATGGTCATATGGTGCTAGACACTAGCATGGTCATATAGTGCTAGGCACTAGCATGGTCATATAGTGCTAGACACTAGCATGGTCATATGGTGCAAGGCACTAGCATGGTCATATAGTGCTAGACACTAGCATGGTCATATGGTGCTAGGCACTAGCATGGTCATATAGTGCTAGACACTAGCATAGTCATATGGTGCTACACACTAGCATGGTCATATGGTGCTACACACTAGCATGGTCATATAGTGCTAGACACTAGCATGGTCATATGGTGCTACACACTAGCATGGTCATATAGTGCTAGACACAAGCATGGTCATATAGTGCTACACACTAGCATGGTCATATGGTGCTAGACACTAGCATGGTCATATGGTGCTAGACACTAGCATGGTCATATAGTGCTAGACACTAGCATGGTCATATAGTGCTAGACACTAGCATAGTCATATGGTTACACACTAGCATGGTCATATGGTGCTAGACACTAGCATGGTCATATAGTGCTAGACACTAGCATGGTCATATGGTGCTACACACTAGCATGGTCATATGGTGCTAGACACTAGCATGGTCATATGGTGCTACACACTAGCATGGTCATATAGTGCTAGACACAAGCATGGTCATATAGTGCTACACACTAGCATGGTCATATGGTGCTAGACACTAGCATGGTCATATAGTGCTAGACACTAGCATGGTCATATAGTGCTAGACACTAACATGGTCATATAGTGCTAGACACTAGCATGGCCATATAGTGCTAGACACTAGCATGGTCATATGGTGCTAGACACTAGCATGGTCATATAGTGCTAGGCACTAGCATGGTCATATATTGCTCGACACTAGCATGGTCATATAGTGCTAGACACAAGCATGGTCATATAGTGCTAGACACTAGCATGGTCATATAGTGCTACACACTAGAATGGTCATATAGTGCTAGACACTAGCATGGTCATATAGTGCTAGACACTAGCATGGTCATATAGTGCTAGACACTAGCATGGTCATATAGTGCTAGACACTAGCATGGTCATATGGTGCTACACACTAGCATGGTCATACGGTTCTAGACACTAGCATAGTCATATAGTGCTAGGCACTAGCATGGTCATATAGTGCTAGACACTAGCATGGTCATATGGTGCTACACACTAGCATGGTCATACGGTTCTAGACACTAGCATAGTCATATAGTGCTAGGCACTAGCATGGTCATATAGTGCTAGACACTAGCATAGTCATATGGTGCTACACACTAGCATGGTCATATGGTGCTAGACACTAGCATGGTCATATAGTGCTAGACACTAGCATGGTCATATGGTGCTACACACTAGCATGGTCATATAGTGCTAGACACTAGCATGGTCATATGGTGCTACACACTAGCATGGTCATATAGTGCTAGACACAAGCATGGTCATATAGTGCTACACACTAGCATGGTCATATGGTGCTAGACACTAGCATGGTCATATAGTGCTAGACACTAGCATGGTCATATAGTGCTAGACACTAGCATAGTCATATGGTGCTACACACTAGCATGGTCATATGGTGCTAGACACTAGCATGGTCATATAGTGCTAGACACTAGCATAGTCATATGGTGCTACACACTAGCATGGTCATATAGTGCTAGACACTAGCATGGTCATATGGTGCTACACACTAGCATGGTCATATAGTGCTAGACACAAGCATGGTCATATAGTGCTACACACTAGCATGGTCATATGGTGCTAGACACTAGCATGGTCATATGGTGCTAGACACTAGCATGGTCATATAGTGCTAGACACTAGCATGGTCATATGGTGCTAGACACTAGCATGGTCATATAGTGCTAGCTACTAGCATGGCCATATAGTGCTAGACACAAGCATGGTCATATAGTGCTACACACTAGCATGGTCATATGGTGCTAGACACTAGCATGGTCATATGGTGCTAGACACTAGCATGGTCATATAGTGCTAGACACTAACATGGTCATATAGTGCTAGCTCCTGCACTGGTGATTTTACGAAAGGATCAAGTGGACCAATAGGAAGAAATATGGAGATTCACTGCTTACAATATGGAGAATTATACAATTCCATACCCTGAGAGGCAACAGGGAGAGAGCCAACATGGCAAGACTATGGAGGCAAACAGAGGGATAATAAAATAATGGTAATCATTTATAAGCTTCTATAACTGGGCAGATATGGCTGTAATTGTGCTAGATGCCCTTAAGAAAGGACCATTACATGTTTAAAAGTGTCCCTTTAAGAAACAAAAGCTTTAAATCTCCCAAGAAGAAGCCATGTCTGAGAACTCCAATTCCCAGATCAGCACCGTACAAGATGCAAGAAACCTGGCTCAATAACAAGCTCTTCTATAAATCCTCTTAAAAGTAGTTATGAGTCACTAATATACAGTATGGTTAGTATATATAGTATAGTTGTTGTTCAGTCCTTCAGTTGCGTCCAATTCTTGGTGACCATATGGCTGCAGCATGCCAGGCACATCTATCTATTTTTCTAGTTATGTTTATCCAAATGGGTTTCTTGGCAAAGATACTGGAGTGGGTTGCCAGATCCAATGTCTGACCTCTCTGCTATGACCTGCCCATCTTGGGTGACCCTGCATGGTATAGCTCACAGCTTCATTGAAATACACAAGCCCCTTCACCCGAACAAGGTAGTGATCTAGAACGGGACGCTGATATTAGTTTTATATAAATATACTAACATAGAGTGTATAGGAAACCTTACTCCACATGTGCCAGACATTAAACTGTGTCTATTTTTTCCCCCATTTATTTGTATGTACAAACTGAGCAACACAACAATACAAATTACTTTTTTTTATAACTGTGATTGGTTGCAATGTCCCAGCCTCATTGTTACAGGGCAGCCATGACATTTTCAAAAACGACTTTTCATACGCGATTAAACATACATTTTCCAGACTGCAAATTACTATGTTTTATGTGTAACTTTAATTTGTTTTTGGAAACACATTGGGACAATTGTAATTCTATGTTCCTCTCCAAGTTTCAGATACCACAGATCTCACTCTATGACTATGTGCGTCTATGGTCCTTACATATGTACAGTAAATGGAAATTATAATTATGCGCCATGAGTTATCTTACCCCGTCCTGTCATTACACGCGCGGTCATTTTACTGTTCTATAAGTGTGTCCTTTGGTCTTGCAAATGGCTTTAGATCAGCAGAGAAGTGGCCATAAAATGCTCATTGCAATCTTATAACCTCTAAAGAGTGATATACGAGAATTACAGAATTATATCATTTTATGAAACATGATTGATTGTGCAAGGAGCAGCGTCACATGGAGAGTTAAATGACAGGCTGGTATTTCTATGCACTAAATACAATTCAGCGACAGATTAGACTCAGCTGTCATAGTTTATAGTCATATCAACCCAGAAAGATTACTTACAGGCCAGGAGATACAGAGACACACTCCCTAAAATGTGACTGTACTAGAAAAGTGCATTTTAGGGTCCAACACTCTACAATATAATGTAGTCTACAGTATCACAAGCAATTTTCTGATATATATATATACTGTATATATAAGATTTTTTGTCATTGACCTAAACAAATAAAGAAGTCTGAAACATCTTGGTTGATGAGAAACTTCTCTGGTGCACCCAATTGCCTTTATAAGTTGCATAATTAGTTGGGCCGAGTCCATCTGTGTGCAATTAAGATGTCACAGGATCTCAGAATAAATATGGTGGTACCTCCAGAGTGCATGCTGGACCAGAAATATGGTGGTACTGGCTAGATCTGTAATCTGTGTCCAGCATCGCTCTCACACACTTGCCAGCTAGAGCTGCCAGCAGACCCAATGTCCTCAAGGTTCTGGAGAAGAAAGCCTCTACAAGAGCTATAACTCTGATTATAGGACGGATAGTACAAGTAGTCAAGTTAAATTCCTGCCATTTACACCCAGGCACAATAGAGGAAACAATAACGTCTTCAATACACAATGAGTATGAGTAACAGTAGATAGTACAAGCCCTCGGCATCCATAATCTTTTTAGCTAAAAACAGAACTTGGTAAAAAGAAACTAAACAAAATTAATCTCAATCCAATGGTTCATTTGGGAACAGAGTGCATCAGACCAGTTTAATATCCTTTTTTAACAATAAAACATTCCATAATTTTATTTAGGCCCCTGAACCCTGGGCAGCCAATTACTGAAACTCCAGTCGTTCTAGAACCTTATACATAATTATAACTATTTTGGACCACCCAGAGGTCACCACATTGTCTGTGGCACACCCATGGGAACCCCCAGATTTTTTTACAGAGCAGGTCTAAACAATCAGCCTCATAAAGACCAAGGAATTAAAAAAAAGTCTAGGATAATGCTCTGGAGATTATTTGCTTTTAAAACAATTATTTTTTTATTCCATCTGACTCCGTCCACATTTCTGATCAAGACCCACATGTCCTCCGATACTGATGTGTCACTCCAGAAGGCATCTATTGTAAATGATGGGGGACGCTTTGGACGGGGCTCATACACAGAGCATAAAAGAACAGGGTGCACTAAAACCCCCCTCCCCAATGTGGTAACACTGATGGGGGATTATTCAGTGTATTAAATACCATCCTGCTAATATTATTGCTTTGTGACTAGGTGTTGATTAGTCATTCAGTTGTTTCGCTTGTGTTTCTCCTGGATTGGCCACTTCCACTAAAGTATATAGTATAATATATATATATATATATATATATATATATATATATATAGTAAGTAAATGTGACATTTGTGTTCATATATCAATGTTGAAAAATATGTTTTTATCTTATTTTTGGACATTTAAATGTAAGCACAAATGTACTATTTACTGTACTCTGTATGGTGGAGGCTTCTATCATTCTTTTCCCCACACAAGCTAAATAATGTTAATATATATATATATATTCAACTTCCCAGAATGCAGTGTAATAACTGTTTTTCTCGGAACTCTGAGCTGGAAGCAGATTTTCTTAACTTCCTTTAGACATTCAAATGTGAACACAGATGTACTTTTTATTTACTGTACTACTGTACGGTGGAAGCTTCTATCGCTCTTTTGCCCACCATTGATTGTTGTGGTGAACTACCTACTCATAAGGTCCGCAACACAAGCTGAGATCCCGCCCCATGCTGATGATAGCCAGTAAGCTTGAAACAGCTGTACATGGATTGGATACTCAGCCTGTGTTTATTCCAACCTTGGCTTTGCATTAAAGCTGTGTAATACAGCATGCATAAGCTTAAAGGAAGCCATGTTTGATAATGGCTACGGAATGAAGAGTGAGGCATTTGTGGGCACATTTGCATGTCTCAGCTCAACTTCCCAGAATTCTGTGTAATAACTGTTTTTCTCGGAACTCTGGGCTGGAAGCAGGTTTTTTAACTTGCTTTAGACATTCAAATATGAACACAGATGTACTATTTATTTACACTATATATATATATATATATATATATATATATATATATAATGTAGGGGGAACAAGTTTCTATAAAAAAGGAATGGAAAAACAAGAGGTTGTGATTTGGAAGGATGATGGGAAATATGCAAAAATAATACTTGACAGAAATGTTAGTAAGTAAGTGGAACAGCCTCCCAGTAGTGATAGGCACAAATACAATTAAGCATGTCTGGGATAAGCATAAATACAATGGGTTAACGAATTCAAGCATGCCTGGAATAAACATAAAGCCACCCAGAGTATTTAAGCTTTTTAGGTAGATAGAATGGGCAGACTAGATGGACCATTTGGTATTATCTGTTATCAGATCCATGTTTCTATGCAAGTCTTTTTATTCCGTTTTCAATAACTTCCAGCTGTATAATTTGGGCCGTGACTGTGATTTTTCTCCCAGGACTAAAGCGCTTCATGGTGTGTGATAGTGAGGAACTGTTCCTCCTCTCTCCTGAGTATTTTATAGGCTCCACAAAGCGCTCTGCGTCTAACACACAATTAAGCAAAGCGTGTAGTCACACGTAATTACCCACCATAGCATGTCTTCTGTTACAATCAGGATGTAGCACTAATAACAAATCACGGTCACATAAAGCTCAAAAATGACTGAAAACAGAAGGTAAAATGCGTTGAGTGATAAAGGAAACCAATCAAAGCGAGACGATTTATTGATAGTGTCTTTCATGAGTGAATTGTACTAAAAAATTAATGGAGCCTCTTCACCTGTTGCCGCTAAATTTCTCTGCTGATAAACTCGGGACGGACGGTCAATGGAGAGGTTAAGACACAAGAAGTAATATTTCTTGTTTTCCAGCTCTTAAACCTCAAAAGTCCTGATGTACAAATGAAAAGGTGCGCGGAGTCATTGAAGATTGGAGCTCGGTCAGGATTGAACAAAAATCAATCAGTAGATGGAAGGCAGCGAGCCTTTCTTCTGCTGTAATGATTAACCCTAAAGCATTTCAGAATAAGATAAAAGCTCCTATCACACAGTCACAGTCTGATGCCAGCGCTGACCTGGATGCCCATCAGTAGGACTATAGCCTGGGAATGCTTTATGTTGGGAAGGTACAAGGTCTCTGTCAGAGGCTCATTCTTCAAAGCATTATTTGTGTTCAAGGTACTTTATATATAACAAAAAAAAAAAAAGAAGATTTCAGACTTTAAATAAAGGATTCTCAGCTGATATATAAACAAGAAAGATATAGGGTCAGTTATTGTAAAGGATGAAGTGTCGGAGAAGTCTAAGACATATAGGTTATTAGTAGATATATCCTATACTAGCAACTTGCCCGTCAAAAAATTACGGCAATAAGATTGTTTCTTCAGTTTCTTGCGTGCGAAATTAATTTTGTTGGTGTTTTAAGATCTTTCGGTGCTCATTGCGAGGCTCTTGGTTGTTTGTGTGCTATGAGCAGCGTTGGTGTTTTTTTTTGGTATGGCAATGAATAATTAATAAAATAAGAAAATAATTTACTTTACCTAATGTGAAGTAATATATGCAGCATTGTGTTTAAGAGCTGACAATCTGTTTTCATGTTGCTGCATCATCAGTGCTGTGAAGCTGCTGTGTAAGTGTCATGAATGTGTGCAGTGTAATAGTGTGCGTGCGCGAGACAAATCCGTTAGGGTAGCTGTGTACTTCCGGATTGTGTAAGAGTGTTGTAAAATAGCGCCTAATGTGTGGTACGCGGCTGTGGCTGATTTAGCGTCCTTATTTTCGGATGTCGTCCGACTTTTTGGGAAAATTTTGTAGGTGTTTGGTGGTGTTTTGCGTGTTTAGGGTCCTTTAGCCTCGTTTTCGTTTTGTTCGGCGGCCATTTTTTCTCTTGCTTAGGTGATTTTCGGGTGTCTAAACTCAGAAATTTGGACTTAAATGGAGGTGTAACATCAGTTGCAGAGGTCCTGGGTGCCCCCCCTTGCTGTGGGTAAGCTTTTTATGTGTTTGTTGTGTGTATTTATTGTGTTTGTAATGTTTTTGGGGTTGCGCGGGTTGCGTCCTTGTTTTCGGATCTCGGACGTCTTTTTCAGAAAATACGTAGGTGTTTGTTGGTGTTTTGCGTCTTTAGAGTGCTGAAGCCTCGTTTTCTTTTTTTTCGGCGGCCATTTTTTCTCTTGCTTAGGGGATTTTCAGATGTCTAAACTCTTTTATTTCGAGTTAAATTGAGGTGTAACTTCAGTTTTCGAGGTCCTGGGTGCCCCCCCCCTTGCTGTAGGTAAGCTTTTTATGTATTTGTTGTGTGTATTTATTCATGTTTTCATGTGTGCGGGATTCGGGCGGTTTTTGCAAGGTCGTAATGGGTCGTAACGCGTCCCGTATTTTTGTTTCCTAAGTCCGTAATTTTTGCGAGGTCCGCAGTTGGTGGCAAATTTCGCGAGGGCCGCAGGCTCGCTATGAGAGCCTGCAGCGTTAGCAGCGGCCCGCTTGCTCACAACTATATATGTGATTATAGAATAGGCGAGTTCTCCATAGGGTATCCAATATGGCTCCATGTTTCTATATCAAGAATCAGAACTAATCAAAAATATAGAAACTGTATTTAATAAGAGTCACAAATAAATTGGGAATAATGAGGCCACTATGATGGTTCATGCTCCTCCCTCCTTCAACTCTTGATTAGATAATAAAAGATAGGATATCACTCTGAATCAATCTCTAAGCCATAAGAAAGTGTGACCCGAACATGACATCCTTCTGCCCCAGCAGTGTTTCATAAAATTAGGTTTTTCCAAATGTAACTAAATATAATTTGCGATGTTCACACTGCTGTTCTAATAATTTATTTAAAGATCATCCAAATAGCTTGTGTGAGGAGCACGTCTTACAACCAGCTAGAGAAGTGAAATATCTGACAACAAATCATGACCCACTAGCCATTACATATTTATCCAACAAAAAAGTACCAACCGTCTTTGTCTATGTAATATTTTAAAATTGCTTTTAAACAACAGTATTATTGCAATTATTCATCTTTAAATAACACATTGAAAAAAATCATCACCGTGTGCTTTTGGATACTGTACTAATGAGTAATGCTTTGTTTTTAGGATATAGATTAATTAAGTATAGAAATATTCATTAAATTAGGAACATACCGGTATATATAACAGCATCCACCAGTAGTCCCTAACATTATTTAAAAAAATGTGAAAGAAGGAGGTGACCAGCAGTGCTACCTATTTTTATGCTTTTTAATTACATTTTACCTGTAATTGTAAAATATTGTAAAATATTTTATATTACATAGATACTATGGGCCTCATTCAATTGCGATTTGGCCAATTCAATAGTGCTCTAAATAAGCACATAACATATTTTTTTAAATAAGTTTTTAGTTAGTGAAAACCTTGTTTTTGGATAGATGTTTACTAACTAAAAACTTCTTTAAAAAAATATGTTATGTGCTTATTTAGAGCACTATTGAATTGGCCAAATCGCAATTGAATGAGGCCCTATAAGTATTATGCATATCTGGGACAACTGAACGCACTATATATAAATATATGTCCATGTTTCAGTACTGTATATCCATGTGGATGAGCTTCTAAATAAGTTTTTTACTTCTTTATTTAATTCAGTGCACTAAAATAAAGTGCTATTTTAATGTACTTCACTATTTTTTACTTTATGCTGGAGAATGAGAACATTTATCAGCATCAAAACCCATTGTTCTGTTTGGATTTTGAGCGCGGAGACTCTATATGGACTGATATAAGGTTTCACCTTGGGATTTATCCCCATCCTATATTACTATAGGTGCAGTGGTGGAGCTATTGAATGGATAGTTCCAGTAAAAAAATAAATTTTTACCTCCCCGCAGCTTCTACCCCACCCTAGATGCCACTTGCAAAAGCCCCCTGCCTAAAGCAACTCCCATACCCACAAGATACCCCTCCCTTATTCACTTGCCCCTTTTAATTTTCTTATCCCCCATGACCCCTTCCTAAAGGAGCTCTATTCGCCAAAGAACTATCTCTTCCAGCCACTGGCACTTTTAGATTACCCAAAAGCCCTTCAGATAGAAGTTACCTCCCAAGACCCCTTTCCATAACAGCTCTCCTCCCCAAGAACGCTTCCCATAACAGCTCGCCGTGTGAAGACCCTTCTACATAATAGCTCCCTTCCTGAAGACCCCTTACCATGTTTTGTTGCTGCTCTACATTCTGATGCTTCCTGTGAGCTCCTCTTAGAAAATGTAAGGCATCAGGGAGTGCTCACGCTCTCACTCTACCTGTGAAGGGCCCAGTTGGTTCCCAGGTGGGGGGGCCCCTGAATGGCCCCTCCAGTACAAGACAAAAAAAATGTAAATGCAAAAAAAAATTAGACAGCACAGGGGCCCTTCCAGAGGAGTGTCCCCGTTCATTGCACTGGCTGCACCACCTGTAGCTCCAGAGTAATAATTATTGTTCTATAATCATTTTGCATTCCTACTTGCAAACTATTAGATTGTATTGAAATTAGACATAGCCTTATATTTTTTGGCTAGACAAGAAGATCCTGCTATATTTAATGCAACACATTTTAAAATAATTTCCATTAAATGTTTTTTACTTTTTCATTTTCAGTTTACATATTAGTTCAATATCTCTTGAAAGCAGTTTGGTTTTTATGAACACAAAAAAATGATCACATATATAGTTGTGAGCATGCGAGTTGTTGCTAATGCTTGCGGGCTCGCTCAGCGAGGGCTGCAGGTGAGGGCCTCAGTTGCTGGCATGGAGCGCCGAAGGCCTTGCTGGCATGGAGCGCCGAGGCTTTACGTCGCAACGCAAACAACACGACACACCAACTACGACCCTCGCAAACTTTACCTCGCAATGCAAACAACATACGAGACACGTTAACACACATTACGACCTCGCAACACTCGGACGCAACTCGCGAACATAACAAAATTCAAAACACAATAAATACACACAGCACATACATAAAAAGCTTACCTACAGCAAGAGGGAGCATCCAGGACCTCAAAAAACAACTTAAACCTTCATTTAAATCAAAATAAAAGAATTTAGACACAAAAAAATTGTCAAAGCGACAGAAAAAATGGCCGCCGAACAAAACGAAAACGAGGCTACAGCACTCTAAACACGCAAAACACCACAAGAAACACGCAAAACACCACAAAAGACCTACGGATATTCCGCTAAGACGCATACCACACATTACCCGCCATTTTACGCCAATGCGGAAGTACACGACTACGCTAACGGTTTGGTCTCGCGCACGCACAGTATTACACTGCACACGTTCATCACGCTCACACAGCAGCTCCACACCACTAATGCTGCAGCAACATCAAAACACATTGCCAGCTCTTCATCACAATGCTTCAAAATAGGTAAAGTATATTCATTTATTAATGTATTACATATTTCATTATTACACACCAAACAGCATTAGCTACCTTAAAATTTCATTGCCGTCATTTTTTGACGGGCAATTCGCTAGTTATATATATTTGCCTGGATTTCCAGGAAAGCAAATAAATAAATCAGCCATGGAGGAAACTAAAAATATGATAGATCAAAATAGAAATTAAATTGTTAAATTCTGCTCTTGTAACATCTATTTATCTGTATGATCGCAGCTGCCATGTTTACTTACCCTGTTCATTAATATTGGTTGGTTTTCATCTTATTGTGACTTTGAGAATGTCCTTGGACAGGAAAGAAGGGAAGTTGGCTTATACACTGGTACAAGATGTAAACTATACAATTGGCAACTCCGAGCCAATTAGATGAGCCATTGTTGTGGGGTATTGATATTTTTCTTCTCCAGCTGTAATCAGTTGCAGCCAGCCGCTGTCCAGTCCTTGTCTCATGCTAATACACTGGTATTCAATCAACCTTCTTTTTTAGCTATGATCCAGATGAATATAAAAGGAACATATAATTATAGAAAATAAATCAATGCCTGTGCTTCATGGAACTTTTCAGAAAATTCATATGTACAGGAATGATGAAGATACAGTTCATTGAGTTAAAAATTATATATATATATATATATATATATATATATATATATATATATATATATATATATATATATATATATCTACAGTGGATATAAAAAGTCTACACACCCCTGTTAAAATGTCAGGTTTCTGTGCTGTAAAAAAATTAGACAAAGATAAATAATTTAAGAACTTTTTCCACCTTTAATGTGACCTATAAACTGTACAACTCAATTGAAAAACAAACTGAAATCTTTTAGGTAGAGGGAAGAAAAAATATAAAAATGAAATAACATGGTTGCATAAGTATGCACACCCTTAAACTAATACTTTGTTGAAGCACCTTTTGATTTTATTGCAGCACTCAGTCTTTTTGGGCATGAGTCTATCAGCATGGCACATTTTGACTTGGCAAGATTTGCCCACTCTTCTTTGCAAAAACACTCCAAATCTGTAAGATTGCGAGGGCATCTCCTGTGCACAGCCCTCTTCAGATCACCCCACAGATTTTCAATCGGATTCAGGTCTGGGCTCTGGCTGGGCCATTCCAAAACTTTAATCTTCTGGTGAAGCCATTCCTTTGTTGATTTGGATGTATGCTTTGGGTCGTTGTCATGCTGAAAGATGAAGTTCCTCTTCATGTTCAGCTTTCTAGCAGAAGCCTGGAGGTTTTGTGCCAATATTGACTGGAATTTGGAACTGTTCATAATTCCCTTTATCTTAACTAAGGCCCCAGTTCCAGCTGAAGAAAAACAGCCCCAAAGCATGATGCTGCCACCACCATGCTTCACTGTGGGTATGGTGATCTTTTGGTGATGTGCAGTGTTGTTTTTGCGCCAAACATATCTTTTGGAATTATGGCCAAAAAGTTCAACCTTGGTTTCATCTAACCATAACACCTTTTCCCACATACTTTTGGGAAACTTCAGATGGGTTTTTGCAAAATGTAGCCTGACTTGGATATTTTTCTTTGTAAGAAAAGGCTTTTGTCCTGCCACTCTACCCCATAGCCCAGACAAATGAAGAATACGGGAGATTGTTGTCACATGTACCACACAGCCAGTACTTACCAGATATTCCTGCAGCTCCTTTAATGTTGCTGTAGGCCTCTTGGTAGCCTCCCAGACCAGTTTTCTTCTCGTCTTTTCATCAATTTTGGAGGGAGCTCCAGTTCTTGGTAATGTCACTGATGTGCCATATTTTCTCCACTTGATGATGACTGTCTTCACTGTGTTCCATGGTATATCTAATGCCTTGGAAATTCTTTTGTACCCTTCTCCTGACTGATACCTTTTAACAATGAGATCCCTTTTGATGCTTTGGAAGCTCTCTGTGGACCATGTTTTTTGCTGTAGGATGCGACTAAGAAAGTTTCAGGAAAGACCAACTAGAGCAGCTGAACTTTATTAGGGTATAATCAGAGGCACTTTAAATGATGGCAGGTGTATGCTGACTCCTATTTAACACGATTTGGAATGTGATTGGTTAAATCTGAACACAGCTACATCCCCAGTTATAAGAGGGTGTGCAGACTTATGCAACCACAATATTTTTATTTTTTATTTTTCTTCCCTCCACCTAAAAGATTTCAGTTTGTTTTTCAATTGAGTTGTACAGTTTATACGTCACATTAAAGGTGGAAAAAGTTCTGAAATAATTTATATTTGTCTAATTTTTTTACAGCACAGAAACCTGACATTTTAACAGGGGTGTGTAGACTTCTTATATACACTGTATATATATATATATATATATATATATATATATATATATATATATACATCACTGTTTACATTCAAATTGAAAGTTCCATTTCATGTCAAACCTCTCGAAAGTTTGTCACTATAAATTAAACATTCATGTGATGTATATTGGGGTATAACTATGCCATTAGGCTAATAAAAATATTTTGTGGTTAGTACCACTTGGTAGGGCGACCAGTAGGCACTTCCAGTAGCCAACTGCGACACGCAGTTTGGTCCTGACCAGATTCAAGTTTGTGGTAAGCAGTAGTTTAGGTTCCATAGACTTCTATGGGGGATTTACGAACAAGATTAGGCCGTCAATTGACAAGGCTGTAAAAACAACAATTGAAGCACTTGTTTCAATAGACAAAGGTCAGGTGATGCCAAGTGCTCTGCAAGTGATACCCATTCAATGCTCTGTCTTGTGGATAACCACAAATTAAGAACTACTTTATCTTAGCCATTGTTTGTGACCCCTCATGTAATCTAATAGGGAGCCTGAATTTCTAAAATTATAATGGAAGTCCTGGTTGGCCATGAAAAGTGAATACACCATGGGACCTCCACAACTCCCCTAGATGACTCCCCTCTGACTCAATAAATGTATCTCTATCTAAGGGGAAGTTGTCTAGGGAATGCTTAGACCCAGCCTTTTAGTCCCCTGACCTCACCGGCTTTACCAGTATTCCCTCCCCGCTCAATAGGTACCCGGAGTCCCCGAAACAGCACCACAACTCTCCATGGGGTCCCCCAAATAGCAGAGAGCCTGTCCTCGATAAACTAACACTTACATCCCCAAATTTAAGGTTCCCCACATGGGTCAGACAGTCCCAAACCCCTCACCCAGACTCTGTCTTCAGTTACACTACCTAATCAAACCCTGCTTTGTCCAGATCCTGCCCAGAGGTAGCTGATAACTGAGGTCATAGAACCTTGGCACCTAGGTGGGGAAGACAGACTGGCACGAAGCCCTTGGAGAAAGACCTGGCCCATGTGGGGTAGTTCAAAAGGGGCATATGTTGTAAAACTTGTGCTTGCCAAACTGTTGATTGCTGGGAGAACTGTATAAAAAATTGCACTGGAAAATATAGTTTATGCTCTGTTTGGGACACATATGCATGGTTTGTTTCATTTAGAGGGAAGGTGTTTATTATTTTTTATTCAGAAATTAATTTCGGCAGCTTGTCTTGGTACCTGGTAATTTGCCTGGAACCACTGAACTTGTCCCTGAAACCCCAGCTTGGTCTGGAGAATCAGCAACTTAGCCCTAGCCTCCAGTTAAGCTGTCCTGTGTGTGGGATAAGGAACCCAGACAACCTGCGGGTAGTATTGGTCTTCTTGGCCGCTCCAAGCCCAATGAAGAGCGGGTTGTGACATTGTATGTGAGTAGTCTTTGCATTTAGCAAAGTCAGCTGGATCTTCAATCATAAATCAAAAGTTATCTAAACTGTTTTAAACCATTTGAAAATAAATGACTCATTGATACAGCGTGTGCAGTAGTTGTTTTAGAGGGTTGGAAGGTGACATTTAAAGGTTGCATTCTTCCTCCTCACAGTAAGTGCTTTTTGGCAGCATGTAAAATGCTAATAATAAAAGAAAAGCAAATAGATGAAATAAAAAAAAATAAACTTACTTTTAATGGATGGAACAGCTCAGTTTTAATACATGGTTCCAGCGATTGCTGAAAGTGCGTGTTGGGACTGATTCATACTGGAGAAGCTGTGATATAAAAGGGGACATGTGCCATATATGATGGAACTATCCAAGGTTAAATAACTTTGGAAAAGAACACTTTCTGAGTATAATGCTGGACATAGCTTTACTGCCGCTTTATCCTACCATTTAAATTACGCCCCAAAACAATTAATAATATATTAATGAGAATTAAAATAAAATTGCAGACTACTACTACCAATTAATATAGAGATGGACAGTAAAATTTGTATTTTTCTGTCAGTACAAGGATATTTTATTAAGAAACTACAAGCATGGGTGTAGTAGCCCAAACAAATATGGAGGGGGGGGGGGTAAAGTTTAAAGAGACAAAAACTATAATCCAGTGGCTCACTTTTCAATATAAATAAAATGTGTTAGAATATCCAAGGAATGGTATTTATCCACCACCAATGGGAGCAGGGATCTGAGGCAATTCAGACTCTCCTCAATTCTAATGGTATCAGTCCAAGTCCAGTATGGACGAATAATGAGCTGCTATACAGAAGATTTTAAGAGGCCTCCCTGCAGAGAAAATCAGCGGATGAAAAAGAATTTGGAGAAGGGAAAAAAAAGGAAATAAAACATAAAAAAAATATGGTGAAATATGTTTTTTTTTTAATACATGCATAAATTGTACTTACAAAACATAAAAAAAACTATTATTTAGTTAATAGTAAAAGCAGTCAATTATTTGGTGTAAAACACACGTAGAACCTCTTTTTTTATCACTATCATATCACTGTATAACACAGGTTTCCCACTCCTCACTATCATGTCACTGCATAACACAAGCTTCCTTCCTGCTCATTATCATATCACTGCATGATGCAAGCATCCTTGATGCTCACTATCATACCACTGCATAACACAGACTTCCTCCTCCTCACTTTTATATCACTGCATAACACAGGCTTCCCTGGTTCTCACTATCATATTACTGTATAACACGTTTCCCACGCCGCTGTCACATCACTGCATAACACAGACTTCCTCCCACCTCTCATCGCTTCCCTCTAATTTTAATTGCTACATGATGACTTACCAGGGGAAAATAGTGTATGTGAGGGTAGGTCAGATATGGGTGATGCAAAAAGCAGAAGGCAGAGAAAGGAGGTAGAAAGTGAGAAAGGCACAAAGTGAAGATTGGAAAAAAACTGAATCAATAACAAAGATAAGAAGTGATTTGGAAAGATAATAATCAACTGAATATATTGCAATAGTAAAAAATATATAGAAAAGTCAGGTGCTGTGATGCAAAAATACATGCCAGAAAAAGTATACTAGCCATTTTTAATTAAAATGTTTTATGCATCTTTGTGCAAATACTCTTTCTGATGCTCTTGCCAGGTAGCCTAATGAGTCCTGGCTGCACATTGCAACCTCCCAGTTTTGTTAAAAAGGATTGGAGTCAAAGTTTTTCTGTGTCAAAGCTTTTCTGGGAGAGACAAACTGCTTCATAGAACTGGCACCCTCTGGTAATGCATGATTAAGTTTAATTTCAGCATTTTGTCCCCTATTCATATAATCTGGGTGGGATCCCCCCAGTTCCTACGCCCCTGACTGCAGTTCCATAATGGATGCATGTGAAATAGGGCACATTGTCATTGGTAGAAGCTGTTCTTGCATCCTGGCATTATTTTGTATTATTGCAATTTGAAGCCTATTTTTTAAGTTGCACCATGTTTTATGAATGTAATGCACTGGGTCAGGTATAGACATGCAAAAGGGCATGGGGGGGTCTTTTGAGATTTTGCCCGGGAAGTCAGAATTTTTAGAACTGGCTCTAATATTTACTACACATTAAAATGGGATACATCACTAGAGATGCACACATGAGAATAGACAAAACGTAACTTTATGCTCTGTGGGATGGTGCCAACTCATGGAGCAATCTCTCAAGTGTTTGCTTGTTTGTGCTATTGCAGAAATCTCCTGAAGTCTGTACCCACCTCCAAATGTAATGCCAGAAAATATCTATTTAAGGAGATAAGTAGCTACCCATCTATAGCTGAAACATATATCTTGGGATTACAACTTCTTCTGTGCAGAGAAGTCTTACAGGCGTTTTCAATCTGGCTTTACCTTAGGGTGCGTACAGACATGTACCCTCCTCCTATTTAATGGCACACATGAGCAAGATGTTTTTTAATTACACCCTTAGTGGGCATTATACCAAAGGGTACACTATTAAAATGCCATTAATGTCAAACTGCTCATAAGATACAGATAGAGATGTGAAAATAAAGTTCAAATGTCCTTACAGTTTATTTACGGATGCATTTTTCACTCAAGTGCTCCTTCTAGTCAAGCTCTAGTGTTCTGCATTAGTAAGAAGCAGAAGTATGTTGCAGCTGCAGCCAATAGACTGTACTTCTGCATTTGCTTTCAAGTCTATGGAGCTGGCTGTGAGTAACAGCTCTGTCAGTTAGACCCTTAGCATGCTCAAAAAAGTGGTGAAGTCACTGCTGAAGATTGTCCTTGAGGATCATTTCCCAGAGATTGATTGGAGGAGGCAGAATGCTTCAACTACTGTACCCTACAGCATGATGTGTCCTGCTTAGGGACCCACAGACTCCCCTTGCTATTTATCTTTCTGCCTGTGTCCTGCATAGAAACTTTTGTTGCAGGTAGTAAGCTTAAGCAATGGGGGGTTTATTGAACAAAATAAAATGTTTTGTGCACTTACACAGTACTGTGCATTTGGAGCCATTTGGAACCTTTACAGATGAACAATGGTGAGACTGTACTGGGAGATTCAGATAACGCTGGACATAGGCAGGCATCTATCTATCTATCTATCTATCTATCTATCTATCTATCTACCCTGCATTATATTGTGGTATAATGGTTTGCTGTGGTCTGAGAAGCATTTGTCTTAATTCACCTTAAGTGAACAAAAGGGACAGTCAGGAAATACATTTCTATTCTAATTGGCTAAAGAACTGAGCCCTCCAAAAGATTATATGCACACCAATAGTTTCCTAATTGACTAAGCTCTAATGTATGAGGTACATTATTACTAGAAAAAAATGAAAGACATAGATCTGTGACCTTCTCAGCTTGCATTTTTTGAGCAGGAAATGATAAGAGGGATTTAAATTATAATCTTTATTTGTGGTTAAGAACATTATCCAAGTTTTAGTAAGGTTGAGAGATTCTTTTGTGAGGCATGAAGAGTATGTACTAAATATAGAATTACTTTCAAATAAGTTGTAAATACAGAAAATCGAAATCTATTGAGCTGATCATACGTTTAACTATGATCTTTAAACCTATGGATTGGAGGAAACAATATAATTATGTGATATCTGTATAATGTTATATATGTTGTCTATTTATCTATGGTATTACGATTTCCTGAATTGCAATATAGTATTTGAAGACATAAAAAGGAATCCGATCTCTTATGTAAATGTATAAAGACTTCTTTATATATAATGGCTTTTTAAATGTTATCCAATTTTGTTCAAAAGTCAGAAATAGTTGTTTTGTAAGTCTTTTGTTAATTAGACATACTTGTAATTCATCTACAGACATACTTTATATGGTAATTATATTAAAGATCTTGATTTAACTAAGTATCTGAATACTGGCAAATGAACTGTCTTATTTTCAGCCATAGCTTATAAACAATTGTATATTCAGCAAGCAACAACCTCATTTTTTGTAATTATCTCTCAGTATGACAGTAGTACTGGAGAAATTAAATTCATCTAAAATTATATTTACAATTGCATTATAGAGCTACAGTTACAGCTTTGCTAGTAACTGGTTACTCTGGCAATATAATCACAAGCGATATGCATTTTAAACCCTTTTCCAAGTCACATAAGCCAGGACATCATGCATTCACCCAACGCGTTTCGCCAAAAAAATGCATTCATCTAACGCTTTGCAGATTTATTTCATATAACCTGCATCTAAATCGCTCTCATGGCAAAGGTATGAAAAAGAAAAGGTTGACATAGCTTTGTGATGTTTAGTAAATCACTGTCCCTTTAATCTCTTGTAGTTTTTTTTTTGTTTAATTAAAAAACTGTATAGCGAGATTAGTGCGTCACCTTCTAATCAATACTGGAAGAGCTCTGTTTAAACAAACACTACATGTAATTTTACACCTTGAGATAACACTTTGATTATATGTTACGTGTTTAAACACTTTTTCTGTCACTAGCTGCTCATTCTATCAGCTTTCTCGTCACCTCTTGTAGAATTACAAGTAGATTCAATATGTGGAATCTCCCTGTCTAAACAGAGTATTGTATTGTATGCACAGAGAGCAGGGGAGCCTGGGAAAATAAATCAGTGATAAATTAATATTGTAAAATAACTATACCAGAGTATTTATTATATATAAAAAGGAAATTTAGGTTTCTAATTTTAGCCAAAATTAGAATTTAAATGAAAGCTGAGAGCTTATTTTTGTCGGCCAATATAATATTTACATGTACAGTATACTTTATATTTATAGTGTATACTAATGAACAATCTTACCTAATCTGACCTTATATCTAAGGAAAAAAATTAGGAGTTTTGCTTTGTTGCACTTCAGTGGTACAGAATTACATCTCATTACATGTGTTGCTTATCAAAAATATCATCCCCATAGGATAATCATATGGACCACTTAAGTAACTCTGGGGTGCTATGTCCAAGTGATCTTCTAGATGTCGCGTTTTAACTGATACTCGGGCTCTATTGACAGGTTGACTGTGTCAAAAAATATATATATACATTATTATCTACTAATATATTCATAAATAATGAAAAACACACAACTACAGTAGTTCAGAGTAAGGAAAATGTGGATCTAGCATACACTTTATAATGACTTTAAGTGCACACAGAAGGGTCTTACATTCTTGCAAATAGAAGATAAAATGAAAACTGAGGGCAAAACATTAATTGTGTTTCCCTGAAAACAAATAAAATAGGCTTTGTCATTTTCCATATCTGCTGCTTTACTGTGATTTCAATAGCAAATATAACTGAAGGCTTCTTGTCATCTGCTGTTAGATCTTCTTACAGGAAATGAACAGATTTAAGGACAACTAGATCCATAAAATAGGTCTTGAATAAATGCTCCCTGCAAACAACCCCCCCCCCTTTTCCATTACAAAAAATACATCATTTTTATTGGCTCACTAGCCAAAAATTAGGGGAATAAAAATTTAGGGCTGGGAATGCTGTACCTTCGGCGCTCATTGCGAGCCTTTCCCCCCATGTTTTTTAGTGGCCTTGCGATGAGTGTTACTGCCTTGCGTTAATTGTTACTGCCTTGAGTTAGGTGCCATTGGCTTTGGGCTCTGTTTTACTGCCTTCGGCCTCATTTTCGCCCTGTTACGTTTTTTCGGCGGCCATTTTTTCTCGCTTAGGAGATTTTTGAGAGTGAAAAAACACCAAATATGCCTCAAAATAACTTGCAACCTCACCACCAGGCTCCCTGGCTCTCCCCCGGTGCTGTGTGCGAGTGTGGAAGTTAATTTGAGGCATATTTGTGTTTTTTTTGTTTTCTTTTCAGCTCTGTCGTTCGTTCGTTAGATGTGTAATTTTAGCGAGGCCGCAGTTGTATATACAGGCTTCAGTCCTGAGTGCTACGGGGTTGAGATTCCAGTTGCGTGGTTCGGCTGTTTCAAGTGCTTCGGTCCTAAGTCCTACAGGGCTCATGATGAGTGCCTGCGGTGCTCATCGCAAGCCCTGCAATGAGCACCTTTGGCGCTCATTGCAGCTTAATACCTGTAGGCTCTCGATAAAATGCCTTTGGCACTCATCACAAGCCCTGCAATGAGCGCCTTCGGTGCTGATTGTAGCCCAACTCTCACAGGCCTCGCAACATTCCTGAGCGTTACCAATGGCCCGTAGTATCCACAACTATTATATGTGATTCACTGGTGGTATTGCTCATTACAAGAGAGCTCTAATGTGCTCCCATGGAAGGCAAGAGGTTAATATTGAATAACATCAATTTAAGGGGTTTATGATATCCTCTGTCTAAGATAACCACCCCCAAATAAATTAAATATTAATTGCTGTCTGCTGGGACCCAGTCACTATTGACCCCAAGTTCACTATAGAATCTTTCCCATAGGGGTTCCTATAGACCCCCTGGAGTTTCTATCTACGCTCATGGGGGTCCCTATATAACCTCATGGCCACTAACATTTACCACCTACCATGTCACACATAGCAAGCACTCGCAAAAGGTTAAGCATTTAGGTTTCCTACATGTAAAATATATTAGCAACTTTAGATTTTAATTGTGATTTTCACTTGTATTCTGTGGATGGAATGGAACTGAGACCGTAGCCATTAAAGAACCACTGCATGACTTCATCTGTGTTTGACTTTAGTTATTACTTTTGTTGTTTGTATTAGTCATTATTTTGTGCCAATGTGCATAATATTTTTGTAAATTACTTATGGACTGGCACCCCCATTTATGAAAGAGGTGACACATAACTTTCCATGACACTGGCAAAGGAAGGCTCAATATGTCATGATCATGTAAGAGGCCATCTTTAAATACCATGGCACATTATGTCATTTAACACACCATACATCATGCCTTCTGTCATTATCTGACATCAGATCACCCAGCCAATACTGTCAACATATCTACTTCAGGGGAATGCAAACACACTTTATTCTACCCCTCTCAAACCATTTTTTTCCAGATAGCCCATTTATTCATCTCTTCTGATTGAGTTTCACAAGTAGCCCATTTTCTCTACTTCCTAGAGCTTGGTCTCCGGGATTGCCTTTTCACACATGTGCTGTTACAAATAGCCTCTTGTCCAACTCTAGATTAGGCATTCCTGGCCAGTACTCATTATTACCTATCCTATATCAGAATGTTCTCTAGGTAGCCTCTTATCCAAAGCAAAGCCAATAAGCCCAACACTCACTAGCCTCAGATCCATACAGGAAGTCCTATCACACATCCCCTATCTTACAGTTATCTAATGGAGCTGATTCCTAAACTCTAGCAAGAGTTCTTCTGTCATCCTACAAATATACAAAAGATGGACCTTTCATTTCTTATATGACATCAAATCAATACCAAGGGCCCTATTAAATTCCAAGCCTGTATCGGAATCGGTACACCCGCAAAGCTTACGGGCTTAATATTTGGCTGAATTACAGAGCTATTAAATTAGACAAGCCCGCAACAGACGTGGCCAACATCCAAACTCGTAAACCATTCTTGGGTCGATTGGATGTGCGGCCATGAACATGATCAATTAGTCAAACCTGTAGTTACGGGTTTAGACGGAGCCAATAGTAAAAGAGGTCATCATCATTAAGTCAATGAAAAATGGAGGTTAAATTTCAATCCCTTAAAGGTTTGGATTACGAGTTACGATCAGACCCGCATTCCAGAAATAATGCAATATTAATAAATCAGTAAATATGATATTCCAGTCCATGCGAGTTCCATTATATGTATTAACACATTGATTGCCGGGATTGATATAACACGGAAATTAAACTGTAAAATAAAGTATTTTATATTGCAGCTTACCTTTAATATTAAGTACAGTAGTGTGTTTATATTTGCATTTACAGTGCTATGGATAAGACATTAACCCCCTTGCAAGTCCTCTGTAGTGCCTGTAGGCTTTTTGGCTTCATTTGTGGGTTACGGCTTTGAACGCCAGTGGATTCGTAGCAAGTTAATATCGATTTGTGAGCGTAACATTTACGGGCTTAACAGATCAAAGGCTTTGCGGCAATGGAGTTCCGATTTCGACAGCCCATAGGATTTTTCCACATGTAACCCGCAGATCTTTTGCGGGTAGCTGTACAAGGCCAATTTAATAGCCGTAAGTCTATCAGGCTCCGTTACGGGCTATGGGTTTTCACGTTGGGGGGATTTAATACAAGTCTTTTAGCTCCTTTTCCAAACATATGTTTCGGTCCACGGGTTGTTCTATCCTCATTAGCATAGACTGGTCCCAACTTTTAGCCCATCCCCAGGATAGGTATCTGCAGAAGTCAACCATTTAAGTGGCTGCGGAAGAATAACATCTCCATTACCCATGATGGTCTTCTATCTAGATTCTTATTTCCTTTTCTTCGTTGATTACCTTTTATTTGCCACTTCTATAATTTCCTTAACTTACTTCCCTTACAATATTCTATTTTTTTACAACTTTTCCTCCAAGTGAGATTTAGTTAACTGTGCGTATTTTCCTTGGGGCGGCGGACATTGACATGGCCTCGGTGATGACAAATTATTTTTGTGTGGCTATTGTTATCTATATATAATTGCCGAAATAACTGGCAGTACTTTTTGGTTTTTGCATAAAGCTGACAGAAAGACGTTTCCGTAATGGCAGCAGCTTCATTACATTGTTCCAAACAGCTGACAAGTTCTTAGAGCCATAATGATTGCCTATTAAGTCAAATCCAAATTATATTTAATAGCTAGTAATTTCAATAGATTCAATAGATGAATATACATAGGCCTTGCTGGGACTCTAAATAGCAGATTATCTTAATAAAACTCAATTGCTACCTTTACTAAATGGGACTGTGTTATTAATTAAACTAAATGGGACTGTGTTATTAATGAATGTGTTTAGTACAGAGATATGTCTTGTAGTCTTCTTTTACATGATGGAAACTATTAGAAGGATACAAATTTCCCCCAAAAATACTATAATTATGTTGTCTGTGTGGTTGAAATATTAACATTTCAATAAGAAGACACACTTATTACGGACAGCGGTATTAAGATGTGCCTTTAAGAGACGGGGCTGGGTTTAAGTTTTTTTAACACACAACGCAACCAAAGTGCCATATTACATTGCATTATTTTTATGAAACTGTCCAGTTTCTGGTAAAATGATCTCAAGGTAAAAATAATTTTCTTAAAGAGACTGCGTTACGTCATCAAATATAGTATTAAAAACCAAGTTAATTATTTTTAATATTTACAGTTGATGCATAAGAGTTGTACATAATCTGGTTTATCCGGTGACGCTCCTCCCTTACTGCTTTGTGGAGTTTCCTTATGCCTTATCTGAAAAGACTAACAAGCACAAGCGCCCTGCATGTGAAAAAAACATGTGGTATTTATTACTGGAATAAAAAGGGATCTTGTTATTTATGGTCCTTTCATGACCTGAGATATTGCCCATATGCTAAATGTGTTGGTCGGAGTAGCAACGTAAATAAAGAGTTTGAGGGCTGTGAAAGCTAACACAGCAGCATTTAAAAATAGCTATAAAACAGTAAAAAGACTTGGAAATGAAAATATTATTACAATGTTTTCCCTTCATATTGGTGCCAAAGAGCAAGAGCGTAGGTGGAGGTCGTCTATCGCTCTTGTGCCCACCATATATTAAATGATTGTTGTGGTGAACTACCTACTCATAAGGTCCACAACACAAGCTGGGATCCCGCTCCATGCTGATGTTAGCCAGTAAGCTTGAAACAGCTGTACATGGATAGGATTCTCAGCTTGTGTAAAACCCAGCCTTCGCTTTGCATTAAAGCTGTGTAATGCAGCAGGCATAAGCTTAAAGGAAGCCATGTTTGAAAATGGCTATGGATTGAAGAGCGAGGCATTTGTGGGCGCATTTGCATGTCCCAGCTCAGCTTCCCAGAATGCAGTGTAATAACTGTTTTTCTCAGAATTCTGAGCTGGAAGCAGGTTTTATAACTTGTTTTAGACATTCAGATATGAACACAGATGTACTGTTTATTTACTATATATATATATCCAAGCAGTGACCAAATAATATGTATTATATATGTAAATAAATATATATATATATATATAAATATAAATAAATAAATATATATATATATATATATATATATATATTGTTTTTGTTCAGTGCTTCAGTCATGTCTGACTTTGTGATGATACTGTAGTGGGTTGCCAGTTCCTTCTACAGTGGACCGTAATTTGTCTGACCTCTCTGTTATGACCTGTCCATCTTGGGTGACCCTACATGGTCTAGCTGACAGCTTCATGGAAGTACACAAGCCCCTTCAGCACGGTAGTGATCCAGATGGGAATATATATATATATATGTAGTCATATAATCTGGAAGGGATTTGTCCCCCCCCCCCCCCCCACATCCTCCCAGTTCCTACGCCCGTACCCAAGAGTGATGTACTTCCCACTTCTCTGCCAAAGGGCACATTGATTCCTTACACAGTAGGGACCTATTATACATACCACCCAGCAGAGTATTACATCAGGGCAGTGTCTCTTTAAATACCTAAGAGTATTTGTCATCTCCGTCACTAATATAAGTGCTGGACACTCTCTCTGCCTCTCTGTTCCATTTTATGTTTCCTACTTGAATTACAGAATATGTTTCCTCCCAGGACTCCAAAGCAGATACTTATAAAAATTAAAATCAAATTAATTTGTCTACATTAATCTCAGTAATGAGTGTCTAGAAGGCAGTGAGCGGCACACTCAGAATGCACTTTACATATTATTAAGGACAGGAAGGAGCTGCAAACTCCAGGCCCGTCCTCTGCACATGACAAATGTTTTGCGGGGAAGTTAACTACAGTCTGACAAAACACATACTCGTTTGCATAAACATGTCAGATAAATCTTAGTCTCTATTTTTAGTCCGAGGGGCTGTCAGATTTAAGACAAATACAAAGTGCAGAGAACAAATCGCTTCATGAATCAAGATTATTCATTACATAAAAGCAATTACATTACCTCTTGGTGCAAATAAGCCAACAAGCGCAAAATAGTATTTTTTAACAAATTGGGGTGAAAGTAACCTTGTTGTCTCCTACTTAATTATTAATGTAAATATTGTTCAGGTTGTGTAGAATTTTATTGGGACATCTTATTCAACAAAAAAATAAATGTTATGGTAGATAATAGATAGATAGATAGATAGATAGATAGATGTACAGCACAACTTTATCTGAATCTCTGAGCACAGTCTCAATATTTAACTTGTTACGGTCCTCAAATGACTCTAAATACATTATGCTGTGTAAGTGCAATAAAACATTTTTATTCTGTTCAATAAACTTACTTGCATTATCCTTATTACCTTTAGCAAAGCTGCTTTATAGGACACAGGCGGAAAGATAGATAACAAGGCGAGTCTGTGGGTCTCTAAGCAGGACACAGCATGGTGTAAGGCACAGCAGTTAAAGATGTTTGCCTCCAATTAGTTAGATAGGTAGGTAGATAGATAGATAGATAGATAGATAGATAGATAGATAGATAGATAGATATGCCATTGTATTACAAGGAAATAATACAATGCATATTAAAAGGAGGAAGACATGGATGTGTGTAATAGTAAATAAAGGCAGGTTAAGCAGAAGATTACTTGTACCAAAGCTCAAGCAGAAGAGCAAATTGCACAATCACTAAAAAAATAAAAATAAAAAAAGGTTTAGGTTTTACTAGCATTGGAAACAACAAAGGGAGTGTTTTTTAGACTTAAGATAAAATATATTAACTATATGGTGGAAAACAAAGTTATCACAAACTATCTAAATGACTGCATCTACTCTTTTTTGAGCTGATGGAGAATTACAATTTGGGGAAGCTAAAGTGAATGATAAGGTATTAAACACATTAACTAAAATGATAGGTCACGATCTAGATTTTGGTAAATTGTTTCGCTCTACTTCTTCAGCCTCATGGTCTGGTACTGAGTTGATAGGACATTAGGTGAAGGATATCAGGCATCATCGATAATGCAATGCAAACAGAGACAGGGCTGCTCCTGATATTTTGCTCAATACATTTATTTATATGTAATACTAGCGACTTGCCCGTCAAATAATGACGGCAATAAGATTGTAAGGCCTGTAAATTTTGTTGGTGTTCCAAGATGCTTCGGCGCTCATTGCGAGGTTGTTGGTTGTGTGCTATGAGCATTGTTTTTTTTTGCTAATGCTAATGAAATAATTAATAAAATAATACATAAATATACTTTACCTATTTTGAAGTAATATCTGCAGGAAGCATTGTGCAGAAGAGCTGACAATCTGTTTTCATGTTGCTGCCGCATACAATGTGTGTTTTGCAGGCTGCGGAGCTGCTGGTTAAGTGTCAGCAATGTGTGCAGTGTGTAGTGTAAATAGGCTGCGTGCGCGAGGCAAATCCGTTAGGGTAGCTGTGTACTTCCGCATTGTGTAAGTTAGTGTTGTAAAATGGCGCCTAATGTGTTGGATGCGTCTGTGGCTGATTTGGCGTCCTTGTTCTTGGATCGCGTCCGTCTTTTTCAGAAAATCCTTAGGTTGTTTGGTGGTGTTTTGCGTCTTTAGGGTCCTGTAGCCTCGTTTTCGTTTTTTTGGCTGCCATTTTTTCTCTCGCTTAGGGGATTTTCGGGTGTCTAAACTCTTGTATTTCAGGGTGAAATTGAGGTGTAACTTCAGTTTTCGAAGTCCTGGGTGCCCCGCCCCCCTTGCTGTAGGTAAGCTTTTTATGTGTTGTGTGTATGTTCTGTGGTTTTAATGTTTTCATGTGCGCGGGTTTCGGGTGGTAAGGTCGTATTTTTTTGCGAGGTCGTAATGTTTTTTTTTCTAAGTTCTGCGTCTCGCATTTGTTTTTCGTAAGTCCGTAAATTTTGCAAGGTCCGCAGTTGCTGGCAAGGAGCGCCTTTGGCGAGGGCCGCAGGCTCGCTACGCGAACCCGCAGCGTTCCTTGCCAGCAACTGAGGCCCTTGCTTTTATTCTATGGATTGAATAAAAGTAAGTAAAGTATCACTCTCGCATAAAAATAAATTTGAGGAGAATTACATAAATTAAATATACCTATATAAAGCATTTATATAAGCAAAATAAATTGCATTAAAAGTCCTTTTAATAACTCTTTTGTATATTTCTATATATTTTTTTAGTCTATTTACAAAAATGTCTAAACTTTAACACAGTTTGAAAAATAGAAATAAAACAAAAAAGTGATGTCATAACTCCATTCTTTAGTCAATAAACATATCAATGTCAGTTTTATTTATCTTTTCATCTCAAAAGTGTCCGTAACAAAAAATCAACTATCATTTTCAAGAACATAAACAAATAGAAAGTCTCGGCTTTAAGTGGAAAACTTCACAAAAATACCTCCAATAATGACTGAAGCTACTATAATAGGAGACCGTCAATACAGAAACTTCATGGTAAAGCAGTTAAAACAAAAATGTAGCATCCAGCTAAAAGCTTTGAAATGTCTATTGTGAGTCAGCAAGAGCAGCCAGCGGCTGGATGAATGTGGAGCAGCGACGCGGTACCAGCGAGCAGATACCTCTAGCAGCCAAACATCACTCCACAGAGACTGCAAATGGCAAGGCTTCTATCTGTGGGTGTAATACTGAGTGTGAATTGCCCTACATTAAGTGCATTTTATTACTCTGCACATAGATGAAATATCTTTATAGTTTCCTGCTTGGAAAGTAAAACTTCCACAAAAATATTTTTCTTTTCGACAAATATATATATGATTTTTTTTATTTATTTTTTGCTAGGGAAACATGACTTCCATATTTCATCGGGCAATGCACAGAAATATGCTTGGAAATGATAGCGACACTTCGGGTGATGAAGATCCACTTTTTCAACAAGGGCCCTATGATGCAAGTAGGATTAATGTAAGTTAAAGCATTTTCTGGTGATTCCTGTAGCTATGTTCTCTGAATGAGTGTGTCTCATTATGTGCTTTGTTTATTCAAATGATCCATAGGGCTTAGTCGCTTTACTGATAGGGGCTCCAGACGTGGCCTCCTTGCTCACTGTGCCTTAGGGAGTGCAGCTGCACCCATAGAGGTCGAAACGCGTCTGCGGGTTTGCTGTTTCTCCTGTTCAGAATTGCCTGGTATTTCAGGGCTGGATCACTCTAGTGAGTGAGACCAGACTGATATACTACAGGATATTTCTTCATGTGAAGGACACAAGTGAGAGAAAAAAGGGATGCTCTCAGAGTGGGTTATCATGTCCACTGAACTATCCTATTAAGGTTAGTTCATTCCCTGATTGAGCACCTCTCATTATGTTTTTTGATTCCTGTAGCCATCTAGATCTCTGTTCTGGACTATGATTTGTGTAGTCTGTCTCTAGTCATGTCTCTTATTCTCCTCGCGTTATCCCTTAATCTTTAGTTTCTTTATTACTACTCATTTGCTATTGGTCTAAACCAGTGGTTCTCAAACCTCTCCTCGGGCCATTAGTTTAGACCAATGGTTCTCAAAGGTCTACTCAAAACCCACAAGACAGACCATGATTTAGGTGGAACGCTGTGTGAATACACAAGTGTAGCAATTTGAGGCTCTACCATCTGTTGAATACTAGGGGCCTCATTCAATTGCTATTTGGCCAATTTAATATATATAAGCACATAGAATATTTTTTTACAGAAGTTTTTAGTTACTGAAGACCTTGCTTTTGGATAGAAGTTCACTAACTAAAAACTTCTGTAAAAAAATATGCATTTAAAATCGCAATTGAATGATGCCCTAGTTGCCTCATCTTTATTCATACAATGTTTCACCTAAATCATGGCCTGCATCATGGGTCACGATAAAAGGTTAAGAGCCATCGATCTAAACTAATATTCATTCCTCATGCTTTCCTGTTTGTTTTTACCCATGCTCCTCTGCTACTGCATTTCTCCCTATCCACCTCCTTCAATCCTACATTGCGCAATAAGCAAGAAGCAACATTTCCTACCATAATATTACTCCACCAATGGGACTACATCAGAAGTCAGGGCTAATTCATCTCGGCCCAGTTCTTGGCACACATACAATAACATGTAACCCTACAGGGGTCAGCAATAGCCAAGAAGGGATATTCTTAGACATAGGGCCTCATTCAATTGCGATTTGGCCAATTTTATAGGGCTCTATATAAGCTCAGAGCATATTTTTTACAGAAGTTTTTGGTTAGTGTATTCCTTGCTAACTAAAAACTTCTGTAAACAAAATATGCTCTGAGCTTATATAGAGCCATATTCAATTGGCCAAATTGCAATTGAATGAGGCCTTTTGGTCATAGCTGATAATCTGTAACCCCTTCCAACCTCTCTTCCCAGGCCCAGTCTTGCTATAACGTTGGTCCTGATTATACCACTTATTTGACTCTTTGTTCAGATATTAGTAATTTGAAAGTATTCCAGATGTGAGGCAGCTTTTCCTAATTTAAAAAATCTATTGTACAAATGATGCCTGAAAAATAGCAGACTGTGAACGTATTCAATAAGTAAATGCATCACTCACTCTACAAAGTGAATTAGCAAAGATTCACGGATAATGCTATTTGACAGAGAGCTCTATGAATAGCTTTACCCTTGTCATTCTCTTCAAAACTTTTTTATTCCACAATAAACTTAATTGTTGTTTATGTCATTAAATCGCTGGTCGAAGGGCACTGTATAAATATCTGTACAATCCAGGAGAGTAAAACGTCACATAGAGGACGTGCCATGTTGGAAAAGCTCCCCAGTAAAAGGCAAATATAAATAGATCATGTTTATAATGCGTATTAATGAAGACAGCGATCCCACTTTGTATGTTCAGGGTCTGCCTAACAACAAATTCTAATGGTATCTCTGAGATTTGATATGCTTTTCACTCAATATTGTTACTGATCATAAATAGACATTATTAGACTTCTCATAACCTAAAAGGGGTGAATATTTTGGAAAATATGTGGAGAATAGTGGCGGAGCTAGAGAATGGAGCGCCCTGGTGCACAAAAAATCCCCCATGAATTCACTCATTGCCCCTCCTCAAGACCCCTTCCCATAACATCTCCCCTCTTTAAGACCGGTGCCCTATCAGCACCCCTTCCCCATTCCTATCCCTGCCAAAAAAAGACAATACGTGTTTCAATACCTACTCCGGTGCAAGTGCAATGGGTACTGAAAAAGCTTAGAGTGTCAAAGCAATTTCTGCTCAACAAATTTGATGAGTTCAGCGGTAGACGAGTACCAAGGCACAACTATATAAATGTATAGGAGCGTCCCAGTGAACTGCACCTGCGTTAGCTCTGGCTATGATATATCACATGAAATACTCCTGTGAAATATGGATTTGGGGTTTTTAATCCATTGCTGATTGCACTATAAAAGTTTATAATCAATATATATACAGAGGCTGATAATTTAGTGATATGAAGTGCACAGAAATGTAATCGCTTCATTGTTTGTACATGTTGTTCCTTCACTTCAATGATTTAATATTTTCATGGAATTAATATTTCACTTTCCATTTATCCGCTTTCTTTTGTTTTGATATAAAATCCTTGGGTCTCTGACCAAGAACACAATACATGATAGACACTTAAATGGAGTCCTTGGACAAGTACCCACTGAATATACATTTCAGCAGTCACGGCAAATAAATATTCAAAATAAAGCATTTCAATTACAACAATGTAACTGTATTACAATTGTGTTATTAGGTTTCCACACAATACATTTGTGCAGTTCCGCTTTTCCTCACCAATTTCAGATCTGTGATAGATTAGACAGTCATGGCCACATGTGCTCCGTGTCATGACTACATGTGCTCTGTGTCATGACTACATGTGCTCCATGTCATGACTACATGTGCTCTGTGTCATGGCCACACTATCCTTACACAATGTAATCTTTCAGTTGGGCTGGTTGGAGTAACTGACATAATCTGTGAAAAGTGAGAGTTTCAAGGGTTACTGTAGATTTGCAAAAACTTCACAAGTTTGTGAAGTTTTCGCCAAACTAACAATGTTAGCAGCTATGGGCATGGCATGAAAATATTCTCAGAGAAAATTGCTCTTCACCTATTCCTCTTCCCTTTACCTTCTTTTCCCACATATTCGAACCTATCCCCTGTCAAAGTACCATGGACTGATTAAACTTGGAGGGAGTGAGAATGGAGGAAGCCTGTGTTATGCAGTGATGTGATAGTTATGCAGTGATATGATAGTGATGTGTGAGGAAGCCTGTATGATGCAGTGATATCATAGTTATGCAGTGATATGATAGTGAGGTGGGAGTTAGCCTGTATGATGCAGTGATATAATAGTTATGCAGTGATATTATAGTGAAGTGGGAGTAAGCCTCTGTTATGCAGTGATATGATAGTGAGGTGGGAGGAAGCCTGTGTGATGCAGTGATATGATAGTTATGCAGTTATATGATAGTGATGTGGGAGGAAGATTGTGTGATGCAGTGATATGATAGATTATGCAGTGATATGATAACAATGTGGGAAGAAGCCTATGTTATGCAGTGATATGATAATGAGTTGGGAAGAAGTCTGTGTTATGCAGTGATATGACAGTGGAATAATACATTAGCAAAACATGTCAGTAGATATTAGTGTTTTCCTCTGAATCAGGCTTTTGACTGCTTTGCATACATGTTGTTTATTTATAGTTATATATAATAACACAGTGAACATTGGGACATGTCTAGCAGCATAAACCCTTATGTAGTATCTGTTGCTCCGTTCTCTCCCTCTTATGTCTAATGTCTACCACCCTCTAGCCTCTACCCCCGTTCTCTCTCCCATGCCTGTCTATTTATTTCTCGTTTGCCTCCTCCCTTAAACATAGAAACATTGATTTGATGACAGATAACCGAAAAGGCCCATCTAACTTGCCCATTCAATCAGCCAAAAAGTCTGGCTTAAAAAGCCCTAAGGTGGCCTTATGCTTACCCCAGGTATGTTTCACTTTCTTAACTGTGTTTGACTCTACCTTTTCCACTAGAAGGCTACTCCAGCTATTTATTACTCTTTCTGTAAAGTTCTACTTTCTTCTTTTTTTTCACTCTCCATTTCTTTCTACTCTTCATCAAGCTGATTTACTCTGCAAGGAGGTGTCACGATCTTCAGTATAGCAGCTCATCTTTCATCCATACTTGGACTGATACCATTAGATTTGAGAATATGTATGGCCTCAGATCACTGCTTCCATTGGTGGTGGATACGTACCATACCTCAGGGCCACAGTTTGTTTGTTTTTTGTCTCTTGAAACTGATTTTTTGAGTCTCTTACGCCCATGTTGCAGAGAGAGGGTGAATGATCTGTAGGAGGTGGCAATCTATGAGTGGAGGGCTAAACAATAATTCAGTATATTCTTAGCTAGAAAAATAGACCCTTCCCAAGACTTGAAAGGATAGCAAGTATTTCAAATGTATTAAATAAAAATTAAGCAAGTTTCAATAGAATAAAAAAATAATTTACATTTGTCATAAACATGCCATGATACAAAACATCTTACAGAGAGTTTGACAATTTGACACTAAATGCTGTTTTTAATTGTTCTTCTATCTTCTTGATATGAGAAGATCCATTAACATGTGGATCACAGTTGTATTTAGGATTTGGGGTGCCCGATGTTCACATGTTTATGTCTATATGTAATGGAGGCTGTTGCCCCAATGATCTATATCCTGCTCTGATGTAAACACCATTAGGAAACTTTTAAAAAGCTAATTATTGTTCAAACAATACAAAGATCATAAATTTTCTGTACAAGGGTCGTTACAAATGCTTGGTGCCATAATTCATTTGTACAGATTATTTATGGCACTTGAGAAGCTAACACAACCTATTTTGACTTACACCACCATTACTTATCCCTACATAGCTATACAGTAAAATACTATTAGAGATTTCCCTGAGCCCCATACACTACACAATTCATTTTAATAATCTGCATTAAAAAACATATTTTCTCTTTGCCGATATATTCTAAAATAAACTAAAAGCCTATAGAATTTTTCTCTTGGTACTGTTGTATCAAAATTGACGATGGGAAGAAAATGCATTATGCAAAATGCTTGTAATCACTTAGCAGTCACAGGCATTATTAATATTTATTTATGATGCAGGTGCCTTCATATTATGCATAACAACACTTTCAGATAATTAATTTGTCACTTCTCCTGTGATTTATTCTTTTTCAAGTTCCTCACAAACAAACTTTTCATAACAAAAAAATAATAATAGCTTTAAAACAATATACTGATTCACTAATAGATTTTTTTTCATTTTGTCTTAAACATTTTCTCATTTATTCGGGCACTCAGAATTGCTGAACACTTTTGAAAGTAAAATATTATTTATTTGAAAATGGCATCCTATTTTTGTAATTTAATCTACAATAGGGATGGGAAATGGGATATGGAATTGGTATAAGAGTTGAGTGTTATGCAGGAGATGATGGATATTGAGTAGGATCCATGCGTTTGATGGTGATGTCCATGATGGATTAAAACAAGAAAATGTGAGTGTCAGGAAGACTATTTAGCAGGTGTTGAAACATTAAGTCTACTGTGGTTCCCTTTGCCAGTAACAAAACTCTGTATCGAGGTGCCCATACGTCGAGATGCCCATATTGCCCCAGGTAACTATCCATAGAGTTATTGACAGTGAAGGATATTTGAGGTATCAATGATGTGATTGAAGAAACAATGGGACATTCAAGCTCTGTTACTAAGGAGCATCATGACGTTGGAATAGATCCTGAAAAAGAAAAGAGAGAAGGGAAGTTTTGGATGGATTTTGTTATGGTGCCATTGATAAAGTTATGGGTTCCCCAACAGATGTGGTAAAGTCCATAATGTAGTGGTCTGGAGTCTTCAGAAGTTGGCTTGAGATCGTATGCTAGCTTTGTAAGAACTATTCAATATATCACTCCTCAGTCATGGCAAGAGAGTTCCTTAAAAAATGGTTTTATTTCCGATTAATGACCCTATTAGGTTGCAATCTATTTGGATTCTACTGCTTTGATAAACTTAAATCATAATATCTCCCTCAGTGATCAGCTCTCTTTAATTATAAAGTTGGAAACCTATTATATCTAAGGAGCCTTGCCCTATTCAGTGGGGCCATAAAGAGATATTAGAGCTGAGGAGAGACGAACGTTTTGCTTATTATCTTAGTGAGTGCCCAATGGAAAGTTGAAGATATATCTCAGGGAATTCTTTACACATGAGAAAGGGAATGTATATGATTCCTGTAAATCATTTGTTCTCATAGTTTGGGAAAATAGATGTAGGACATTACAACGATAGTAGGAAGTATTTGTTGCATGAAAGTTTGGAACTTATTTGTATAAAGACAATTTAAAGGTGAGAGATATTGGGAAAGATTGGACTGAGTGAAGCAGAGCTTTGATGGGGTGTGGGTCAAGAACGTAGATTGTTTTATCCTCATCCTCTTACTTGGGAAGAGGAGTATTAAATGGATTTTGTTAGGACCTCGGCCTTTATACTACTGGAATACATAGTCTGGGAGGTACATTGTTTATAACCAATACTACAGATTGCCGTCTCCTACAGTTGCCAGAGCCTACCTCCTACTCATGAGCCCCATATAAGGGTGAAACAGCTTTCTGTTAGTGGGTATCTTGTGCTGTACCCGAACCCAAGACTATGTTTTTAAGGACGTCTAAGAGCAGCAATCAAAGGGCTTGACAAACATTTTGGGGAGCATATATACATGTCTGGCTCCTATGTTTAATATATACTAGCGAATAGCCCGTCAAAAAATTACGGCAATGAAATTGTAAGTGAGCTAATGGTGTTTGGTGTATATAATGTGGCTGATGTAGCGTCCTTCGTTTTCTATGTCGTGCGAGTTTTTCGGAATATCCGTAGGTGTTTGGTGGTGTTTTGCGTGTTTAGGGACCTTTAGCCTTGTTTTCATTTTGTTCGGCAGCCATTTTTTCTCTCGCTTAGGTGATTTTCAGGTCTCTAGACTCCGAAATGTGTGCTTAAATGGAGGTGTAACTTCACTTGCAGAGGTCCTCGGTGCCCCCCCTTGCTGTGAGTAACCTTTTTATGTGTTTGTTGTTTGTATTTGTTGTGTTTGTAATGTTTTTGGGGTTGCACGGGTTGCGTCCTTGTTTTTTAATCTTGTAGGTGTTTTTCGTCAAATACGTAGGTGTTTGTTGGTGTTTTGCGTCTTTAGACTACTGTAGCCTCGTTTTCGTTTTTTCCGGCGGCCATTTTTTTTCTCACTTAGAGAATTTTGTAGTGTCTAAACTCTTTTAATTTGACTTAAATTGAGGTGTTACTTTAGTTTTCGACGTCCTGGATGCTCCCTCTTCCTGTAAGTAAGCTTTTTATGTATATGTTGTATGTATTTGTTGTATTTTTTATGTTTTTATGTGCACGTGTTGCGGCCGATTTTTGCGAGGTCGTAATGGATCGTAACGTGTCTCGTATTTTCCTTGAGTAACAACGTAAATTTTGCAAGGGTTGCAGTTGCTGGCAAGGAGCGCCTTTGGCGCTCCTTGCCAGCAACTGCGACCCTTGCTTTGCGAGGGCCGCGGTTTGCTATGCAAGTTGCGTCCCTCGCTACGCAAGGCCGCAAGCGTTAGCAACAACTCGCATGCTCACAACTATTGTTTCATATATATTTATCATCCCATTAAAGGATTCCATGTATGGTTACTAGAGGTAAAATATAGTACATTTTGAGCCTCATTTGCATGTCACTACCCAGAACCCTGTACAGTGAGAAATTCTGTGGGAAAGCTGGTCTCTGAGGGGAACTCAGAATGGATATTTCAACAGGTTCCCAGACCTAACCGGGAGTCTAACCATGAATGTGATTTTACTGTTGACAGAAAAGCTTCATGACTTGGTCTAGATAGGATGCAATCACTGAACCATGGTGGGAAAATAAAATAGACTATAAACAAAGTTAAATAAAGTATCATTTGTACTATCTCCATATACCTTAACATGTTTAAAAGTGAAAATCTTCTATGTGGGTTTTTACAAGCGTTATCTATATAATTACACATTAGTAGCAGCGTACAAACGTTTCTATAATTTGATGATGTAAGTAGAAATTCAGGTAATAAAACTGCATAAATGATTGATACTGTGTACCACTCTCATTGTGCTCCATATCTACCTCAGGTAATCAGGAATATCAACACCTTTGCTAGGACCAAGACTCTGGCGCAAGGTTTCCTGGACATGGCGCTATTTACGGCCAACGCCTCTCAGATGAAGCATCTGCTACAGCAGGGGCCCGACACACAGTTTTACTACTTTCTATTCACCCTCCTGGTAAGTAAAAAAATAAATAATATATATATATATATATATATATATATATATATATATATATATATACTCTGATGGATGCACTACATTTTAAAAAATTCTTTTAAATCGGTGCAGAGTCATAGATCTGAAGCATGGGTGTAGGAGCCAAAGAAAATCTGGGGAGGGGGGGATACCACATATAGTATAAAATACCACACAGCTGCTTCTCTACAAATTAAAACACAGATTAAAAAACCTTGGGGGTATTTGTCCCTCTCGTCCCCCCGAGTTCCTACACCCATGAATTCTGAAGCTAGGACATGGAGTTCAAGAGTCTTAAACCACCTGCTATACCGATGGATAATAACAGCATGTACTTCTTGTTAGTCCCTTTACAATAAAATGGAATTGTAATTTGTGCCTAAAATATCAACACTCAGTGTCAGTTATTTAATCTAACTTGATTTTCTTTTAAATAATAACACTTTTGCAGTTATCCTTATATATGCCTTTATTGAGATTTTTGTTGTTTGTGGCTGAGTTCTAGTAGATACAATGGACAGAGTAGACAGGCTCATTCTTGTCTTCTATCACATTCTGTATTTCTGTGCACTCCAGAGTATTATTTGTGAAGCACCAATATATTACACAGCTTTAAACAATACATATTTAGAGCTTTTACATTAGGCAATGAATACAAGTGGTTGTGAGGCCCTGATCTTCTCCTGAGCTTCATATCTTATAAATGTCCTACTCCTACAAAGTCAGCTCCAATCAATGGCGGCTTGTGATCACCCACCTCCTCCTTCCCACACCAGCATTTTAATGTGAAGTTGAAATAAACTGTTATGAATCATACCTATCTTCAAAGTTATATCTCTCTTTGTGGTCCCATTTAGGGTAATAATCTCCATACCATTAATTCCTCTCTTTGTATGTCTGTAATGGAAAATACAGCTAAAGCCAATATTTATGGGACATGTCCTGTGCAAAGCCCCAAGTGTGACAGCAATTATAATACAAATCTGCCAAAAAACAATTGTATGTGTAGACTTGGACCATCTAGACCTGATCCTGAATGCGCCCATGCCCACGTAATAGGTGAACCTTAGGATGGGGAATATAAAACGATGCACTTAGGGTACATATATTCCAAATGTAGAATGTATAGCTAATGGCAACAGACGAGGAAAGTGACTTGAAATGTATTAATTCAGATTATTTAAATGGAGCAAATAGTTCAACAAAGTTGCAGGAAAAGTTGATAGAATTGGAAGAAGAATTAACAGCACGAAATGAGAAGTACTAATATCCCTCTTTAGATCCCTAATAAGACCTCACTTTGTCCAGTTTTAGAGAATATATTGTATGTTGAAAAGAATATTTCAGCAGTTGGAAAAATTCAAGTTTAATCTGTTTCTACTTTCTATGCAGCAAATCACCATGTGCCTGTCAGGGCTGTGTAAAGTATTCTCTTGGCACCGGGCCTCTAGGCTCAGGGATCCCCTGTACTGGTTGTACCATGTTCAGCCCTGGGTGTATCACTGTACTGTAGAGGTGGTTGTGTCACTGTACTGTAATACTGGGTACATTACAGGAGTGAGGAATTATTAGGCAAGTTGTATTTTTGAGGATTAATTTTATTATTGAACAACAACCATGTTCTCAATGAACCCAAAAAACTCATTAATATCAAAGCTGAATATTTTTGGAAGTAGTTTTTAGTTTGTTTTTAGTTTTAGCTATTTTAGGGGGATATCTGTGTGTGCAGGTGACTATTACTGTGCATAATTATTAGGCAACTTAACCCAAAACAAATATATACCCATTTCAATTATTTATTTTTACCAGTGAAACCAATATAACGTCTCAACATTCACAAATATACATTTCTGACATTCAAAAACAAAACAAAAACAAATCAGTGACCAATATAGCCACCTTTCTTTGCAAGGACACTCAAAAGCCTGCCATCCATGGATTCTGACAGTGTTTTCATCTGTTCACCATCAACATTGCGTGCAGCAGCAACCACAGCCTCCCAGACACTGTTCAGAGAGGTGTACTGTTTTCTCTCCTTGTAAATTTCACATTTGATGATGGACCACAGGTTCTCAATGAGGTTCAGATCAGGTGATCAAGGAGGCCATGTCATTAGATTTTCTTCTTTTATACCCTTTCTTGCCAGCCACGCTGTGGAGTACTTGGACGCGTGTGATGGAGCATTGTCCTGCATGAAAATCATGTTTTTCTTGAAGGATGCAGACTTCTTCCTGTACCACTGCTTGAAGAATGTGTCTTCCAGGAACTGGCAGTAGGACTGGGAGTTGAGCTTGACTCCATCCTCAACTCGAAAAGGCCCCACAAGCTCATCTTTGATGATACCAGCCCAAACCAGTACTCCACCTCCACCTTGCTGGCGTCTGAGTCGGACTGGAGCTCTCTGCCCTTTACCAATCCATCCACGGACCCATCCATCTGGCCCATCAAGACTCACTCTCATTTCATCAGTCCATAAAACCTTAGAAAAATCAGTCTTGAGATATTTCTTGGCCCAGTCTTGACGTTTCAGCTTGTGTGTCTTGTTCAGTGGTGGTCGTCTTTCAGCCTTTCTTACCTTGGCCATGTCTCTGAGTATTGAACACCTTGTGCTTTTGGGCACTCCAGTGATGTTGCAGCTCTGAAATATGGCCAAACTGGTGGCAAGTGGCATTGTGGCAGCTGCACGCTTGACTTTTCTCAGTTCATGGGCAGTTATTTTGCGCCTTGGTTTTTCCACACGCTTCTTGCGACCCTGTTGACTATTTTGAATGAAACGCTTGATTGTTCGATGATCACGCTTCAGAAGCTTTGCAATTTTAAGAGTGCTGCATCCCTCTGCAAGATATCTCACTATTTTTGACTTTTTTGAGCCTGTCAAGTCCTTTTTTTGACCCATTTTGCCAAAGGAAAGGAAGTTGCCTAATAATTATGCACACCTGATATAGGGTGTTGATGTCATTAGACCACACCCCTTCTCATTACAGAAATGCACATCACCTAATATGCTTAATTGGTAGTAGGCTTTCGAGCCTATACAGCTTGGAGTAAGACAACATGCATAAGAGGATGATGTGGTCAAAATACCCATTTGCATAATAATTCTGCACTCCCTGTATATTTGTAACAGTTTGCTATAGTGATTATATTCATATTCAACATGACTGATATTTATATGTATTGTTTTATGTATAATTTCGTGATAAATCAAGGTATACTGTGTGATCCGGTACATGGAGGTGTAATCAAAACATTGTTTGCAAACACAGATCTAAGATCTAAGTTCTTTGTGGAACTGACACAATGTTTCAAATGGAACAGTTTATCACTGATGTTGTCCTGTGGAGAGTTGTAAACAACCAGCTACTAACCAGTCACATTCTATGCAACAACACTGAATAATTAGGCTAACTTGGTTTTGGGTTAGGATGCCATGTGGTTCCCTATGAACTGCCATGGCACAGGGATAATATTAAATGCCATGGGCATCCCTAGAGACTGCCTTGGGAATAGGTTAGGGTGCAGTGAGAGTCCATAAGGATCCCCATGGTAGGAGTTACTTTTAGATGCCAAAGAGTTTCCAAAGTGATCCCCATGGAGGTAGGTAGAGGACCCTTAGGGATCCATTCAGAGCGCTGTGGGTTAGATTATAAAGGAGGCATGTGGATCTATAGTGACCCCAATGGGAATTAGTTAAAGGGCCGTGGGGGTCCTTAGGGACTTATATAAGAAATAGGGACTATGGGGTCCATTGGACCGGTTATGGGGCACTCGTATTTATGGTGGTATTTTGATAGGTATGGGATGTTAGGTGTTAATTCCCCTTACCTCAAAACACAGGAGGATGAGGAAAGGGGTGGCCTAAGGGTCCCCAAGGTGTAAGAAATTAACTAATAACTAAATAATTAATGTATAATTTCTACAAGTAATAAGTTCTTTTGGACAAATCAATAAATGAACATATGAATAAGTTTATAATTAAAAGATATATTTTACATAAATTAATATACAGTTACACAATGGGTTTTAGACAAAACAGATAACAGACAAGAAGTATTAAGACGATATTTACAAATATAATACTGATATGAATTCTACATTATGTAATATAAAGATCCAGGATAATACCACTTGTGGTCAGTTTTGGAAGTTCAGCCTCCATCAGGTTTCTCTTTGGTCAGGACCAGGATCTGCTCAGCTGGGCTCATCTGGCACACTTCTCTCTGGACTGCATGAAAGCTCCTTCAACCTGGGCCAACCGGTACCTCTGCTGGTTGTCTGCTAGTTGCCTGCTGGTTGCCCACTGGTTGCCTCCTGGTTTCCAACTGGTTGCCTTGCTGGTTGCCCACTGGTTGCCAACTCTTCCATAGATTCTTGGCTTTTTATACTATATTGTAGCTCATGACCCACCCTCTCTATACGTCATACATGGCTATAAGTTGAAATTAGACTGTTGGTGTCTATACAGGTGGTAACATTACACTCATATACACCCATCTAGAGTCTTGTATTCAGCTGTCTACAAATGTACACTTAAGACTTGCTGTTTTTACAGTAAATAAGACATTTGTGATTCTCTGAGTTATTTTGAGGAGGGCTACTCACACCTGTTGTCCTTTCCCACACACAGACTTGGATTTTAGCTAATTACACACACATATAGCTAGCTAATTTACACACATCTATATATATATATATATATATATATATATATATATATATATATATATATATATATATATATTTGTGGGAATAATAAAAAGACCTGAGGTATAATGCCTTGATACAAACACACAATTGTAATAACAAATGATTAACACTAGATTTCTTACAGTTGTATATAATAAGTTATACAATACACATTGAAGTCTTGTTAAAAGTTGTCTGTATAAAAGCCATATTTTTACAAAGGTATAGAAGGGTCACGGGGGACACCCAGGCTTCTAATATTTGTTAGGGGGTATGGGGAATGGGTAGTGGGGTGATAAAACCCTTACATTATTTTCATCTATAGTTAACCCTTTCCCTGCTGTGATCATGGCAAGAAAATGTATAGCTTAATTGTAGTGAGGGCTGCGATAGAAACCTTCATACATATCACAGGATTTACTAAAGTTCAGGAGGGAAGTGTCTTCGAGAAAAAGAGGAACAAGATTTAGGGATAATGTGAGAATAGTGCTACTGTACATAAAGGGTTGTAGGCAAGTAGAACAGCCTTTCATGGAAGACATTGGGTCCAACATAGTTTAGGAATTCATGCATGCCTGGGGTAAACATAAGGTCATCCTAAGGATTAATTAAGCCAAGTTTTTAGGCGAATAGAATGGGCACACTGGATGGCTGCCATACAATCTGTCTTTACTTTGAGCAAATCTATATGCATAAGAGGGAAATCCTTTTGTTGCCAGATTCACATATGCTGTTAAACCCCATTTAAATATAAATACAATGATGTTGTGTCAGATATTTGACTTATTGCATGTAACCAAGAACCATTTTCCATCTGACCCGCACACAAACCGCCATGTAACAAACCCTCCAATCAACAAGAGAATTCATTTGAACATAAAAATGACACAGGTTATCATGAAGGGCTTTAAATCACTTACAGTTCACTCTTTAATTAGACAATGGTTGATTGCCATTTTTACACATGTATTCATAATGCTGAACCAATTAGAAAGGCTTAGTTGAAAGACATAAGTACATTTAAATAATCTAGTCATTGTTCCCCATGGGCATGATTTAGCAACTAAATATTTCTGCGCTCTTTAAATGCGACTATCCATGCAAATACAGAATGCATAATTGTGTGTGCTAGCTAAACAGGAACTTAAATCAAGATAAACGGCGTATTCCTTGGAGTGCGCGCTGCACTCGCCTGTTCTACAGTGTAAAATCATCTTCACACCATGATCAGTCTCTCACTTGACAACTTTAAAGCTTCTTGTTTGAGCACTTGAGATAAAAAAATGTTTAACCTGGAAGAAAACGAGAGGATGATGAATTGGGCTAGATTAACTAATATGTGCAAAATATTGCTGACGTCCCGCTGTACAATCCCAAACACACCGCTTACCTAGTGCTGAGTGCCTATTGTACACTGTAATCGAGGGTCTATTGTCTGCTTCCTAATACATAATATACATATGAAATGTAGACTGCACTGGGGACCGCTATACAATGTATCAGTGGTGGAGATAGAGAATGGAGGGCCGTGGTACAAAAAAAGTCTAGGTTGTAAACATTTTTTGCTATGGTGCCCACCCCCGTACCAACTCACTCAGTGTCCCATCCCCAAGACCCCTTCCCAAAGCTGTTCCATGCACTAGGTGCTCCCCTTCCCTTACCTCCTGCCTTATCTCCTGTCTACAGAAAATTAAATGCAAAAAAATAAATAAATCACTGGGCCCCCCAGTGAAGGGCCCTTGTGCATTGAACCACCTGCACCACTGGTAGCTCCGCCCCTGTGATATATGAATCAACCAGACAATTGGTTTCTGAATGGTGTATGAATGAATATATCCAATAATCAGAAGGTTGAAAACAAATGGGTTAATCCATGAGTCAGCCATTGTGATACACCAAGAGTGTTCACTATATTTTTACTTGTTAATGGTTGTTGCTGATTGCTGTTAAAGGACAACTGTACTTCAAAGAAATCAGAACATGTTTGAGAAGTATGTTACAAATAAATATTAGAGAAAATCAGAATTTTTGAAGATAATGTATTTATGTGTAGAATATTCCATGATTTTATCTATCATTGGAGGGATGGGATGGGAATGTGAGAAGAAGCATTGAAGACGAGATGTAATTGAATTTGATACCACTCTTTCCCTCTCAAAGTCCCAGACAGCTTGCATAAATAAATTCAAGCCCTGTTTTCCAGAAATGCATACATCCCTATCACACACAACCTTCACCAAGTATAGTATCATGGATGCCTCCAGAGGACAATCTAGCTTTTTTTCCCTATCTAATTATATTCTTAGTTAGACTAATACTACATGGCACCGCCCAACGTTTGTTATCCATATTTAAGTTGTACCAGATTTTTTTTTCTGCAAATTTTACATCGTAGCGCAACGCTAAATAGGGAACTGGCGCTTCAGGTTTACACAATTACCATCATTACCAGAAACTGAATTATACTATAATGTCAATATTGTAAACCTTCAATGGCTCTACCCCTTAAAATAATACTGATCTAATGTTGTTTTAAATGTATTGCATATAGAATTGATAACAAAGTAATACAAACAATAATTCATTCAATAATATAGATATGAATATGTCATATAGATGTAGACGATGTAGCTGATTCCAGACTTAAGGATTCTAGTTCCTCTTCATTCCTTTATTCATAGAAGAAAGGGAAAATTTAAGACAAAAGATCTACATGCAATGACTTTATATTCCAAGGTTTGAAAATGGATAAAAAAATAAATGTTCTCACATATTCATGGTGCAAGAACATCAATGGCTGCGGGCGAGGGCCTCAGTTGCTGGCATGGACTGCCAAAGGCGCTCCTTGCCAGCAGGCCTCAGTTGCTGGCATGAAGCGCCAAAGGCGCTCCTTGCCAGCAACTGCGACTCTCGCAAAATTTACGTTAAAACGCAAACAACAGGACACAACGACCGCGACCCTCGCAAACTTTACCTCACAACGCAAAAACCATACGAGACACGTTACCACACATTACGACCTCGCAAAAATCGTTAACATCACAAAATTAAAAACACAATAAATACACACACCACATACATAAAAAGCTTACCTACAGCAAGAGGAAGCATCCAGGACCTCAAAAAAGCAACTTACACCTTCAGTTAACTAAAAACAAAAGAGTTTAGACACTAAAAAATTCTCTAAGCGAGAGAAAAAATGGCCGCCAAACAAAACGAAAACGAGGCTACAGCACTCTAAACACGCAAAACACCACAAACGACCTACGGATATTCCGCTAAGACGCATACCACACATTACCCGCCATTTTAGAACAATGCGGAAGTACACGACTACGCTAACGGTTTGGTCTCGCGCACGCACAGTATTACACTGCACACATTCATCACGCTTACACAGCAGCTCCACACCACTAATGCTGCAGCAATGTCAAAACAGATTGTCAGCTCTTCAACACAATGCTTCAAAATAGGTAAAGTATATTCATTTATTAATGTATTATATATTTCATTATTATACACCAAACACCATTGGCTGCCTTACAATTTCATTGCCGTCATTTTTTGACGCGCAATTCGGTAGTAATGCAATATTGATAAAGCCGTAAATATGATATTCTATTACATGCGAGTTCCATTATATGTATTAACACCTTGATTGCCGGGATCGATATAACATGGAAATTAAACATGAAATTAAGTATTTTGTTAGGCTGATTTGCAAGCTTGAGAATGTTGCGCTATTAATTCTAAGACCTAACATCACTTTCCTGTTTACTAAAAATACAGTACTGAATTTTTATTTGCTTTTAAAGAGCTCCGGACATGTCTAAGCCCTTTGTGAGTCCACCTTGGTACCATTAACTTGTGATTCGATTTTTGCCATTTGCGGGCTTGATGGAGTGGTTAGCGACGGGGGAATCGGAGCAATTGAAAAGCGATTAGCATTCGCAACTCTTGCATCCGTTAAAGATCAAAGGCTTGTAGGGGCATTCACTTGCGATGTGAACCATCAAATCGGAGGCCATCGCCCGTATATCAATCAGAGCCCGCAAAAGAAGCCAATTGAATAGCTAAATAACTTGCGCCCTACATTTCCGAACCCCGGAATGAGGCTCCAAGACTCTAATTCTGGACTTTCTAGAACTAGATAATGTTACATGGCAATGGCTCCAAAGTGTTGTGAACTAGGGTCACACTTGAATACTTGGCTGGTTAAATGTTACTAATCACCACCAGCACGTGTTCTCCTCAGACTTCATCAGGATAATAGTGATTATATGTTTACTGTTCAGACTGGGAGTCTGGGACTTTAAGGACTTGCGGGTCATTTGTGGAGCTTCCTAAACCATGTAGACGTGGTATAAGTGATGGAGACTTGAATGTGGACAACAACCACCAGGGAGCTATTGCTGGCTTATACCTTGTAAGGTAGAATGGACCCAAACACTGGATTTTATGTCTTTCCTTTTTTATCTTCTTCTATGAATGACGGAATGGAGCAGAATTAGAATCTTTGATACTTGTATCACTACATCAATTACCTCCTTATGATACATTACTTTCTATATTATTGAAGGACATAATTGTTTGTGTTGCTTTTTTATCAAAATAACATCAGTATTACTTTAGGAAAATAAAGTGTTTCAGGCTTACTACATTATATTATTCTATATATGTGAATACTTCAGGGTAAAGACCTACGGAAAATAAAACCACGCTGTTCACTGGGAGGTATGATCATGAGACTGAAGCTCAAATATTTTGAGAAGACGGGATTGCCTAGAAAAGACTCTGATGCTGGGAAAGATTGAAGGCGCACAAAAAGGAGAGAGGTGGAGATGGATAGATGAGGTCATTGAAGCAATTAACATGAGTTTGATGGAGCTCAGAGGGTCAGCGACAAAAAACAGGTGTGACTGACAGAGGTCCATAGGGTAATAGAGAGTCGGACACGACTCAATGACTAAACAACAACATAATGTGAATGGAATCTAATACATGATAAACATATGGAACTGTATAACATATAAAGATGTCAGTTTCCGAAACGCTTACAGTGTTGGTCGCACTTTGTGAGCCTTGCAAAGCGAGGCGAGCCGTCAACCATGTGGGACTTAGGCTGCAATGAGCTGGGTCTCTAACATCCACCAGCTCCAGGATGTCATCATGGAGGAGGGAAGAGGAATCCAGTGGCAACCTGTGAAGCTCTGGTGAACCCATGAGGGTTAAGGCAGTGCTGGAAAATAATGGTGGCCACACAAAATTTCGGCCCAATTTCCACTTAGGGGTGTACTCACTTTTGTAGCCAGCGGTTTAGACATTAATGGCTGTGTGTTGAGTTATTTTGAGGGGACAGCACATTGACACTGTTATACAGGCCGTACACTTACTACTTTACATTGTAGCAGAGGGTCATGTCTTCAGTGTTGTCACATGGAAAGATATAATAAAATATTTACAAAAATGTGAGGGGTGTACTTACTTTTGTGAGATACTATATGTAGCTTCTGAGCATGAAACTGTTTTTTAATTGCAAAAAAAATATTTTGAGGCCTCTTCTCAACATCCCAGATACTTTGGCGAAACTTTTATGTACATGAGTGGGGGAAATCCGATTTCTGGAGGAAGAGAGTTTGCAATTTGTGTTGCAAGCTGACTACTTTTGGAGATGTGCAGGCGATGGGGGTATGTGTCAAATTGTAAAAGCTTCTGTTCTTTAACAAATCCACCTCCCTCTCCCCTCTTCCTCTCCACTCCCTCAAATGATAAAGATATGTACATCCCTTAGGTTTCAAGCTGTCGGGAAATGTTGAAAAAAGACATGGTGGAACATTCTATATATATAAACATTTTTTTTAAATTCGGATTTTCTCAAAAAATAATTGTTTACAGCTTATATAACTGCTACTGTTGCTAGTTTGTAACATATTTGACAAATGTGACATTTTTCTCGAACTACAAGGGTCGTAACTTCTTCCAAAATAAAACACGTAGGCTATCCCCTATATAAGAGGGCCCTCGGCAGTTGCCCTTTCCTAAGGCCATTAGTCATTCTGTATGTTGCCAATTGAGTAATTTGTTGTCTCCGTTGACCACTTATTCCAATTCTGCGTGGTAGTTATAATTCTAATTAAAGCACCTACATCTTCATGAAAGCGACTGGCTGCTAATTGGTCTGTCTGATTTCATCATTATCACTTTATAATACAAAGAGGACGATACATCAGTTTCATAAAAATATGCACCTCGCAGCTCATCTAAATGTTCTCATTTCATCTGTAAGTGGAAGAAGCTTCCTAATAACCACAGGGCTATTAACAGATTAATTAACTGCTCATAACTGGCATGTTTTATTGACGCTGAAAAAAAAAGGAAGATGCAGAGTGATACTTCGCGGTAGCCACTGACCCCTTGTATGGCTCAGTTCCTTCAATCAAACATGAATTAAAATAAGGAACTAAAGTGACTCATTAGCTTAGAGGTAGACTATATAAGTGAGGATCATAACATGATGGATCTGCCGGGACTTGATGAATAAGATGGACCAGATTGGATAAAGGATCAACATGGCCGTGGATAACAAAGGGTCTACACTGCCTTCTCCTCTCTCTTTCTTTTACAATTTCTATTTCTTCTCCAGTTTTCCTGTATGTCCTTCTTATTTGTTCTTCTTTTCCACTGTTGTCTTCACGTTGCATCCATTACCTTCCTGTTTCTATGTGCTTGGTCACATGTGAAGGAATATAATTGGCTGGCACTACTAATGCATTGATGCATTAAGTTAGTGGGTTGAGCTTGAAGTCAGCACCTTGCCAGACTGTCATCTTCATCTCAGTAAGTGATTACATATTAATGTTTTTAGAAGGAACAGATGTGGCATGGAATATTTTACCTGCTACAAATTATATATGATTTTCCATGAAGGGCTACTTAATTCAGCACAATTTGGACCACATCACAGTAAAGATCTCCTAAAAGCATGCTGAAATACTTAAGAGTTTTTTTAATTAAATTATATGAAATAAAATTAAATCTGTGTTTACATTTTTAACAAGCTGCCCATTTGCTTTTGCATTACTGTAGCCAATCAGTTTGCAGGGGGGGTGTTTCCCATTCAAGTCAATGGTAAGGCTGCTTATATTTCCAGGATGAAGGCAACAGACCTTGTAATGGGTTCATTTATTTTACTTCTGTAGAAAATTCAAAAAGTATTTCAACATGCTTTCAGGAGATCTTTACTGTAGCGTGGTCCAAATAGTACTGACTTAAGTGGCCCTTTAAGTAGTAGTTTTGATATATTATTAAGGTTCTAAGAGGACAACTGTAGGCACATTTTATAATGCTCCACCAGGCAAAATGGAGCACAATATTTTTTATTTTAAACAGATTGTTAGGGAATGTTTTACTGAGAAACTACATTTATTAATATTTTAGACTTTTTTTTTTTTTTTTTTTAAATAAAGGGAAATATTTAAAAACTCACTTCGATAAAGCTGGTGGCCTGGTAAGCTGCTTGGCATCAAGCTCCTCCCACAAACTTCCTGTTTGGATACAACAGCTGTGCAAGCCCACACCGGAACTGACGTAGACATAGATAAAAAAGAAAGGATTGGCATGGGCAGGCTAAGAAACACCAATATAAATGGGGAAGTCTGAAGACAACAGCTTCTTCTGAACATTTTCTTTTTTTCTTTTGTTTTTTTATATGAAAAAAAACATTATTTAAATGATAATATATTAATTTATTTACTCAAATCAGTTGTAAGAAACAGCTGTGGCAATTACATCACTGTAGGACTGTAATAAATTACTGATACATTTGTTAACATAATTACACACAATTACAAATGGAACATTTCCTTTAATTACACTTTATTCCATATATTAAAAAAATAAGATTATAGATTTTTTTTTCTACAATATTGAAAACCAAGAGATCAACTCCTTAAATGAAGAGTATTTTTTATGAGATAAAAAAAAAAAGTATTTTATTACACCAGTTTACAACAAAATCAATTATGCCGGCATACTTTAGAAATCTCAATGAAATTAAAAAGGGCACATTGGCACTGAGCTAATGTAATTAGCAATAAATAGAGCAGCATTAATGACAGTAAATATAATAGTTACATAGTGTAATGACTCTGGATGGGACATTAAAATCTGTTACTCAATTTTGTGAAGAATTATAACATGGGACCCTTCCATTCATTAACAAGCTGCCAAAAAAACCTTCCCGAGATGAATTGCCTTTTTATCGCCATAAAAAGCGGGTTATAATATCACCAAATTGGAATTTTAAATCTTCGCCATCATTAAAAAATGAAACCACTCTGATAAAGAACAAGATAACAAAATCCAAGTGGTTGACTTAGGGCTGTGTTTCTTGCCCTCGGATCATCTACTTCTGGTTTAATAATATTCCTACAAATGTGTAGTCTCAGTACAGGCGCCTGCTTCATTATTAAGGCATCAAAGGCAACATGAATGATGGGAGCCAGTGAGAAATACGCAATGGTACATATAAATAATGACACAAGGGTTTTTTTTTTGGTTGGTTTTGTTTTGTTTGTTATTTTCTATATGAAAGAGACACAAAAGACACAAATGTTAAGGATTTAAATACATTATAATATTCATAACTAATATGTCCAATAGCCAAAATGAATGGCCATAAGATACAATAAAGGTTCTATATTCTTACATTTAAAAAAAATAATAATTGTTATTGTGTACGATTTAAAAAATGATCATACAACTTGGAACAATTTAATATAAAACGAAAATTAAATCTGTGAACAACTAATAGTTTCTTAATTCACCCAAGTCATATATATTTGTAAAAAGTGAGTAACTGATTTGTATACTGCTTGTAACTTTGTTACAGCGCTATCTTCAAAGAATATGGAAGGTTCATGGATTATAATCTGAGTGTATGAAAACCTTTGTTTGCATGAAAAAAAACCTAAATAAATATCAATTAGCTTACCCTAGAGTTTAAAAGTAATGGAAGAAGAAAACCTTTATTGCACAACAAAATTACTCTGCCATTACAAATAGTGTCCACATATCCCACTAAATAGATCAAATTGCAGACAGAAGGAAAAAACTAACAGCCTTATTAAATTGCGATTCGGCCAATTGAATAGGGCTCTATATAAGCACAGAGCATATTTTTTTACAGAAGTTTTTAGTTAGTGAAGACCTTGCTTTTTGATAGAAGATCACTAACTAAAAACTGCTGTAAAAAAATATGCTGTGTGCTTATATAGAGCCTTTTTTAAATTTGCTGAATCACAATAGAATGAGGTTGTAAATATCTAAAGGTAAGTATGTGACAAAGTAAGTATGGGTTAGATCTCCACACCACGGGTAAGGGTAGTAGTACTGTATGACCTCAAATGGTACCTCCTAACTGGAAGGCACAACTGTCATGATTGATCTTGGGGCCATTATGAGACCCCCCCCCCCCCTTCTACACACACACACAAGTAACTCTGTTTTTTGGGACTGTATTACATCTGTTTGCTAATATCAAAGACAATCAAATGGACATGGGATGTGTTTTAATGATTGTTTTAATGTGTCTTTCAGTTATATGTAATTTTTCCCCTTTATGTATTATGTGTAATAAGGTGGGTTGGAGTCATTGTACTAGTTTAAATGATGCAGTTGTGCTAGAAGCAGGCCCTATGATGTGCTAATATTATAGAAAGCTATGTCAGTCACATATGGGACAAAGGGTTACATTTTCTACAAGAATTTATATGGAGTTTAGAGCAGGCATGCATCCTCCCTGGCCTCCGATTGCCATAAAGGGGGAGGTTAGTTTATTGCCAGGGTCACAATCCAAGCAGAAGGTACCTACCTCTCTCATCCTGGTATATGATACACACATTTGAGGCATCCTTGGATGTCTTGTCCAGTCAGCAGACACAACAAAGGCTTTGAATATTTAGTTGTCTATGAGCTGTAGAGAACATAGAGGGTCTAAGACGGATCATCGCAACTCAAGGTTTTGTGCAATTGATTAAATAGAGTTTATGAAACTGAGCTTTGTGACATGATGCATTGTTGTGGTGGGCTACCATGGACAAGCTTGACTACATTCCTCTGCTGTAAGCGCCACATGCTGCAATGAAGATAGCGTGTAAAGATATAAATATATGATATCTTATTTTTCATTGTTAGATTTTCTTTATTATATTTATTTGTTGTGCTTTCATAAGTATCAATTAAGTCCAACTATATGCAGAAAGTATAGAATTAATATGGGGGATTCCTAGGATACCGCCTGGAAACCACCACCTAGGACCTGTCAAAATAAAGTCCCCTAAAGGGCCAATGCCATATACCTAGTCCATGGGCTGGGCATCAAAACATACCAATGAGCACTGGACCCCATAAGTAACTGGGTTGCATTTAGGGCCCCTTCCCCAAACTCCTGATGTGGGGGAAGAAGGGGTAATAAATCGGCCTAACCTCTCCTGGGGTTTGGGCATAAATTATGTCCCCAATCACCCTAATCCATAAGTGTCCTAGAGGATGGCATTAAATAATGAATGAAAATAACTTTAACCCCTAGCTCCTACATAACAAGGAGATCCCAATGATCCCTATTCCTGGATGGGAGCCCCTAAGGACACCCATAGTGCATATCCCTGATGAGGGTCCCTATGGGGCCTCTACCTACATCCCCATGCCTAGTCTAACATCACATTTAAAAAAAATATACATACAAAATGTATTTTAGTACCAGCCTTTTATTTACACTGTAGTAATCAATATTACTTTAATGGTATCATAAATTATTCCATTGTATCTAACAGGATTAGAACCTGGAAAGATTGTGAGGAACCATGGATTCTGATAAGATCTTAATTCAGTTCTATTGAAAGGCTATCACTCTTAATAGTCTCTTGAAAATATTACTAAAGAGAAGATCTCCGACAGGGTAATCCTCAAGCCACAGAGAGACTAGTATTTAAAGGGCTTCATGGTGTGAAAGAGCACACGATTGTATGTTAAAATTATCTATTTATTTTTAATTATGCTAATAAAATATACAAAATCTAGAGTTTTAAGTCTCTGTTTACAATCAAAGTGTATCCTACCTACTGGCTGTTGCATGAGTAATATCAGATAGCCGTGTCCCATTCATGCTGTATGGAAGGCAGTGATAGATAGCAGCTTTTTCCTAGACTCAGGTTACACTGCACTGCCCAGTTAACCCATAACTGACCTGTTTAGGTGAGTTCAGCATTCCATGTCTGCACAGATAGATTTGTTAAGAGTTATTTTTTCTCTACACGGACAGCTCCTGGAGCTGAGCTCTGCTCTACATTGTTTAAATTCCAGAGAAGCAAAAGAGCAGAAACCTGAAATTTCTGTCATAAGAAATTACCAAAATTACAAGAGAGTGATAGATGCAATGAGGCAGTGTGAAGGCAATATGTTCAAGTAAGAGGAGATAGCTGGAAATGTAAGCAGTCTTACCACTGACTCAAATGGGACACAAACCCCTGCAACCTGATTGGCTGCAGCAATGCAAAAGCAGGTGGACCGTCTATTACATATGTAAACACAGATTGTATTTAAATTTTTCCTTACAAAATGCAAGGAACACACACTAATAACAGCTTAAAAATCTAAAGTTTTAAGTCTGTTTACATACAAAGTGTATCCTGCCTACTGACTGTTTTAATGAGATGAAGGCAGTGATTGATAGCAGTTTTTTTCCTGGACTTAGTACTACACTGATCAGTTCACCCATACCTGACCTGTTTAGGTAATTCCAGCATTGCATGCTCTGCACCAAAAGATTTGTTAAGGTTTTTTTTCCTTTTGTTCACTACACGGGGCTGTAGCTGCGGGTCTGGCAGTGGGCAGTCAGCGACACATGTAAACACAGATTTCATTTTATTTTATTTCTCAGTAAAAAACACACATTTTTCATAATTCAAAAAAGTATTTCAACATGCCTTTAGAAGATCTTTACTGTGATGTGATCCAAATTGTGCTGAATTAAATGGCCCTTTGAAGATAGACACAGGAAGGGTCAGATAAAATAAGATTTTCTCTAAAAATATTGTTAGGCTCATGTCTTCCACAGCTGCTAATGTTACATAGTTACATACAAAGGAAATAGTTATTAGTTTGTTACTTCTATATCCCTGCCACTGGCACCGGGTCCTGCAATGCATCACAAAGCAACCTGTCCCTCTGAAAAATTAACCTCAAAATAAAGTGTCTGAAGGTCATTAGTAGGTGACCGACCCTCCCTCAGACCCCAGTCTCCCCGTTCCCCTATCCCACTCCTGATAGCTGTATGATGGGGTTAAGAGCACATTAGACATTCAGGACGCGGCTTCTCCATTCAGTATCTGCCTATGATATTTGATTTGCCAGCGTCAGATTTAATATGTACCGTAGCCTCTAATAACAGATGGCAGCCCATCCCCCTGTCATGCCTTAATGCTTTATGGTATCATTTGTTTTTCCCTTGTGCTATTTAGACTTTAAGCCATACGTACTTGAGTCGTGCTGCCACATTGATTTAGTGTATGTGGCTAATTTTCTTGTCTCTACACATTTCTCTAAGAGCGTCCGCATTATGAAGGAGACTGTAACTATACTTTACATAGGAATTAATGTCCTGTCTTAAAGCTACATCTAGTCCTGACTTGACCGTCCTTGGTTGTCACCACATTCAGGACACTTGTGTCGGAGAGTGATAGAAAACATTAACTTGGTATGAAAACTTGTAGTTAAAGGGATATGGAAGGTTTCTGGATGTTAATGGATATATAATATAATATATCTATGTATCTATTTACTTTTATGCATTTTGTTATATTAAGAAGTGCTTATACGCTCTGTTATTACTGCCTAAAATCAAACAATTGTCCCTGTATAGGTCACTACACTACACATCCAGCCCTACAGAGTCTGTGTCTGCATATGCTGTTATGGACGGACCTATAAAGGGACTATTTGTTTGATCTTAGGTATTAAAAACAGAGCTTATAAGTGCTTCATAATAAAATAAAGTATATAAAAGGGCTCAGGGCTACTTTATACCTAGTAAATGTATGCATTCTCTATCCCTTTAATATATCCATGAGGACGTAACGCCTGAGAGTGAAAGCTGTGACTGCCGATTGCTTTTAAATAATAAGGGATGCTCAAAGTTTTATTTCGGGCAATGGCATTGAAGGTTTCTCGATCATGGGGTACATTGGGTGGCAGGAAGTTACCCCAAGCTGATACCAGATTTTTGCCTTTATCCCTGTGCCCCTCTCATGCTCCTCCCCCAGTTTCCCACACATTCTTCCTCTATCTCCCATCCACCTTGTTCTCCCTTGTTCGCCATCTCCACCTCTGGAATATCTCCACACAAATGACCCTACTAAGATCTTAATCCAGGTTTGAGGTGTCAGCCGCCATTAATACTCCTCCAAGGACATCTGAGCTGAGCCTCTGAGTAATATCTGTGCTCCTGAAAGACTATCGCAAGACCCTGGCCCATTGGAGAGTGCTGTGCAATACCCTCCATTGTAAGACTCTGGTCCTTTGGGGATTGCTGTGCAAGATCCTCAAATGTAAGACCCTGCCATGTGAGGGACTTCTGTATAATACTCTCCATGATAAGACACTGGCCCATTGGGGACTGCTGTGCAAGACCCTCTATTGTATGCCCCTAACCCCTTGGGGACTCCTGTGTAACGCCTTCCATTGTAAGATGCTGACCCATTGGGGCCTGCTGTGCAAGAGCCTCCATTGTAAGACTGTGGCCCATTGGGGGCTGCTGGACAAGACCTCCATTGTAAGACCCTGACCCATTGGGTACTGCTGTGCAAGACCCTCCATTGTATGGCCCTAACCCCTTGGGGACTTCTGTGTAAGACCTTCCATTGTAAGATGCTGGTCCATTGGGCACTGTTGTACAAGACCCTCCATTATAAGACCCTGGCCTGTTGGGGACTGCTGCGCAAGACCCTCCATTGCAAGACCCTGGACCACTGGGGACTGCTATGCAAGACCCTCCATTGTAAGTCCCTGTCCTGTTGGGGACTGCTGACCAAGACCCTCCATTGAAAGGCCCTGTCCTGTTGGGGAATGCTGCGCAAGACCCTCCATTGTAAGTCCCTGTCCCACTGGGGACTGCCGTGCAAGACCCTCCATTGTAAGACCCAGGCCTGTTGGGGACTGCTAACCAAGACCCTCCATATGTTGCATTTCAAGTTCATTTATATCTTTCCAGAACAGTGATAACAATATCCTATTTCACAGATAAGTCAGCAACCAGATCCCTAACAGTACTGAGACATCTCTCCTATATCATTTTCTAGCCTTTTAATAAATATGTACTGTATATACTCAAGTATAAGCCGAGTTTTGCAGCCCTTTTTTTAAGGCTGAAAAAGCCCTGCTCGGTTTATACTCGAGTCACCCTGCTCCTGCTGCTCCCTCCCCTGTGTCTCCACCCCTCCCCTGTGTCTCCCCCCCCCTCCCCTGTGTCTCTTTCCCTCCCCCTCCCTCCCCTGTGTCTCCTTCCTTCCCTCTCCCTCGTGTCTCATTCCATCCCCCTCCCCTATCATCCTCCCTTTTCATCACTTCCACCCTCTCCAATTACCCCCTCCCCCCCTCCCTTTCCCCTCATTTACCTTCATCAGCTGCTCCTCTGCCCGTCTTCTGGCTGTGTCAAGACCCGGCATATGCTAATGACGTGACGCGCATGTGACGTTTTGTCATTAGAATTTGCGGGATATAATACAGTGCGCAGCCCCTCCGGCCCCTCGTATGGAGCGGTATCTCCGGCATTGGAGTTATAGCTATTAGTAATATGGAGATCATTTCCAGGCAAGGAATTCTTTAAATCCTTCATGTCTTAGAACAAATATAAAAAGTATATGCAAATTCACTAAAAATTTGGTGGAGTCAAATTAATAAACACAACAAATTCCTGATTTCTGAGTCACTTTAATAGAATTTAGGTTTTTTTTGCTGAAGAATCTGTTAAAAATTGTTGTTTAAACCTGATTTTCGTACATATCCCTAACAGGAAATCTGTTGCAAAAATGTCTTATTTGGTAAATTATGAATTTTTAGAAAGCAAATAAATAATAAAAAATAAAATAAATACAATCCTCAAATGTTTAATTTTTATTTGCAATTATTTCTTTACTATACGATACTATTTTCTTTTATAAGTTTTCCCTCAACTGCATTTTCAAGATGGTGTATTCTGGCTTTTAAATGGTTTAGTTGAAAGCACTTATATATTTAGCTGCCACACTCCCATTGTGCAGGTAGAGCCCCCTCCCGTGTCAGAGATATGATCAGTAGAATCTAAAAAGGTGGATACCACAGCTGCAAAATTGTGTATCAAATGTATTAAAATAGAGGTTTTTATTATTTGTTTATTTTTATTACAACTGACATTTCTACTATCTTGGTTTCTGCTGATCTACTTCCTGGGGTAAGACAATTTTGAATGCACAGAAAGCATCTAACTGTAAAATGGAAATGTGGCAGTGCAAATTGCCAATGATTTCATTAGGACTGACAGAAAGCTTGATAGAATGAAACCATACACCCTCCTGATACATAAGCTGCAAGAAGCAATCCAGAAAAGAAAGTGGAAGCCTACAGTAAAGAATGTGTGTGTTTGCATCACTCAGTCGCATCTGATTCTCTGTGACTGCACCATGCTGAAACATTTGGTATTCATGGCAGAGATACTGGAGTGGGTCACCAGTTCCTTCTCCAGTGGGCCACAGTATACAACTCCCGGTATTTCTATGTGGTCTCCCATGCAAGTACTGCCATGGCTTCAGGGTGGTGAGACTTCTTGGTTCCCTGAATGGAATCAAACCCAGGTTGCAGCGGTGAAAGCACCAAATCCTAACCACTGGAGCCCCAGGGAACCTTACAAGAATAATTCAATATAGAAATAAAATATTGAAATGCTGTGTTTATTTGTTGTTTTACTTTCTTTACTAAAAACTATTTAGCCCATTATCAGGTTTATATAGAAAACATGTGACCGCAGTGGCTCTTTAATTTGTAAGGCACAGAAACACATTAAGGTAACAGATCTGTGCCAGGCCCTGATTGATACAATGTATTGTGTTTTATTCCCCTGGAATATCATCAGTCAGTGTCCCCTTAAGCCATAGACTGTGACTGAGCATCATCCATAACCTGAGCAATAAGGTGGGACCCCCCCTGTACCCCCCGGGCCAGACTGGCACTGTGTAATTGCTGCTGAGCACAATGTGCTGGAGGGCCCTCCTGTGTATAATACTCAGAGGTTATAGGGTTAGTCCGGATCATTTCCAGTCTGGACAAACGACTCCTCAGAGTATCATTAGGTCAGGGCTAGATTCACTAAAGATCATTACAGTACCGGAGACTTTATATGTCGGAGGGGGTATGAAATAACCAGTATTAGGTATTGTGATAAAATATACATTTACCTTCTTACACCTAGAAGATAAGGGGAGTGTGAGAAAGCACTGCAAGAAAAGTGTAAGAGAGGAGGAAGAATCAACAAAAGTGATATTAAAGAGACAAGCACATTAGGTAGATATAATGGACATAATATACTGGAAAATTGGTTCTTTTTTATACCACTGAATCCATTGTATCCTCCTGTCTTAGCCGAAGATTCATTTATTATTATAGACGATTAATCTCTCCATTTCATCTGATCTCGATTGTAAGTTCTCCGGACGAGGGACCCCAGTGTTATGTATCATTATGTCTTATGGTCATTTCTGTAACACGTCTCATGTTTATTCTAACCACTGTATCGCTTGTACATATGAATACAGAAAATAAGGGTGTTTTTTTGTTAAATAATATCTCATTACACAAAAAAATTCAATGTGAAAATGTTAAGGATTAAAAATGGTGATTTTTCCCAAATCCTTATCTGCTGACTTTACCCCATTGTATAATAAGGGTCCAGCGTGGACATTGATTGTTTGATTTATTTCCTCACATGCAATGATATAACTGGCCATATAAGTAAGTGTCAGCAGGGTCAGAATATAATCTGGGATAGTCTGGGATATCTTGGAGTGTCCGGGTGCACATTGTATAAGTCTTACATTAAACCAAGAGAAAAGCATTCCTTATGTGTGATCCACATACGACTTGCTATAAGAATGGATGCAAAACTGTTCCCACTGGATACAATATCACATATATAGTTGTGAGCATGCGGGCCGTTGCTCACGCTTGCGGGCTCGCGTAGCAAACTTCACGTCATAACGCAAACAACATATGAGACACGTTAACACACATTACGACCTCGCAACACTCGGACGCAACTCGCGAACATTCTAAAATTCAAAACACAATAAATACACACAGCACATACATAAAAAGCTTACCTACAGCAAGAGGAAGCATCCAGGACCTCGAAAAACAACTTATACCTTGAGTTCACTCAAAATAGAGTTTAGACACAAAAAAAATTGATAAGCAACAGAAAAAATGGCCGCCGAACAAAACGAAAACGAGGCTACACACGCAAACACCATACGAGACACGTTAGCACACAGTACGACCTCGCAAAAATTCGGACGCAACATGCAAACATAATTTTTTTTAAAACACAATAAATACACACAGCACATACATAAAAAGCTTACCTACAGCAAGAAGGAGCATCAAGGACCTAAAAAAAGCAAGTTACACCTTCATTTAAATACAAATAAAAGAGTTTAGACACTAATAAAATCGCTAAGCGAGAGAAAAAATGGCCGAAGAACAAAACGAAAACGAGGCTACAGCACTCTAAACACACAAAACACAACACGAAACTCGAAAACCACTACGAAGCACCAACGGATAATCCGCAAAGACGCATACCACAGATAACCCGCCATTTTACGCCAATGCGGAAGTACACCACTACACTAACGGTTTGGTCTCGCGCACGCACAGTATTACACTGCACACATTCAGCACGCTTACACAGCAGCTCCCCACTAATGCTGCAGCAGCATCAAAACAGATTGCCAGCTCTTCAACACAATGCTTCAAAATAGGTAAAGTATATTCATTTATTAATGTATTACATATTTCATTATTATACACCAAACAGCATTAGCTCACTTACAATTTCATTGCCATCATTTTTTTGACGGGCAATTCTCTAGTATATATATATATTCCAGAATCTAATATTTTCTTAGACAAGATACAATAAAACTAATCATATGCCATGTTGTCTATTATATCTCCCTCCATAGACCGAATGTGCAAGACAAGTCTTATCCATCTTGGTTAACTCCGACATCACCTCTCTGTCAGTCCTACCACTGGATCCCCATAGCCCCTAGACTATAATTAAAAGCTAGCCCTTAATGGGCCATTGTTTATTTAATGCCATGCTGTCCCTGTAATGTGCCAAAGAATCAGAACTGAACATATTATGAAAAAAAATAAAAAAAACTTAAGCTAATTTATTCATAAAGCCTTTTATTACGCAGGCTGTATGCCTTTAAAAGAAGAGCATACCGTGGTCCTTTAACTCAAAAAGCACATAATAGAAGTAGATCACTTATAACTCTCCAGATACTCCCCTAACCTCTCTCCCCACTCCGGACCTGCACCTATTTTCCATTCTTTTTTCCTCCTCTCAATCCAATGTGCAGGATCCTCCTAAGATTACCCAATCTTGGCTCATTTTTTGAGACTATCTCCCTTTACTCAAAGCTTACTAGAGTCCCTACAAGTTATATTTCTTTAGAAAAGCAAACGTTGCATTGGCCAATTATATCAGATACAACTCATACTAAATATCTCAGTGATGTAAGCCTCCCTCACAGCTATATATGTGCCGCCCCTCATCTTCTCCTCTGGAATGAAGGCTTTGTGTTTCATAATGTAAATATGTCTCCAGTCTATGCTCTATATGGAGTGTAACTCTCTCACATAGCAATACAGAAATCATTCATGTTCCTCTAAATGGAGAATATTATTACTATCATTACTACTACTACCACTACTACTGCTACTACTATTACTACTACTACTGCTGCTGCTACTACTTACTGCTACAACAACTACTACTGCTATTACTATTGCTACTCCTCCTACTTCTACTATCACTACTACTATCACATACACTACTACTGCTAGCTCCACTACTACTACTACCACTACTACTGCTGCTGCAATTACTTACTGCTACTTCTATTGCTACTACTACTTACTGCTACTACTATTACTACTACTACTTACTCCTACTACTATTACTACTACTACTACTACTGCTGCTACTACTACTTACTGCTACAACAACTACTACTGCTATTACTATTGCTACTCCTCCTACTTCTACTATCACTACTACTATCACATACACTACTACTGCTAGCTCCACTACTACTACTACCACTACTACTGCTGCTGCAACTACTTACTGCTACTTCTAATGCTACTACTCCAGTTTATGCTCTATATGGAGTGTAACCCTCTCACATAGCAATACAGAAATCATTCATGTTCCTCTAAATGGAGAATATTATTACTATCATTACTACTACTACCACTACTACTGCTACTACTATTACTACTACTACTACTGCTGCTACTACTACTTACTGCTACAACAACTACTACTGCTATTACTATTGCTACTCCTCCTACTTCTACAATCACTACTATTATCACAAACACTACTACTGCTAGCTCCACTACTACTACTACCACTACTACTGCTGCTGCAATTACTTACTGCTACTTCTATTGCTACTACTACTTACTGCTACTACTATTACTACTACTACTTACTCCTACTATTATTACTACTACTACTACTGCTGCTACTACTTCTTACTGCTACAACAACTACTACTGCTACTACTATTGCTACTCCTCCTGCAACTACTATCACAAACACTACTACAGCTTGCTCCACTACTACTACCACTACTACTGCTGCTGCAACTAGTTACTGCTACTTCTATTGCTAATACTACTTACTGCTACTACTATTACTACTACTGCTGCTACTACTTACTGCTACAACAGCTACTACTGCTACTACTATTGCTACTCCTCCTATTTCTACTATTATCAGACACTACTACTGCTAGCTCTACTACCACCACTACCACTGCTGCTACTACTTACTTGATACTACTATTGCTGCTACTACTACTGCTGCTACTACTACTTACTGCCACAACAACTACTACTACTATTGCTACTCATCCTACTACTATTATCACAAACACTACTACTGCTATCCACTACTAATACCACTACTACTGTTGCTGCTTCTACTTACTGCAACTACTATTGCTACTACAACTAATAATACTACTAATAATAATATATTTATAAATTATCAGCCTTATTAAATTGCGATTCGGTAAATTTTATAGGGCTCTATTTAAGTACACAGCATATTTTTTTTACAGAAGTTTTTAGTTAGTGAACTTCTATCCAAAAGCAAGGACTTCACTAACTAAAAATATCTGTAAAAAAAATATGCTCCGATAGTGCTCCGATATGCTCCGATAGTGCCTGATAGTGTGGGTGTATGTCTCCTTAAAGGACCTGTGTACTATCACCCTTATTAAATTGCAATTCGGCAAATTCTAAAGAGCTCTATTTAAGCACATAGCATATTTTTTTTACAGAAGTTTTTAGTTAGTGAAGACCTTGCTTTTGGATAGAAGATCACTAACTAAAAACTTCTGTAAAAAAAATATATGCTCTGTGCTTATATAGAGCCCATTAGAATTTGCCGAATAGCAATTTAATAAGGCTCTTTATGTATAAAACATTTGTGGAGTATGTAACAACAATAACACCATTAGTAGTTATGCAAACCATGGGCCTCATTCTATTAGCGGCCGCAGCCGTTGCGGGGCCGCAAGGACCGGCCGCAAGCTATTCGGCTATTCTATTCCCTTCCGGCCGGGGGCTCCGGCAGGCTTGCGGCCGGTGCCTTGCTATCTCTTGCGGCCGCTCGCGCCGGAGGAAAGCCTTTGATCTAAAACGGCCGCAAGGAAATCCTGCACTTTGAGACGACTATAAAGTGATTTTCGGTGTTAGCAAAAATAGCACAAAATTCCCCAATACTCAAATCCGTAAAATATATTTTTTTAATATACGTCAAATATCCATGTAAAAAGTCCAGAGTGCTTGGAGCACCTCAGACCTGGCCACGCCGCAGCCGGAAAATAAACAGTTAATTTGAACTCGGGTTTGGGCTGATGTGCAAGCTTGAGAGGGGGTTCCTTTTAATCCTCATGTCCCCCAATATGATCCCTAGCATTTACAGAGCTGTACAGTGCAGGCTTGAATTTATTTTTGCGTTTTTAGATTTCAGAGCTTACGGCCGGTTGCAAGATATACGTCCGGCCGTAAGAGGAGATCCTTGCGGGGCCGTATAATAGAATCGCGAGTTAACAGAACCCCCGCAAGGAATCGCAGCCTTACGGCCGGTTTACGGCCGATAATAGAATGAGGCCCCATGAGCATAAATGCCTTTTGGAGCAAATCTTAGCTAACTGTGGTTGTGTCTTAGAGTGGTCCATCTTGGATTGCCCCCATGCCCGTAGCGTGGGGGGGAGGGCTATCTTATTTGAGGCTGATATTATATTTAAATCCGTTGTCAAATTTGATATTTTTTCAAAAGTAATGATTAGAAATGGTATTGAACTCCAAGGTTCCTCCTGGGTTTCTGATCTTTTTAGGAACACAGGCAAAATGTCTACTGTCATTAAAGCAAAAATGGATGTAATATTTATTTATTTTAAGCATTTTGCACATTATCAAGTCCTGTTCTTCATAAGTGTAAATATAACACAGCAGTGATACATTATAACAGTAATGTAACAGCTATCAGATACTACTCAGATACTATGTGCTGTTATATAGAGATACTATTGTATAATATATGTCCAGAACTGATACAAATGTAACAAAACACACAAGTAATTTGTATCATTTTGTTGCAGTGCGTGTCCGTGATCCTCCAGCTCATTGTCGCCGCTCTCCTGATCTACAAAGCATCCAAAAACATAGAGTGTGATGACCCGGAGCGCAGACTTAGCGACAGGTTGGCAATTCCTGATTGGTGGAAAGAATGAAAATAACGAGCACAGAACCCCCCTTACGATCCTCACCCCGGTAACGCTGTATTTATGGAGCCAATTGTTAGGAGAAAATTGGTTTAGCAAATAATAATATTTCTTGTGCTTTTGCTCAAATGCAATTACTGTCCTCTTTATCTCTTAACAAATACATTGGCTTCTTGTTAAGCGCAGAAGTGACATATAAATAATTGCACCTATTAGGTGGGAGCGAGCTGATTGAAACCATGCAGAAAACATGTTTATACATCATATTAAAGGGATACGGTAACAATCACGTCCGTGGAGGTTACGGCCATGATTGTGTTTTAATTTAAACCATTCCTGTGAGATTTGGCTTCAAAATGAAATACAAGTTATTTGTGCGATAGAAAGTCTGTGCAAACCAACCCCCCTGCCATTGACATACAAACCCTGCTCAACATGGCTTTTACAACAAGGTAGAGCTCCAAACACACCCTGCTCTTAGGAGATAAGCATCATGGGAAATGTAACTTCCACTCACTCTGGTGTCTTGTGATATCTGGAGATCAGTTAGAGGTTTCCAGAAAACAAAACTGACATCAGGTACATAAATATAAATATTATTCAACTTGTTGTAACAAAAAAACAACAAAATTTTAGGGAACCCACCAAGTCTGTGATAAAATCGCTTAAGATTCAACAAGTTTGCATATTGTCTGACATGAGGATTTCTTGTAGACTAAAACATGTCTATACTGAGCAGTGTAGAAGAGGGAGGATGGAGAGTGAGTGGTGTGGTGGATTTGTTAAATGATTGGATATCTTGGAATTTGGCACCTACCTCTGTCACCCATACATGATCAAAAGCAGGGGGCTCACAAAAACAATTGCAAGTCCTCTACTTCAGAAATGCAAATGCCCTTCTTACATTTGAAACCTTTACCAAAGTATCATGGATGACTCCAGGGTCCAATAAAAAGGCGACCATTCTCAGGGGTGCACCTTACTAAGTGGTGACCATTCTCAGGGTGCACCTTACTAAGTGGTGACTATTCTTAGGTGTGCATCTTACTAAATGATGACCATTCTCAGGGGTGCATCTTACTAAGTGGTGACCATTCTCAGGTGTGCATCTTACTAAGTGGTGACCATTCTCAGGGGTGCACCTTACTAAGTGGTGACCATTCTTAGGTGTGCACCTTACTAAGTGGTGACCATTCTCAGGGGTTCACCTTACTAAGTAGTGACCATTATCAGGGGTGCACCTTACTAAGTAGTGACCATTATCAGGTGTGCACCTTACTAAGTGGTGACCATTCTCAGGGGTGCACCTTACTAAGTGGTGACCATTCTCAGGGGTGCACCTTACTAAGTGGTGACCATTCTCAGGTGTACACCTTACTAAGTGGTGACCATTCTCAGGTGTACACCTTACTAAGTGGTGACCCTTCTCAGGTGTGCATCTTACTAAGTGGTGACCATTCTCAGGTGTGCACCTTACTAAGTGGTGACCATTCTCAGGTGTGCATCTTACTAAGTCGTGACCATTCTCAGGTGTGCACCTTACTAAGTGGTGACCATTCTAAGGGGTGCACCTTACTAAGTAGTGACCATTCTCAGGTGTGCACCTTACTAAGTGGTGACCATTCTCAGGTGTACACCTTACTAAGTGGTGACCATTCTCAGGGGTGCATCTTACTAAGTGGTGACCATTCTCAGGTGTGCACCTTACTAAGTGGTGACCATTCTCAGGTGTGCATCTTACTAAGTGGTGACCATTCTCAGGTGTGCACCTTACTAAGTGGTGACCATTCTCAGGTGTGCACCTTACTAAGTGGTGACCATTCTCAGGTGTGCACCTTACTAAGTGGTGACCATTCTCAGGGGTGCATCTTACTAAGTGGTGACCATTCTCAGGTGTGCACCTTACTAAGTGGTGACCATTCTCAGGTGTGCACCTTACTAAGTGGTGACCATTCTCAGGGGAGCATCTTACTAAGTGGTGACCATTCTCAGGTGTACACCTTACTAAGTGGTGACCATTCTCAGGTGTGCATCTTACTAAGTGGTGACCATTCTCAGGTGTGCACCTTACTAAGTGGTGACCATTCTCAGGTGTACACCTTACTAAGTGGTGACCATTCTCAGGTGTGCATCTTACTAAGTGGTGACCATTCTCAGGGTGCACCTTACTAAGTGGTGACTATTCTTAGGTGTGCATCTTACTAAATGATGACCATTCTCAGGGGTGCATCTTACTAAGTGGTGACCATTCTCAGGTGTGCATCTTACTAAGTGGTGACCATTCTCAGGGGTGCACCTTACTAAGTGGTGACCATTCTTAGGTGTGCACCTTACTAAGTGGTGACCATTCTCAGGGGTTCACCTTACTAAGTAGTGACCATTATCAGGGGTGCACCTTACTAAGTAGTGACCATTATCAGGTGTGCACCTTACTAAGTGGTGACCATTCTCAGGGGTGCACCTTACTAAGTGGTGACCATTCTCAGGGGTGCACCTTACTAAGTGGTGACCATTCTCAGGTGTACACCTTACTAAGTGGTGACCATTCTCAGGTGTACACCTTACTAAGTGGTGACCCTTCTCAGGTGTGCATCTTACTAAGTGGTGACCATTCTCAGGTGTGCACCTTACTAAGTGGTGACCATTCTCAGGTGTGCATCTTACTAAGTCGTGACCATTCTCAGGTGTGCACCTTACTAAGTGGTGACCATTCTAAGGGGTGCACCTTACTAAGTAGTGACCATTCTCAGGTGTGCACCTTACTAAGTGGTGACCATTCTCAGGTGTACACCTTACTAAGTGGTGACCATTCTCAGGGGTGCATCTTACTAAGTGGTGACCATTCTCAGGTGTGCACCTTACTAAGTGGTGACCATTCTCAGGTGTGCACCTTACTAAGTGGTGACCATTCTCAGGTGTACACCTTACTAAGTGGTGACCATTCTCAGGTGTGCATCTTACTAAGTGGTGACCATTCTCAGGTGTGCACCTTACTAAGTGGTGACCATTCTCAGGTGTGCACCTTACTAAGTGGTGACCATTCTCAGGTGTGCACCTTACTAAGTGGTGACCATTCTCAGGGGTGCATCTTACTAAGTGGTGACCATTCTCAGGTGTGCACCTTACTAAGTGGTGACCATTCTCAGGTGTACACCTTACTAAGTGGTGACCATTCTCAGGTGTGCATCTTACTAAGTGGTGACCATTCTCAGGTGTGCACCTTACTAAGTGGTGACCATTCTCAGGTGTACACCTTACTAAGTGGTGACCATTCTCAGGTGTACACCTTACTAAGTGGTGACCATTCTCAGGTGTGCATCTTACTAAGTGGTGACCATTCTCAGGTGTGCACCTTACTAAGTGGTGACCATTCTCAGGTGTACACCTTACTAAGTGGTGACCATTCTCAGGGGTGCACCTTACTAAGTAGTGACCATTCTCAGGTGTGCACCTTACTAAGTGGTGACCATTCTCAGGTGTACACCTTACTAAGTGGTGACCATTCTCAGGTGTGCACCTTACTAAGTGGTGACCATTCTCAGGTGTGCATCTTACTAAGTGGTGACCATTCTCAGGTGTGCACCTTACTAAGTGGTGACCATTCTCAGGTGTGCATCTTACTAAGTGGTGACCATTCTCAGGCGTGCACCTTACTAAGTGGTAACCATTCTCAGGGGTGCACCTTACTAAGTGGTGACCATTCTCAGGTGTGCATCTTACTAAGTGGTGACCATTTTCAGGTGTGCATCTCTTATTATGTTACCTGCCTGCAGCACTCAGGTGCCCCATAACGGGCAAACTCCAGGGGGCCACTAAACTGGGCCTTGTTGCCCAGTTTTAGAATAATAGTAAATTACCAATAAAAATATAAATAATTGCCATTGGAAATTGCTTAAAAATGTACATTTTTAATTTAAAAAAAATGCTTTACTCTCAACTGTCACTCAGCTCAAGAGATTTTCTCACCAGACTGACCCTGTTATCAGTGCCTAATTATTTAATTATTTATAAAGACTTATTGTATTAATTGTTTCTTTTTGCACATGGCTACTGAGATGTGCCCCTTCTGGATCACCACCTTTTCATGGTGAAGGGGCTTGTGTTCTTCAATGAAGCTGTGAGCTATACCATGTAGGGTCACTCAAGATGGGCAGGTCATAGCAGAGACATCAGACAAATCATGGTACACTGCTGAAGGAACTGGCAACCCACTCCAGTATCTTTGCTGTGAAAACCATATGGAGCACAAACAGAAACACAGACAGATGTGCCTTGTGAGCTGCATCCATATGGTCACTAAGAGTTGGACACGACTGAAGGACTGAACAACAACAACTGAGATGTTACCGAACATGTTGGTGCATTACAAATAAAGAATAATATTGATACATCAGTAGCCAAAATAAAGTATTTAATCAGTATGAACTAATTGGGTACTGATAACAAGACCTGGTCTGGTGGGAGAACCCTTTGTGATGAGTGACAGCCAAAATGTAATAAATGCAAAGCAGATTTTCTATTACTAAATGATTTTTTTTTGTTAAAACTCATTAGAAATATTCATAATTATATTGGTACTTTACTAGCCCAATGTATTTGGGACCTCAGCGCTGGCCCTTTAAATATATTTTCTAGATTTCTTATTTTAATACAAAAAATATTTAAAATATGATAGAAAACTCCTGTTTTCCTTTAAATTGTTTTTTTTTGTTCTTTCTGATTTGCGTATTGATGCCGGAGCCCATTATGGAACGTATTATAAATCATTTTGCCCCGTGACGCGCCGCAAGCCTCACATCTATGAAGCTCATCAACTTCAAGACGTTTGATTGACAGGTCTATTGCATTAGACACAGATGCTAAGTATAGAATCATTTCATCCTCTCCGCGCCTCACTAAGTGTCACGTTCATGTAGATTCCCCCAGAGCCATTTCCTTCAAGTGCTTCTGGTGCAAACTTAAAACAATAAACATCCAACCTCAGAATAGTACAATAAAATAAAATGTGATGTTCATACTCTGCTCACTTCAATCTCAGAACAAAAGGAGCAACCGGCCCTGCGCTGCCCCAAGGATAATATAATCTAATATTAATGGGACAATGTATGGACAGTGGGCCTTGTCTGCTAAACACTGGGAATATTTATTTTATTAAATGGATCCAGACGACCACAGTGCTCATTTTAATTATATACAAATATTTTTTTATAAAATAAACATTTGTTCCTCGTATAGACAATTATTCATTACTTCAGCTTCCATTTTTTCCCTCTTCTTCTGTCCTATCTCAGGACCAGGGCCAGATTTACATCTCCGGCTCCCCTAGGCACAGCAGCTTCCTCCCTCTTGTAATTCTCTAGTTCCAGATGTACGCCTCTTATTGGCGTGTCTGTGAAGTGCAGTATTTCCTTTTTATGTTAAGGAACATTTTGCAGTGTTAAGTGAGGTGCCCTTCGCCAGGGAAGCGCCCCTAGGTGGCTGCCTAGTGGGCCTAATGAGAAATCCGGAAAAGCTCAGGAGTGTGTGTGTGTCATTGTAAGCTAATACACTTCCTATTATTCATATTGAAAGGTCTGACAGTTTTAGCTGACACTTTTCAATGTGCAAATAGAAGCTTCCTCTCCATTTAAAGACTATTCCCACCAGTGGCAGAGCTGGAGATTTGAGGGCCAAAAAGAAAAATAACTTGGGGGCCCTCATATGACATTTCTGTATATGTCTATAGGGGTCAATAAATATCTAGTTACATATAAGTTATCAGAACACCACTAAAGAACTATATGCAGTCAAGTCACATTATTATGGATAATCGCTGTGTGCAGCCCGGACAGCAGCTAGACAGCGTGGTAGTGAGTCAATAAGATGCTGGAAGGTTGGCAAGGGTATCTGGAGCCATACAGACTGCAGTGCGTCCGATAATTGCTGAAGAGAGCGTGGTGGAGGATCCATACGGCGAACATATCGATCAAGGTGGCCCACAGGTGCTCGATGGGGTTCAAGTCTGGGGAATTTGGAGGCCAAGGAAGTACTTGGAAGTCTTTGTCGTGCTCCTCCAAACACTCCCGGACAATTCCTTTCCAGGGAAGACAGTCACCATGATCTGCAAGGATGGAGAGATAAACCAATCGGTTGAGAGTGTCTTCTAGAAGTATGAGTGGACCCAGACAATGCCAAAAAAACATTCCCCAGACCATAACGCTGACGCCACCAGCTTCTGTACTTCCAACAATGGTTGCAGAGTGTTAGTTCTCTGAGGTTTCACGGCTGAGAGGCCAAAATCCATCTAGTTGATGGAGCAGAAAACATGAGTCATCAGAGAAGGCAACACTTTGCCAATCAAGAGGTCCAATTATGTACTGTTGTGCCAGTTGAAGACTTTTGACAATGAACCCTGGTCAGCATGGGTGCAGTGACCAGACGTTTGCTTTGGATACTCATAAGCAACAGGGTTGGCTATACTGTCAATTTAGGCACACGCCTAATAGGCCCCTGGTTCATTTGGACGGTGAGTTGCTCAACTGTAGAGTGTCTGTTGGCGCTCACACACCATCGCAGCCGACGTTCACCTCTAACATCAATGACACATGGTGCCATTTGGCCAGTCACGGGACACTTTAACCACAGCAGCACGCGAGCAGGTCACAAACTGCGCTGTTTCAGAAATACGGCCCAAAAGCCAATGATCATATCCTGTGCAAAGTCAGTTATATCACACGTTTTACCCATGACAGCGATGGTTGATATGTTTGCAGAATGCCTACGTGTCACCTTATATACCCACCAAGCCAGCTCACGACATGTGGCGTATTTCATTGGCTGTATAATATGCTGTAGGTTCACCGTTCTCTCTTCTCTAACAAATTAAGAGAACCCTATATTTCAGGGAGTTACCAGTTGCAGGGGGGCTCAATCTGTTGTAGGCCCCAATGCTTTGCACCTGCTGCACTAGCATTAGCTCACAAAAAACAAAATGGTAGACTCTTACCTAATATAATTACATGTAAAAGCAATAAACTAGAAGCTGGTTGTGTTATTTTGCATATTTTGTAATTGGGTTTCTTCAATAGATTATGTTTTAAATATTTAACCTTAATATATCATCATAGACAATATATATATATATATATATATATCCTACAAATTGCACAGGTTTGGGATATTATAATATATTTTGAACGTCATACTGTATTTGCTCTTTTCCTAGACTTAAAGGGCCACTGTACAATGACAAAAAAATGTTTGAAAACTTTGTCTGACAAAAAGCATAATTAATCCACTATAAAGTCATACAAGGACCTAGGCATAAACACAAGTTCTTTTAACCTACAGAACATCTTAGAGTCTTGTGGCCCTTTAAGGTGCTTCCCTAAAGCTTTCCTCAGGCATGGTACTGACTGGCACAGATAATGGCACCACTGCCCCTGAAACTTATGGAGTTTTGGCCCTTACACAGCCTAAGGGGGCTATAGCACAAGCACAGAGGGGCTACACTGTGCCACTCCCCACTGCATACCTACTTCTTTCTCTCTTATAACACCTAAATGGCATCCAAAACAACAAACGCACTAAATAATGCTCATTAGTTACATCCTCTCATGAGAAAGCTGCAGGCAGAATCAGCTGAGAAAAGAACATGAAGCATGCCCTGAAGAATAATTGCATTTAAAAATTAAATTAGAAACACTTGTGTGTATTTTTTTGCTTTCTGAAATACTTTTGCCCATTGTGGCACTTATTTCAGACACTGTATATAAATGTGACGGCGGCAGATCTATAAGTGAAGATACTGAGAGGCTCCTATGGAAAGCTCTGCACTGATATACTGTGTGACATTTTGTATCCAGTACAACATATAAAGGCTCCTTATTCTATACATTCAGGTTTTCCTATTTTTTCTGAAAGCAGAAAATGTCACAATTAGACAATGTATATTTAATTTTCCAAATGATACAATCAGTGTGTGTGTGTGTGTATGGTCTGGGGGGGGCAGAAACATCTAACGCTCCTCCACCCCCCGTGGTTATGAGATAAGACGAAGGGATTAAACAATGCAATTAGAAAACTATTTTTATAGTGTAATTCTCACTTACAGTGATGATCAGTAATGTGTCAGGACAGAAATATTACCAACAATATATCACCACTAGCGACTCGCCCGTCAAAAAATGACGGTCAATAAAATTTAAATGTTGTGAAATTTGTTTGCATCTCCAAATGAGTCAGCTACATTTGTCCCTTTTTTTTTCTAAAAATAAAAACACATAATTATTTTTAACTTTTTATTTTTTAACTTTCAACTTATATTTCCCAAACATTAAACTTTGTAACATGCAACTTGTATATGAAACATTTGTGCAACATTTTGTTACCAATACTAACACTTTTCAATACATATTTATCACTGAGTAACTGCAGATTATATTAACTTAGAGTAATTAAATTGTTTTAGCAATAACATACTTTTTCTCCTTTGTAACATATTTGTTAAACTGTTGTTAAACTAAATTAGCATTGAATCCAGAGGAAGGCAAACAATAAAAAACCCCTATTGAAACTTGTCCAATTGTATCAAAGAGGGAAAAAAATTAATTCCTTCCTGACCCCATTAACTGGCGATCGGATTTCTCCCTGAATCAATACTTTGTCTTTAAATAATACATTTTAAATTCTTACTAAATACTTAAACTTTATAGTAACAATACATATTTGACTATACAACATATATATTTACCCAACTTTTGTAAACATTCCAAAAACACATATTTAACATTTTAAATTGTAACTTCAAACAATAAAATTTAACTTTTGTAAATTATGGTTAAATCAGTGAATTGTTTTTGTGGGGCCAATCATGTAAATATAAAACTTGGAACCCATTCCAATCTGTTTCAGGATATTTTACTGTTGTTTTTTTTTTTCATTTAGTCCATTCTGCAAATATCAGATATATTTTCATAATTGAAATAGTGGTCCCCTGTTTAAAGAGTCCCAGAGTACTTTAATTTAGTACTGGAAGTCAAACCACTGTTCTCTATCTTTTTTTGTCCATTCTTTAGATGTTTTACTTGAAATATTGTTTTTGTGCAATCATATTGAGTCCCATAAAATGTTGGCAGTAAAATGAAACCATTGTCCACTATCTTTCCAACACCTCATAGTAGACAATGTTTTTGGTGTAAACACATCCATCGTCCAATAAATGACCTTGAGTTTCGTTTTCTTCAACATGCACTTTAATTTCTTTTGGATTAGTGCACCTTGAAAAAGCCACATAGAGTTGTCCATGTGCAAAAACTGGTTCCTTTAAAAAAATCCCAACTGACTTAAAAGTTTGTCCTTGGGATTTATTAATGGTCATAGCAAATGCCATGATAACTGGAAATTGTCTCCGTTGAAGGACAAAGGGCAAACCACTCTCACTTGGAGCTAAATCAATTCTTGGTATAAAAACTCGTTCACCTTTATGGGTCCCAGTTATAATTTCTGCATGTATAAAATGATCTTTTAACTCATGCACAATTAATCGGGTCCCATTACAAAGTCCTTTTTTTGGATTCATATTTCGCAATAACATAACAATTGCACCTTTTTTCAATTGTAAAATATGTGGGGGCATTCCAGATGGTGTTAACGAATTAATAAATTCGATAGTAAAATTCGATTCACTGTCTTTATCATCTGACAGAATCGAATCTGCACTGTAATAATTCTTTTGTGGGGCATTGATGTATTTTAAAATTTCGTTATTTACATTCAAGGCATCGATATTTTTTGATGTTAATATTACTTTGTTTGCAATGTCTGTGTAATCCTCATTATTAAGAGTGTTTAGGAATATGGCTGATATGAGTGATTCATTGCAAACCATTTCTGATGGAATTTCAATGGTATCATTTGGTAAATGCTGTATTTCTGGATGTTTTCCATCTCCGATTTTAATGAGCCAGTCATTGAATTCCTTTTGGCCTTCAGATCTCATATTTAATTCTAATTTGAGATGTGTAAATATTTGCCACAGTTTACTGGTCTTGATACATGTTTCAATGATCTCTGTTCTATTTCCGTGTGGCACAACAGGTAATGTTTGCCTAAAATCGCCTCCTAACAGCATCACCTTTCCACCAAATGGCAACTTATTATCCATCACTTCTTTTAAGAATCTGTCAATACATTGCAGTGCATGACATGACATCATTGTTGCCTCGTCTATGATAATTAGTTTAGTTAGTTTGAATTTTTTTGCTTGTATGGAATTGAGTCGAATATCTGAGACTGATGTTTCCAAAATGGGAACTGGCAGCTTAAATCCACTATGCACAGTTCTACCACCATCTAACAAAAGTGCAGCAATTCCAGTTGTTGCAAATGGCAAAGCTATCTGATCCTGTGATCGAATATAACTCATCAAACAATTGTACAGATAAGTTTTTCCTGATCCACCTGGTCCGTCTAGATAGAAATACCGGTCTTTGACCATTTCATCATCTGTAGCATTTGTGATGGCATGAAATGCTTCTAACTGTAAATTATTTAAAGTTGCCAGTTTTTCTTGGGTTTTTTGTTTTTGAAGCTCAGTGTCATAATCATCAAAATTGATGTCATCTATAAGTCCTGGATCTGGTAAATTAAAACTTGCACAATTTAATCCATGAGCCAACAATATTTCTTGGATTTCCAACAATGTTTTTAACAGAGCTATTGGTTCTCTGTAACGTTTCAAGAAATCTTCTGACATGTTTAATTTAAATGTTTCCCACAAAGTGAAAGCATCAGGTACATTGCAAAATATACAAATGAATGCAAATTGTTGTCTCATTTGCTTAGGCATTTGACATAGTGCTGCTTCTTCCAGACGCCTCTCCCATTCTGTATCATCAGCTATGAAATTTTGATGTCTTGCAGCTAATAGGAATGTCTCATAAACTATGTCATTCACTGTACGTAAATGCTCAAAACTCTGTGCACCGGGAACATGTAACAGAAGTAATCTTAAGCTGAAACGTTCAATGTCCCTTGGACTGACGGTATAAATTCGTGGTATGATTTTATGGGTATCTCTTTTTCGTAGTCGCCATAGACCATTTACAAATACATAGTGATATGGTATCTCTATGTATAAAAATTGTCTGGCATGCGTATCCTGACAGTTTAATTTAAACCACGCAGTAAGCGTAGTATCTCTGTCTTCACTTTGATATAATGCAGTTCTTTCATTTCCTTCAGTAAAGCAAACCATCTGACTTTGAGGCAAATGTACAGCTAAACGATAGATAGCATGTGATCGATCATGCATCTCAAATTTCAAAAGGCGCCACATTGCTTCCGGAGCACTCACATACCGAGCATCTAAATAATTTGAAAGTTCATCGTGTAAAATTGGATTTTCGTTTTCATTTCCAGCACCTTGTACAACAACAGTAGCTGCATCATATCCTTTGTATATATATTTATACACATACTTAATTGATTTAATCGAAGTGCAAGCTTCCACATTGATGTGTGCATTGTACTTCATGAGCAAATGTGGATTGTATGGAACGACAAATCTATTATCAACCTTTTGGCCCCGGATAATAGCTGTTTGTCCTTGTGTTCTTTTATACAAAGGATATCCATCACAATTTGCATAAGTTTGCATTTGAAATTGTTTTGGAAATTCTTTAGTACATTTTTTATTTTCCATACATGGTGAATTCGGATTCATCTCTCCACATGGGCCATGAATCATTCTATGTGTAACAATCTCCCAAAGTTTTGTATATATTTCTTGGTCTGGCAATTGTGCCGAAATTACTGAATCCACTCTCTCTGCAGTTTTTAACTTGTCTTTTTCCTGCAGTATTAAAAGTATGTGAGCATGTGGCAATCCTCTTTTTTGAAATTCAATGGTGTAAACAAAAGCCACACATTGTCCAAATAAATGTGCTTTAGTGATATCATGAATTAATGAATTGAGTTTGATTTTAAATACTCTTGCCACTAAATCTGGTCGGTCAGAAGTAGTTTGTGCCAAATTCAAATTCTCCTTTATCTCTGGCCATTGTGGATTACAGGTGAATGTAATAAATAAATCTGGTTTTCCAAATTTAGTAACAATAGCCATGGCATCATTATACCTTTCTCGCATATTGCGAGGAGATCCTTGGAAAGAGGATGGCAAAATAATTGCTCTTCCAGCTGGAATGTCTCTGTTGGCAGCTAAATCTGCCACATAATCCATTAATCCACAATACTGTTCTACTCGTAATTTATTTTGTTGATATTTAATAAAATTTAGATTATTGGCTTCAACTTGTAAATATGAATCAATAATCCATTGTTGAGTGAGTTTTCCTCCATGTAAAATTGGATTAAAACAATCACGGATAGCAGTTTGTGCCACTTTATATTCCAGCATGGAAATATTAGATCGAATACGAAGTTTAGTATTGGGATAACTTTCCAATTTTAATTTTGGTTCCCATCCTGGTTCCCCATTTGGAAAGAAAATGGGATATGTCATTGGATCTAAATTACAGCTTAATATATTGATATTAATAAATGGTTGTTCTTCATTGCGTGGATATATTCTAATATCCCGCTGAAAAGGTGGTTCACCATCTTCATTTTTAAACACCATGGCAACCTCATTTACAGTAGGTAAATTATATCTTCTCTGATCAGTGTTGCGATCTCTTTTTAACACCATATTGACTCTTGGTGTAGGCAATTGATGTCTTTGAGCATGTTCCTGTTGTTCTTTTTCAAGCTGTGCTAATTGTTTGTATGCTTGACTATATGGGTTTTTTTTCATAATTTTATCCAGCTGTTCAAAGACTATGCGCAAACACTGTCTATTTTCTGGAAGAGTCATTCTTTGTTCCACAGCTTCCATCGTATCTAAGACATATAACTGTGCAAATTTCCTTTGCTGTCCTTCTTGTGGGTGTAAATGTGAAGTTCTGTGGTATATTTGACCTTGAACTCTGAAACAATAAGGACCATGTCCTGGTACATTTTCTGCTAATGTTGCACCCATTGAAGCAAATGAAATTGCACTGTTATAAGACCTTATGTTTTGTTTAAAATTATTATAATTTGGAAATGTTGGATCACTCATAATGCATTCTAAATAATATGGAAATGGGTGTCTTACTGGAAGTTTGACCTTTCCTTTCTGACAGCAACTAATGAAATTTCCGTCATAAGGTCTTTCCTTTATAAAATGATAGGCCCCACAAAACTGACAAACCACATTAAGTAATCCACAATAATGAGTATCTACTTCTACTGCAGTAGTAAACACATTATCATGCATTTCTTCAACATAAATATCAGACCCACATTCTATATGTACATTTTTTTCTTGTGTGTCTACATTCAAGTCATTCTGCAAAATAGAATCATTGCACAATGGTTCAGAGAGATGTTTTTCTTTACTTTTACGTTTCTTGGAAGCCCCAACACACTCACTTGCGGCTTTCTTACTCATCTTTCTTTTATTTAAAAGTCTCTGTCGATCTTCTTCTCGCAAGCGTTGTGAAGTCTCCGGTGTCTGAGCATCTCTCCACCTTTGCTTCCTTTCCCTTGCCATTTTTCTTTTGCGTTCAACTTTGTCTTCTCCATTGTCCGCCATGTTAATCTGTAATTGTAAATAGAAATGCAATTATTGTTTATTCTTTGTTTTGTCTACATTTTTTTTCCTTTTTGTACTGTTCGATGAAAGTAGATAAATAAACTAATAAAACATTTTCAATTGTTGCACTTTAGACTGAAAGAAATGAAACCATTTTTTAAAGTATTTTATTGACATATATGAAATCGGAAATAGCTGCACATATCTATCTTTATATTATTAATCCTTCAATGACATTCCTTCTTGATTGAATTCACAGCATACCATCAATTTATTTTTTTTGCAAGTGTTGTAAGCTTCTTATTTTCTTTAAATATTATTATTAATTAGTATTGTCTTTTCATGATTTTTCTTTTTTTGAGTAAATATCATACATTAAATGACTCAATAAGTACTCTCTATTTTCCACAAATTTAAATTTACACCAAATTCATAATAATAGCCTTCTTGTATGCATCACTACAAAATTAAATGTTATACCTGTGAGGATGATGTTGATGTTGTTCCAAGGCTGCAAACGTCACGCTGTCTGTTTATTCCCTTGCAGATCTGAATAAACTGTAAAATCAAATAGATAATATTTGTAAACTTTTGCTTCATCAATATCATTAAATGAACATATATTCGGCTACATTAAAAACCTCATAATTTAATTTCTGTACCTGTCCAAATGATCCTTATGCTGTTCAATGTGTTGAAACGTCACTATCTCTGGTCATTCACGTAGATTTCCCTGCAATTATACAAAATAGTAATTGATGTATAATATGTTACTTAATCAATGAGGCTTAACCTAACTATTTTTGCATACATTAAAAACCTGAAAAAAAAATATATCAATAAATCAGCATGAACACACATATGTAAGCATAGATTCTAAACATACACTCAATCTTACTGTTATTTTTTCAATAGGAATCAATGAATAGGTCTTACCCTTAAATTAATGTCTGACTAAATATAACCTCAACACATCAGCATGGAGGCTTTTTTTTTTACTGTTATTTTTAAATGAGTATGTTACAAATGACTTCTTAAAAAAATGTACATTACTAATGAACTAATAATCAATTAATGTTCATTAATATTCAACTAATGTGTGACTCAATCTAACATTAACATTTAAGCATGAGTATATCGGCTTTATTTTTTATTTTTGGTTTATTTTATACAAAATATTGCACATTCTTAACCTTTGTTCAAATTAATGATTATTAATGATAGATTATGAAAGTTAATTACAATTCTTACCCACAGGTAATCACGACATAACACAAAATAGTTCTTAAATTAATGTACATTAATAATTAATGAATTAATGTGTTCCTAATTAATTAATGTACATTATGAATGTTATTAACAATTGTTTCACACAGGTAATCATGACATATAACCAAATAATTGTAAAATTAATGTACATTAATAATTAATTACTAAAAAATAATTTTTTATTGATCTTCTTAATTTTGATATTAATAATTAATTATTAATTAATAATGTACATTATAAATGTTATTAACAATTCTTAATTATTAATTAATAATGTACATTATGAATGTTATTAACAATTCTTTCACACAGGTAAGCACAATATTATTTTTCTATTAATTACTACCAATTTATTAATTAATAATTTTAAATAGGCACACTAATATTTTTCTATGACTTAAATTTCTTCTCTATTATTTATTAATTAAGTACCAATTTATTAATTACTAATTATAAATAGGCACAATATTATTTTTATATTAATTAACTTTATTATCTATTATTTATTAAGTAATTACCAATTTATTAATTAATAATTCAAAATAATATATTTACCTTTTTTAATATAACAATGCTGAAGCAGTATACTGAAGAGCTAACAATCTATTGCGATTTCCCGGCATCCGAAAACATCCAGTCAGACTGTCATCACCTGAGGAGAAAGTGTCAGTCCTGTGTGAAATGTGCCCTATATATAGGCTTTGTGACCAATGTTTTAGGCGGGAAATCCGCAGTTGCGCGAGCCAAATGCGTTGTTTTCGGCGGGAAATTCTATGTGGCGCGAGACAAAGGCGGGAATTCTGTGTTAATGCGTAAATCGGTAATCTCGTTTTCGTAAAATATACTCGTTACTGTCTTTTTACTCATTGTGCGGTTAATCCGCATCCTTTATCTCGTTGTTTTTCTAACACATACGTCTGTGGCGGTGTTTTACGCAGTTCGTAGTAGTATAGCCTCGTTTTCATTTTTTTTGTCGGCCATTTTTTTCTCGCTTAGCCGATTTTCGATCTTTGTAACTCGGCTAAATCGATCTAAATTGCAGTTCCAACTAACTTCCAGACGTCCTGCCTGGTTCCCCATGCTGTAAGTGACCTTTATTTTATTTATTTTTTGTGTATTTAGTGTTTTTTTTAGTGTTTTTCTTCCGCCGCCTATCTCGTAATTTTTTTCACCTCGTATTTTTTTTTCTAATTGCTACGATGTAACGGCTCGCCTCGCTACGCGAGGCTCGCCTGCAATGAGCGCCTGCGGCGCTCATTGCCAAAGTGCTACGATGTAACGGTGCTACGATATAACGGCTCGCCGGGCGATGAGCGCCTCCGGCGCTCATCGCAAAGTCGTACGCACTACGCAACAGAGCGGTTTAACGGCTCGCCTCGCTGCGCGAGGCTCGCCGGGCAATGAGCGCCTGCGGCGCTCATCGCAAAGTCGTACGCACTGCGCAACGCAGCGTGACGACGTCTCGTAGTTAGACAATTATAATATGTGATAAGGTGCATTATCTGCCCCTTAGTGCCATGTTACAGAAGGAAAAGTGGTATGGACCAAGCATAAGGAGTCCTGAGGAGTCATTAAATGTAGTGTGTAGTCTGTAGTGTGCAGTATGTAGTGTGTAGTGTGTAGCATGTAGTGTGCAGTATGTAGTGTGTAGTGTCTTCAGCACATGGACAGCCTGCAGCACAGCATATAGAAAGACATATGGGCAGCCTGTAGCACAGCATATAGAGAGACACATGGGCAGCCTGCAGCACAGCATATAGAGAAACATATGGGCAGCCTGCAGCACAGCATATAGAGAAACACATGGGCAGCCTGTAGCACAGCATATAGAGAAAAACATGGGCAGCCTGCAGCACACCATATAGAGAAACATGTGGGCAGCCTGTAGCACAGAATATAGAGAAAAACATGGGCAGCCTGTAGCACAGCATATAGAGAAACACATGGGCAGCCTGCAGCACAGCATATAGAGAAACACATGGGCAGCCTGCAGCACAGCATATAGAGAGACACATGGGCAGCCTGCAGGAAAACATATAGAGAAACACATGGGCAGCCTGTAGCACAGCATATAGAGAAACACATGGGCAGCCTGCAGCACAGCATATAGAGAAACACATGGGCAGCCTGTAGCACAGAATATAGAGAAAAACATGGGCAGCCTGTAGCACAGCATATAGAGAAACACATGGGCAGCCTGCAGCACAGCATATAGAGAAACACATGGGCAGCCTGCAGCACAGCATATAGAGAGACACATGGGCAGCCTGCAGCACAGCATATAGAGAAACGCATGGGCAGCCTGCAGCACCGCATATAGAGAAACACATGGGCAGCCTGTAGCACAGCATATAGAGAAACACATGGGCAGCCTGCAGCACAGCATATAGAGAGACACATGGGCAGCCTGCAGCACTACATATAGAGAAACGCATGGGCAGCCTGCAGCACAGCATATAGAGAGACACATGGGCAGCCTGCAGCACAGCATATAGAGAGACACATGGGCAGCCTGCAGCACAACATATAGAGAAACACATGGGCAGCCTGTAGCACAACATATAGAGAGACACATGGGCAGCCTGCAGCACAACATATAGAGAAACACATGGGCAGCCTGTAGCACAACATATAGAGATACACATGGGCAGCCTGTAGCACAGCATATAGAGAGACACATGGGCAGCCTGCAGCACAACATATAGAGAAACACATGGGCAGCCTGCAGCACAGCATATAGAGAAACGCATGGGCAGCCTGCAGCACAGCATATAGAGAGACACATGGGCAGCCTGCAGCACAGCATATAGAGAGACACATGGGCCCTCATTCAATTGCAATTTTGCCAATTGAATAAGGCTCTAAATAAGCACATAACATATTTTTTTTAAAGATGTTTTTGGTTAGTAAACATCTATCCAAAAGCAAGGTCTTCACTAACTAAAAACTTCTTTAAAAAAATATGCTGTGTGCTTATTTAGAGCCCTATTCAATTGGCCAAATCGCAATTGAATGAGGCCCATGGGCAGCCTGCAGCACAACATATAGAGAAACACATGGGCAGCCTGCAGCACAGCATATAGAGAAACGCATGGGCAGCCTGCAGCACCGCATATAGAGAAACACATGGGCAGCCTGTAGCACAGCATATAGAGAAACACATGGGCAGCCTGCAGCACAGCATATAGAGAGACACATGGGCAGCCTGCAGCACTACATATAGAGAAACGCATGGGCAGCCTGCAGCACAGCATATAGAGAGACACATGGGCAGCCTGCAGCACAACATATAGAGAAACACATGGGCAGCCTGTAGCACAACATATAGAGAGACACATGGGCAGCCTGCAGCACAACATATAGAGAAACACATGGGCAGCCTGTAGCACAACATATAGAGATACACATGGGCAGCCTGCAGCACAACATATAGAGAAACACATGGGCAGCCTGTAGCACAACATATAGAGATACACATGGGCAGCCTGTAGCACAGCATATAGAGAAACATGTGGGCAGCCCAGGCTTGCTGATTTGTTATTTACAAATGGTAATTATTTCAAAAATGTAAACATGAAACACTATATCAGTTTAAATAGACATTGTAACAAAAGCTCTTTTAAATGTAAATGTAGATTACAGTAAAGATAGTGAAAAGAAAAGAACATATTTGCCATAAAGGTTTACTAAACCTTTGTTGTTGTTCAGCCGTTCAGTCGTGTCCAACTCTCTATGACCATCATACGGTTATCTTGGCAAAGATACTGGAGTGGGTTCCCAGTTCCTTCTTCAGTGGCCCACAATTTGTCTGACCTGCCCATCTTGGGTGTCCCTGCATGGTATAGCTCACAGATACACAGAGGTACAAAAGCCCCTTTACGACTAGAAGGTCACGATCGAGATGGGGTCACTACACCTTTTGTACTAAAGAAGTTTTAATATTTTGATGTAATATTTGGTGTAATTTTTCATTTTTCCGCTTGTTTCATTCAACTCCACGCAAAAGTGTCATAATTTTCTGTATTGTTTACTTGTATGGTTGGGCAGCACTGTTTTGCTCCAGCACAGTGCAAATGGTACATAAACTGCTATCTCTCAATGCTCCTTATCGCCTCCTTGCACCGTGCTTTTGCAAATGAGTGCTGCCCATTCTCACAAGTAAACAATGCAGCAGATTATGACACACTAGGAAAGAAGAAAATGAAACAGGCAGAGACACTGAAAATGGATATGCCCCAGGAAGCAAGCAAAGTCGCAGTAATAAATGTAAACAAAGTATGGCTACTTTTTTGCTATCAATACTCTAATTCTGTTGGAAACAGTGGCAGAGCTAGTGAGTGGAGGGACAAACAATGTGGGCCCCCCTCCTCTTTCATCTTTGCTATAGAAGATGATGCCTGTACTATCAATAGACAACCAAAAATATATTTAGGTGATCAGATTATCCCTAGATCACCCTCTCCTCTAATAAATTAAGAGACCTCCTTTACTCCAGAAGGCTGGTAGCAGAGGCCCCCTACCCAACTGTGGGCCCCAGTGCTTTGCCCCTGCTGCACAGGAGTAACTCCAACACTGATTGTGTTATTAATATCCATTTGAAGACAAGACGGCACATTGTACATACACCTGGTACAGGAGGAGACGAGGGTCCCGCTTTCTGAGGGCTCGTCCAGGGAATAGGGGTGAGGGGACCCAAGTATCGCTTTAACATCAATATAAATCCAACACTTATTCTCATCTTATTGTGTTTTTCTTGGCTCTGCCTGTTCGGTATTTGCTGGAATCTGCCCCCAACCCTCCCGATCCGTTGGCAATTACCCAGACGCCAGTTGTGAGCTTGGTATAATTGCACTGTTCCCATGTCGCAGACTAGAACAGGGGGCTTATTTCCTGGTCAACAGGATCCAGCAATGTCACAATTACCTATATATAGAAAATCTAATTACATCCTCATACCAACCTCATTAACCAATTACAAGAACCAGCAGCCAATTAAAGCATCAATCAGAAAGTCATTTGTGACAAGACTAATGAGCAGACTGACAACAATACAGCGATCCGGGGCTGGAGGGACATATTGCAGAAGCACCTGCTTATTCTGGAAACCAGAAGCTCCTGATTTGTGCACTTTATCATCAGCCAAACAACTAAGTACTGGCAAAGCTGCAGATAAATGGTGCTTTTCTAGACCTCAGATCACTTATTTTATGAAACAAATAACAGGGGAGGAAATTTCCCTGAAACCTGGGTATCCGGATCTTAAGATTTTTATTTCCGACTCCAAAGTATCCCTATGACGGGATTAATTCCAGGATCCTAGAAACAGCCCGCCTGGATCCTATAAAGTCTTCCTGGCTCCTAAGTGTTAGATATTGTTGTCCACCCCTGATATATAATATGCTCTTTTAAAAAGATATACAACTCACCATCTTCATGGAAGGGCATGCTGTTAATGTTGCAAAAGTTGTTTGTTTGTTTTTCATGCAAAAATTTAGTAAAACTTGTTTAAACTAAAATACATTCAAACATGTCAAAAATTCTACATGACTTACATGTCATGTGACATCATTCAGTAACAGCGTGACACGGCGGGAACTATCTTGTATAAAAGCGTATGAGATATGATAACCTGTTAGATAATCCGGGGGAAATTGTTTTTAGGCAGTGTTAGTGGTGATGGACAATGGGCAATGGACAGTGGTGATGAACAATGGGCAGTGATGATGGACAATGGACAGTGAGGATGGACAATGGGCAGTGGTGATGGTCAATGGACAGTGATGATGGACAATGGACAGTGGTGATGGACAATGGGCAGTGGTGATGGTCAACGGGCAGTGATGATGGACAATGGACAGTGGTGATGGACAATGGACAGTGGTGATAGACATTGGACAGTGGTGAGGGTCAATGGACAGTGGTGATGGACAATGGACAGTGGTGATGGACAATGGGCAGTGGTGATGGTCAGTGGGCAGTGAGGATGGACAATGGACAGTGGTGATGGACAATGGACAGTGGTGATGAACAATGGGCAGTGATGATGGACAATGGACAGTGAGGATGGACAATGGGCAGTGGTGATGGTCAATGGACAGTGATGATGGACAATGGACAGTGGTGATGGGCAATGGGCAGTGGTGATGGTCAATGGGCAGTGATGATGGACAATGGACAGTGGTGATGGACAATGGACAGTGGTGATAGACAATGGACAGTGGTGATAGACAATGGACAGTGGTGATGGTCAATGGACAGTGATGATGGACAATGGACAGTGGTGATGGACAATGGGCAGTGGTGATGGTCAGTGGGAAGTGAGGATGGACAATGGACAGTGGTGATGGACAATGGACAGTGGTGATTGACTATGGACACTGATGATGGACAATGGACAGTGGTGATGGACATTGGACAGTGGTGATGGACTCTGGACAGTGATGATGGACAATGGACACTGGTGATAGGCAATGGGCAGTGGTGATAGACAATGGACAGTGGTTATGGACAATGGACAGTGGTGATGGACAATGGGCAGTGGTGATGGTCAATGGACAGTGATAATGGACAATGGACAGTGGTGATGGACAATGGGCAGTGGTGATGGTCAGTGGGCAGTGATGATGGACAATGGACAGTGGTGATGGACAATGGACAGTGGTGATGGACTATGGACACTGATGATGGACAATGGACAGTGGTGATGGACATTGGACAGTGGTGATGGACTATGGACAGTGATGATGGACAATGGACAGTGGTGATGGACAATGGTAGATTCAATAGGCATTACCCACTGGAGGTAACTTAATCACAATAAGATGTGGGGGTGTACAATTATAAGTTTGGAGCATAACTCGGTAGGAAGAGTTGTAAAGCTAAATTGTAATTAGAAAACATATACTATATTTAGTGTTTATGCATAAGCCTTGGAGGCATCTATGATACTTTAGTGAAAGTTGTAAGTGTGAAAGGGTTGTTTACATTGCTGTAAGAGCAAGGCTAGCAATTATTGATGCCTCCTTCTTGGCTAGTGCTTAGGTGTCATATTTAATGAGATCTAATTACCTCATTATCCCTGCTGGTACAGTGGTTAGAATCTGGGTTCGCTTCCAGTCAGGGAACCAAGAGGTCAAACCACCCTGAAGCCAAGCAGGGTTGGTCCTGGCTAGTACTTGGATAGGAGACCACCTAGGAATACCAGGAGCTTTATGCTGTTGCCCACTGGAGAAAGAACTGGCAACCCACTCCAATATCTCTGCCATGAATACCAAGTGGATCAGCATGGTGTGTTGTGGTCACAGAGAGTCGGACATGACTAAACGACTCACACACTTTTTATATAGTGACATTTTTCACCCAACCAGTGTTGAAAAGCTAAATTCGTCTTTGATACCCGGCTTCTATAAGTCATTAGGTTGAATCCAATATTCCAGGATGACTTTTTGATGCCACCACTGTATCTTTGATATATTTAATGTGCACATTCCTGGTTTTAGAGCAGTTGTGGGAAGGGCTGCCAACAAATCAGGATTTCAGGATTTCCCTGATTAAGTTTGATCATTCAGAAGAAATTAACCTGAATAACTCATTGGTGCTGAAGCAACAAGATCCATAAATCCTTGCATTTTGTGGCCATCATAGGACCTTGTTGTCCATCACTGTTTCAGATGCTAGAATTTGTGGGTGTGTTTCCAGTATCTCAGGTTGGTTGAACAGTCCCATAAAAAGTAAGACTTATGAAGTATTTGTCAATATGGACTTTCTTAATATGGGAGGGCTGACAGTATTATATGAGCTTTAATCATCTAGTAAATGCAAGTGAGACCTCCAGTGTCCCATCCATGAGGGTAGAGTAGTCGGTATGATCTCTACTAGTTGTAGTCCATTTATTTTCCACGTTCCAGTATCTTGAGACGTCATGCCCTTTAGTAAAAGCTGGATTGTGAGATCATGAGATATAATGGGAATGTTGAGGTAGGTTTTAGCCAGGAGATACTGTATCTGTATTGTGTTTGTAATAAGTAGTCTTGAGTTTGTAGTTTGGTGTCACTTAAGGTAAGTGCTTTGTGAACGTGCATTGTTACTGCTCTGGGGGGTCTTCTCTTTCCTCCCTTCATATGACTTATTTAGGAATTTGGTATTCTGTTAGGAGAGAGTGATCGATGCATTAGTATGGTGGCCTACTGATCTGACCATCCTGAGTAAGGGACGTTTGTGATGTTGGACGATTTCCATGTGTCTAATTCTTCTACGTTACAGAAGTGGATTATTGATGTTGTGGATATTGTGGGGATTAGCCAGAAATTATATTATCCTTTGGGGTAGACCATTTATAGTGGAAGTGGGGAGGTAAAGTGTGTGTCATGGTGGATGGGGAGCTAAGGCTTCAGTCTTGGAGTGGTTTTATGCTGATGCAAATTGTTAGCTATAAAGACTGAAGTATAAACTAAAAGGATTAGATAACAAATGTGCAAATTATCCAGAAAACCAACTCAACAATTCTGTAATGCCCACCTGTCTGCCCTTAATAAATGATCACAAAAAATATAATAGGTGATCCAAAGGGCCAACAAACAGGGGAGTAAAATTTGGGTTAATTGAGAAAAATTGACCTTGTGTCATGAAATAAATCTCTTAGGAAAACCTTTTATAAAAGTACTAGATTTGTATATTCCTATCCAATGAGTCCAGGTCACCATGGCTGGAAAGAGAGCTGATAATATCTTGGGAGCTAAGACCTTGCCATCATTTGTAATGGAGCATCCTTGAGTGTAGTCCGATGGTGTCACTATCTGTCCTGGATGGGTTGGTTGGTCTGTCCACCATTTTAAGATCTTGGTTGAGTAGAATAAACGGGTCAATAGAAAGAGAGAAGGGGCTTTATTTGGTTTGAAATGGGCAATTAATTGAGCGACATTGACGTATTTTGGGTGGGGATTGTGTCAGGATATTTTTATTCTTGATCATTTTGTAAATTCTTGAGGTTGAGTAACAAACGTTTGCCTTCAGTACAATACTTCTGATATGTGATATGATTTGGCTGTTTGACAACAATTATTTGGGCCATATATTAAGTCGTAATTTTATTTGGCCAATGAGTGACATTTCGTAGCCGTGTTATATTTATAGGAGGCTCTAAGCTATAGCCACCTGGAAACCTATATATAATTATTACGATTATTGGATGTAGAAGATATGTTGCTAATTAGAATGGGATATAGCAATGGGGAGGCTTGAACCTTAATAGGATTTATGGCTATTTATGTTTATGTCAACATGTGATTATGGTTCCCATTCCCTGCTCTGGCCTCAAAACTAAAATATCAATTTATAATGAAAACAATATATAAATCTGGAAATGTTCCGGCTTTGAGGGTGTAATTAGCCAGAGAAAAAAAGTAATGAAGCTATTTCTTTAATTAGATGACTCTGTTGGACCCTGGAAGTATCCATGGTGTTTTGGGGAAGGCTGCTAGTAGTGGTGGAGCTTCTGCTGGTGCAGTAGGTGCAATGCACCAGGGCCCACAACCAGATAAGACCAGGGGCTTACTGTGAAAGGAATTAGTGGGAGGGACAAATAATTAATATTAAAGTAAGGTGATCTGATCACGTACACATACTTTTGGCTTTTTATTGACCCCTACAGTCCCTGGTGGTCTAGTGGTTAGGATTTGGTGCTTTCAATGCTGTGAACTGGTTTTGATTTTAGTCAGGGAACCAAGAGGTTACACCACCCTGAAGCCATGCAGGGTTGGGCCTGGTCAGCACTTGGATGGGAGACCACCTAGGAATACCAGGATTTGTATGCTGTGGACCTGGAGAAGGAACTGGCAACCCACTCCAGTATCTCTGCCATGAATACCAAGTGGATCAGCATGGTGTGTTGTGGTCCATGAGGTCATGGAGAGTTAGGCAGGACTGAACGACACAAACACACAGGGAAATTGCAAAGGGAGGTCCCAAATTATTTTGCACCAGGGCCCTCCGTTCTCTCTCCATCACTGTCCGCTGGTGTCATTAATTGATAAAAAAAAAATCACAAACCTATGGAGTTTTTTCATTGTTTTTACTATGGTGCTTGTTTAACCCTTATATGTCGGAAGTGGTTGCACTAAATAAACTTATATAATTTTTTTAAAAACTGCTGTTCACACACAGCATTATGGGACATTTAGTGTGTTTCATTGCAGCACAGGAATGTAAAACTGGTCATTTTCCTTAAAGAATTTGGCTTTTTAAAAATAAGTGGTGTAATATAATTTCCAGTGTACAAACCCCATAACAAATTATAATTTCTAGTGAAAACACAAGTGGTAAATGATTTCTCATGAATGGAGGTCGTTGGATTGATTTTTGCTGATTTTGGTGCATTCCCCCAGTGTATAACGATACAATCAGTTAATAACGCAATTACCGAGGAGGCTCTCGCTGCAATCTAAATGAAAGATGGTGATTGAGCCACGTGCTATTGAACAAGCCACGTAATTGTTTTCCAGTCCACTCCGGCCAGGTCCAGTCTGAGTGATGGTGATTTGTCCATGTGTACAGCGAGCCCATGTAATAGATTCACGGTAACCGTATGAACACCTGCAGCGCAGGATCGGCGCGTGCCAGAGAAACTAAATGGAATGCAGTTGGATTTGCACTAAAAAGGCTCTGACAGATCTGCCCTGACAATTTCTTACTAATTGTTTATTTATTCATTAACTTATGCTGCAGTATTTTGGCAAAGTATAGATGAGCGGAGAAGCCATCCCGCCATCAAAAAGATAGTGATAGGACAGATGGCATCCGAGAACTGCAAAGAGCCCGGGATAATTACACGAAGATACATTGTGTGAGCGTGTTACTGTATCACATCCTATGGAATCATCACGCAGAGCTGGGGGGCTCAGGGGGGCATCGTCATCACATGTAATATCACTTCTATATGTTCCTTTAAATAACTAGCATTTACAATAGAATAATAATAATAATAATAATGTAATACTATTAATACTGTTTTTTAATATAACTAATATTTAATTTACTTTTAATAATATAATAATAATAATTTATAATATAATATTATATATACAGTATTTAATAAATAAGTAGGCAAATTAAATACACCCCTAGTTTTACTGCAGGGTTCTCTTTTCTTTTCTTATCTCAGTTCATTCTGTTTGATACTTTCTCAGGAATGGGTATCCTTGTGACTCAGTCTTTAATTAGTGCTGGTGAAAGCATTGGCTGTTTTACATGTCACATTCCAATTGAGCCGATTGAAACTTTCTCACTGCATTAAAAGTCCTCGCCCACCTCAGGAAGTTGAGCAGCAGAAATCAAAATGGTAGATCTCACTGCATCAAGATTTCATATAAAATATAGCTTAGAGGTTGTATTATTGTTTTTTTAATCCTATAATTATTTAGATTATTTTAGGAGCAGTTCCTTATGATATTTTAAATAAGGGGTTTGAGTGGCCCTTTAAGTAGCGTGTCAGAATGAGCATGTTTACACTTCTGCATCTCACCATACAAATCCCTAATATATTCATCCTTCCTTCATTATCTATCTATCTATCTATCTATCTATCTATCTATCTATCTATCTATCTATCTATCTATCTATCTATCTATCTGTCTGTCTGTCTGTCTGTCTGTCTATCTATCTATCTATCTATCTATCTGTCTCTCTATCTATCTATCTATCTATCTATCTATCTGTCTCTCTGTCTATCTATCTATCTATCTATCTATCTATCTATCTATCTATCTATCTATCTATCTATCTATCTATCTGTCTGTCTGTCTATCTATCTATCTATCTATCTATCTATCTATCTATCTGTCTATCTGTCTGTCTGTCTGTCTGACTGTCTGTCTGTCTAAATATGTCTGTCTGTCTATCTATCTGTCTGTCTGTCTGTCTGCCTCATTATGTATCCCCTCTCTCTCTGATAATACTCTGGTCACTATGATCTCTTGGCTATTTCTGGCCACTATCACCCAATGTCCAGTCATTTTTACCCATCTCTTCCATATTAGCAGCACCTTTAGAGTGCACAGGGGTGGGGGGCCAGGGTCTGGGGACGAAGGGCTTGGGGCCAAATGCTGGGGGCCAGGGGCAGGGGACAAGGGGCCAGGTCTGGGGGCGAGGAGATCCTTTGTCCCCTCTCTGACGCCCAGCTTCATCATTACGTTATTTCTCAGATTATACACAAACAATACTTGGGTTTCCTTAGTTCCTGAATGGAATATCTTATTATATATCTTGTGTGTTACATTAATACAAGAAGCGTCTTGTCCTTCAGGACGGCTCGGTTATCTCAGGAATATGTGAGCGCATCTTGAAGCTTTATGCAAAGACTCTCTAGTCAGATACACAATGACATGGGATTAAGTTATTGACTCTCCAGTTAGGGTGAATGAAAAAAATCAATCCTAATTTTTGCGCAAAAATCAATAAATCTAACTTATTTTTAGCATTTCCATGAAACCAACTTGTTACATGTAGCAGAACTGAAGTTGCTACTCAGGGAGCTGTGTTTCCTTATTTCTACCTCCTATATGGACTTACACATTCATAGAGAGTAATGGCGTGTAAAAATGGTGCAGCCATTGTATTCAGTCGTTAAAAAAATATGTGATCCACAGGTGGAGCTACCGCCAGTCCAGGTGGGGCAATACACCAGGGCCCTCCTGTAGGGGGCCCCTATATAGCCCCTTTGGAATTGAAAGGGTTTAAGTACAATCTGCTGGTCAAGTAATAATCTGTAAAAAGTCTATTCACCACTGGGTACCAGTATAATAACTTAAAGGGATATGTCAAGTTCCTGGATTTTTCTAGTATATAATATCTCTGTTTACCTATTTACTTTAACATACTTTATTTTATTAAAAAGACTTATAAGCTCTGTTTTTGCCTAAAATCAACAAATAGTCACTTATGGGTCTGTCATCTGCAGCATATGCAGATACAGACTTTGTAGGACTGGGTGTGCATTGTAGTGTATTATCCTATCAGGGACCCTGGCTCAATAGCATGGTGAAGCATGTTGCTGAGAGAAGGTCACTGATTGGGTTCTATGAGACACTGCACAGCAAGCACAACAGAGTATGTGTCTTCATGAGCTGCAGAGGGCAGGCCCATACAGGGACTATTTGGTTGGTTTTATGCAGTAAAAAGAGAGCTTATAAGCACTTCTTAGTACAATAAAGTACTTTAAAGTAAATAAATACATCCAGAAACCTCCCATATCCCTTTAAGATACAACAATGAAGAGCTGTCCGTGGTCCTGAAGCTGCGCTCTAATTGTTGAACAGAACAAATAATCAAATACAATTTTTGTTTAATTTTTGGATACAAATTACTGAAGGTCTAAATTACAACAAACTAACACAAAAAGGTTTTATGGTCTCGGCCCTGATTTAATTGACTTTTCTATTCAACAAGTGAAAGTGGCCACAAATTTACACTAGAAATCCAAAGCAAATCAACCTCCCGGTGCTCCCGGCAGGACGCTCGATGCTGGCAGACATTAGGAGCCACCAGATTTAGTGATACTTAGAAATATTTAGTAGAGTCGGAGTACAGTGAATCCAAAGCGTGCCAAAGAAAAGATTAGTCTGTCACAAGATTTGCAGCACAAGAGCAAACCTTTTTTTATTATTATTGGTAGGCAAACGAGGAAGAGATATAACACAAAGCGATGAAATAATTGTGTATAAAGGTCTTATCACGAGCAATGGACAATTATATCTTCAATATAAAATCAGCGAAAATCACTGGCAGGGCTTAATATGGAATATTGTAGGCAATAAAATAGCGAGGTAATTATCATCCGACGCAGCCTTTATCGGAGTAGCATCCATCCTGCCCCAGTGCGGATATTTCACTGCTCTGTTTATCATACATCAGTTTAAAGACCCTTCTTACTGACCCAATGAGGTGGCCAAGAACAGCTGGTGTCGGAGTATTAGTGAGTAACGAGAGATAGCGCAATACATGTGTATATGAGGGTCCATTGCTGGTCATACTTGGTATTTTGCACCATGTTTGCTCTTCTGTAGATAATAAAGTATGTAATATAATCTAAAAGCATAGCAGCTGTCTAATCCATGAATAGAAATACATTTTTAGAGAAAATCTTAATTTTTGAAAAATCTAAAGAAGATTCTACAGTGTGAACAAAAGAAAATGTAAGAAGTCTATGTGTTTTTAAGGAATTCAATTAAATAAGTCACACCATGGATGAAATGCTGCCAAAAAAGTGCATGGCAGCCTGCATCACAGCTCATAGAGAACAGCGGACATCCAGGAGGGTTGACTTGCTAAGAAAAATTGCATTTTGCCAGGAATAATTCAACCCACTTGGATCCTCATCTTTCTCTGTGAGCTGTGATGCAGGCTGCCATGCATCACTTTTCAGCTTAATATGCACTGTGTGCAGAATTTTAGTCATGCTGTGGCCTATTTAACCATTAACCTGACTCTGCAAATACCACTCCTCAGCCTTATCTCTGCCCAGGCCCCTCTATCATGCCCCCCCCCCCCTCATACATTGGGCCCTCTCAACTTCACCAGCTCACACACTGTTATACCTCCCCTGCCAGTGTATGTTCTGCCCAGAGCAGGGAAACACATGCGTCACTCAGCATTCCCTGCCTATAATTAATATATATATATATATATATATATATATATATATATATATATATATATATATATATATGTATATATATATATATATAAATACATATATATATGACACATTGAGTTTTATTGTGAAGTATTGGGCAGAAGCCGGCCAGCCAAGGACACAAGACAGAAAGTAAACCTCAAGTTTGGTTAAGAATGGATCACCCACAGCATAAACTTAAATTTGCATAGCAAACATTGACTGTCTACAAATTTAAATATGTTTATTAAGAAATGAGAGTGTAGATGTACATTGATGCTTTTTAGGAATGTTTTTATTAAAATAATGGAGATTTTGTGCCACCATTAATGTATCTTTCAATATGTGGCCAAATTATCCAGAATGAGATAAGACTAATTAAAATGTGGTTCTTGTCCTATTAATAGTCAAAAGATATGTGAATATCAGCACTTTTTAATATCACATGTAAAGTACCTGCCATTGAATTGGAAATAATTTGAAAAATGGAAACAGTATAAATACAAATATCATTACCTTGTCGGTAGCATTATGCAGTAAATTAGGCTGAAGAGAGAAATCGGCCCCTTGATTAATGTATTTATTGGCTTACCAAAACTTGGTTTGCTGGTCATCTCTGTAACAAGATATACAATCCTGCCAGCAAGGCGCCAACCATTTTTCATACTGAAATGTAAATATCTTGCTCAATATACAGTATACTGTCAGGTCCATAAATATTGGGACATCGACACAATTCTAAACTTTTTGGCTCTATACACCCCCACAATGGATTTGAAATGAAACTAACAAGATGTGCTTTAACTGCAGACTTTCAGCTTTAATTTGAGGGTATTTACATCCAAATCAGGTGAATGGTGTAGGAATTACAACAGTTTGTATATGTGCCTCCCACTTTTTAAGGGACCAAAAGTAATGGGACAATTGGCTGCTCAGCTGTTCCATGGCCAGGTGTGTGTTATTCCCTCATTATCCCATTTACAAAGAGCAGATACAAGCTCCAGTGTTCATTTCAAGTGTGCTATTTGCATTTGTTGCTAACTCTCAATAAGAGATCCAAAGAGCTGTCACTATCAGTGAAGCAAGCCATCATTAGGCTGAAAAAACAAAACAAACCCATCAGAGAGATAGCAAAAACATTAGGTGTGGCCAAATCAACTGTTTGGAAGATACTTAAAAAGAAAGAACGCACCCGTGAGCTCAGCAACACCAAAAGACCCGGAAGACCACGGAAAAAAATGTGGTGGATGACCGAAGAATTCTTTCTCTGGTGAAGAAAACACCCTTCACAACAGTTGGCCAGATCAAGAACACTCCCCAGGAGGTAGGTGTATGTGTGACGAAGTCAATAATCAAGAGAAGACTTCACCAGAGTAAATACAGAGGGTTCACCACAAGATGTAAACCATTGGTGAGCCTCAAAAACAGGAAGGCCAGATTAGAGTTTTCCAAACAACACCTAAAAAAGCCTTCACAGTTCTGGAACAACATCCTATGGACAGATGAGACCAAGATCAACTTATACCAGAGTGATGGGAAGAGAAGAGTATGGAGACGGAAAGGAACTGCTCATGATCCAAAGCATACCACATCATCAGTGAAGCATGGTGGTGGTAGTGTCATGGCGTGGGCATATATGGCTGCCAATGGAACTGGTTCTCTTGTATTTATTGATGATTTGACTGCTGACAAAAGCAGCAGGATGAATTCTGAAGTGTTTCGGGCAATATTATCTGCTCATATTCAGCCAAATGCTTCAGAACTCATTGGACGGCGCTTCACAGTGCAGATGGACAATGACCCGAAGCATACTGCAAAAGCAACCAAAGAGTTTTTTAAGGGAAAGAAGTGGAATATTATGCAATGGCCAAGTCAATCACCTGATCTGAATCCGATTGAGCATGCATTTCACTTGCTGAAGACAAAACTGAAGGGAAAATGCCCCAAGAACAAGCAGGAACTGAAGACAGTTGCAATAGAGGTCTGGCAGAGCATCACCAGGGATGAAACCCAGCGTCTGGTGATGTCTATGCGTTCCAGACTTCAGGCTGTAATTGACTGCAAAGGATTTGCAACCAAGTATTAAAAAGTGAAAGTTTGTTTTATTACTGTTAATCTGTCCCATTACTTTTGGTCCCTTAAAAAGTGGGAGGCACATATACAAACTGTTGTAATTCCTACACCGTTCACCTGATTTGGATGTAAATACCCTCAAATTAAAGCTGAAAGTCTGCAGTTAAAGTACATCTTGTTCGTTTCATTTCAAATCCATTGTGGTGGGGTATAGAGCCAAAAAGATTAGAATTGTGTCGATGTCCCAATATTTATGGACCTGACTGTATATATATATATATATATGTGTGTGTGCGTATTCATATGCCCCTCTCTTTCTTATACAACTCTGCAGCTACATGGAAACTATAACCTGTTCATACAGTGAGATCTACCTGTCACCTACTAGCAGATCAAGCATCGAGGTTACCTTTCATGCTCCTCCGCTCTATCATATACAGCACAGTCATTCACATATTTCACAGTAAATATTCCCAAATACTGTATACTTGTATATTTTGATTTCTGACTGCTGTGATTGTGGCTCTTTGCCTACAGCACTCAAGTAACATTTTGTAATTTAATAAAAGCAAACTTTAGAATGCAAATTCATATATGAGTGTGTGGTGGGTGCACCTAAGGAAACTTAGCTTTGACATACCTTAAATGTAAATTCACCTCTTCCCAGCACCATCATTTCCTGCGGCAAGTGGCCTTGGCCTTCTTGGCTTGTTGCGTTAACCAGTCCAGCTCAGAGTATTAACATTTGATTTTGGTAGTTTGGAAACCTAATGTCATTAAGGATCATTTATATAGTTCATTAAAGATGGATTGATCAAGATGGTGTGTTTGGAATAACATAGACGCCCATTCAATTCCAAGCCCGTAATTACCTTCACACAGCCCATATGTCTGCGGATTAGAAATTTTCTACAGTTACAGATGTATTTAATAGCTCAAGCCCGCAATTTCAGTACCAAAAGCAAAAAACCGTAAACCATGAACCCTTACGTAGCATTTCAGGGCATGATCAATTAAGCAAGCCCGTAAGTTACAATTTAGACAGAGCCAATAGTAAATGAGACCGTCATCATGACGTCAGTAAAACATGGAGTTTAGACTACAATTAATTAGTGTTTAGACGTCCGATATGCGATCAGACTCGCAATCCAAACATGTAGAAATCAATAAAAATCAATAAATCATCTGCTCTAGTCCATGTGGGTGGCCTGATATGTATTAACTCCTTGATTCCCGGGATCAATATAACACAGAAACAAAATGTTGAGAAAAAATATTTTCATTTGCAGATTTGCGAGCTTGAAACTGTTGTACAATTAATTCTAACATCTTTCATCGCTTTCCCAGTATTTTTAAGTACAGTAGTGTGTGTTTATTTGCTTTTACATTGTTACAAACAGATGTTTAACCCCCTTGCGAGTCCTATCTAGTAGTTTTTGATACATTTCCCATTTACGGGTTTGAAGACAATTGCGTGCTTGTTGAACTGTTGTAATTGAATATGGATTTTGCGTCTTTAGCACTGGTAACATTTACGGGCTTGAAACATGAAAAGAGGAGATAGGACGGAGTTACGGTTTTTACAACTGCAGGGATTTTGAGCCTGTAACTCGCAAATGGAATGCTGGTAGCTAAAAGAAGCCAATTACAAATCTGTTACTTTTACACGCTGCATTATAGGCTCCAAAAATTACAATTTGGCCAATTGAAAGGGGGCCATAATGTCTAAAAAAAAATAAAAAAATAAAAAATCTTACATTTTTAAGCAAGTTCTATGTTTGGTACCCTTGTTACCTGTGGAACTCTTGGGACCTAAAGGATCTCTGTTTAAGAAAAATAACTCTACTCTAGGAGATTCAGTACGCTGTTATATCCCTGACCTACTTTAGACTCAATCAGACTTTGTATATAACTTCCTATATTTCATAGAGCAGGATTCATTCATCCATATACAATAAAATATTATTAAATCTTTTTTAGATGAGCCTATGAAGACAGCCCCCCATAAGCCCATCTTTCCTTCTTTCTATTCCACCACTTTACCACCATTTTGAAAATGTGCTTGTTGATGATTTCTAGTGGTGACTAACCTGCCAAGTAACCAAAATAACTTATGATTTCAAATCATTTTTTTATAATTATTAGTCCATTTATTCAAATAATGGAGACTGGAAGCTATAATCTAGAGAAGTGACGCTCAACATCAAGCCCAAGAACAGGTGCCCGTCTTTAAGACCCTATCTGCAGGTCGTCAGAGTCATAGAGGCATGTTGAAAGCCTAACACCTTAAACATATCAGCCATGGATATAAATTATTATTTTCTTATTATTATTATTATTTTTATTATTATTATTATTAATAATAATAATAATAATAATAATAATAGCCGTTTTTATTTATCAAGTGCAAAAATCATATGTATCATTATATGTAATAGAAAAATGCATAGAATTCAGAGCGTGTGTGACACATAAAAGCACAATAACACATGTAGCTACAGAAGGAGAAGAGAGAAGATCTGCTATTGAGGAACGTGTCTGCACTTACAACGTAGTCAATACAATTCAATGTGAAACTAAATGAAAATGTGATACCCCATATGTAATATGTCCTGGATCTCAAAGTCAATCCCAATGAGCACTGGACAATAACCAATCGCTCTCCAGATCACAAAGGCTGGTAGCCATTGATCTAGAGGCTCATTACTATGGCGTTCCACATTGGATGCAAACTGATTATATTTTACAACTTGAAGAATTAGAGATGGAGATACTTGCTGACATGGAGCTAGTATATAGGGAATCTTTCTACATCTAAAAAAAATGCATCCTGTTCTACAGAGCTGTCAGTATTCTTGTAAGACGTGTGACAAATACTATTTCTCTGGGATTTATCTCACAGCTGCAATTAGAGGAATTGCTGAACTTTCTCTTTCGATCATTTATAGTGTTTTTTTCTTCCATTTTTGCAGAGTGCACCTGCTGAATAACATTGTGACTGGGCTAATCCTCGTTATCACAGCTGTCAATGTCTTCATCACCGCGTTCTGGTTCTCTCCTCTTCATTCGGCCCCCGAGGACCAAACCTTCCTTACAGCTGAAGCTGCAGCAGAGTGTTAACAGGGTCCATGTGATAGGGAAGACAGAAATGTTCCAGACAGCACAGGACACAATTATACGGCTGCAGCTGATGAGCCTTCAAGTCACTTTTGAAAAAGGGGATTACAGTATTTCTATCGATGTCAAAGGAGCAGGAAATGTACAGAGTAACAAGACCAGACATTTACTGAACACTGATTTTATTATGTTTCACTACAATATATTTAAAAAGGCATTTGAAATTCTCAGTTTTTCAACTTATACTTAGTGCTTTTATATTGATTTTTTTAAAGGTTAAATGGCCACTTAATTCAGCACAATTTGGACCACATCACAGAAAAGATCGCCAAAAAGCACGCTGAAATATTTTTTTGAATTTTGAAATATGTGCGTTTTTTTACTGAGAAATAAAATAAAATAAAATCTGTGTTTATATGTGTCACTTACTGCCCACTGCCAGACCCGCAGCTACAGCTCTGTGTAGTGAACAAAAGAAAAAAAAAACCTTAACAAATCTTTTGGTGCAGAGCATATAATGCTGGAATCACCTAAACAGGTCAGGTATGGGTGAACTGATCAGTGTAGTACTAAGTCCAGGAAAAAATTGCTATCAATCACTGTCTTCATCTCATTAAAACAGTCAGTAGGCTGGATACATTTTGTATGTAAACAGACTTAAAACTTTAGATTTTTTAGCTGTTGTTAGTGTGATAAAATATGGATCATTTTAACTTGCAATCTTTTGCTTTTTTCACACCACGAAGCGCACTTATAGTGAGGTAAATGGCCCTTTAAATTTTTATAATTGGTGAATGTGAGAAATGAGCTTTAGGGATATATATATCAAAGTAACCATATTTGTTACGTATTCTCCATGGCTCTATAAGAGTGATATTAACAATGTACTAATTATAGGACCACAAATAATTTGCAAATACTGCACAGAATGTGAAACTCATCATATTCAAATATGTCTGTAAAATTATCTAAAACATGAAATAAGTATACAAATTTATTTAAATAATTATATAATCAAGTCGTATTAAAATGTCCGAAGGTGGATAGCTGCAATTGCAACATAAGCGCTGTAGCGCAGCAGAACTTGTAGGCGCTACGCTCTCTCTCTCTCTCTCTCTCTCTCTCTCTCTCTCTCTCTCTCTCTCTCAGGTTTGTGGAACAATGTTTTTAGCAAAAGTACCAGCAATGGAATTATTTCTATCTGTACTCAGTACCATGTATCCACCCTTCTTGCACAGTCTCCTATTAGTTTATACAGCATAGTAAACGCTCCATTGAAGTTACATGTATAGCAATTGTTGCTGCATGACTCAAACGCTCATTTTGTAAGCTAGCTCCCATAAGTCAATCAGCAATATAAGCCATACCTGCAACATCTAACAGAACTTTTTAAAAGTGGCAGTTGTTGTTATTAAGTGACTTACGGATTAAGGAGGATTGTTTAGTCTAAAGAATAGCAATTCTCAAAGTAAGATTGCTAGCAATAAATATATTTATTGATAAATACAATCACTTATTTAAACTTGTAATTTTCATAATTGCAACAATTGCAACATTTTTTACGTTTTATTTGCTTCTAATTTCTTCAGTTAGCTTCAAGATCAAAAGATACCAGAAGCCGCAAACTGAGCGAGCGCGGTGTTTGCTGTACGTACGCCAAGCTAATTTTCTCAAAATGATTGTTTCCGATTCAGCCAAATATTCATTTAATGAGTAAAAATCAAAACTAAATATTGACCATCTGTTCTGCAGGTTTATATATTGTTTTCCTAAGATCTCGTCCTGCGTCTGCCAGGAAGGCGCGCGCTCCAGTAATACTCTCTCCTGTGGTAAAATGGGGCGTCATGCGGATAAACACTCAGCACATAATAGTGACTAAACATGTCCATGTATGGATATATAAGGATGGATCAGCTCTTATAATATTACAGTGGTAAATACTCACATTTACACAAAAAGGTCACATTTCCATTTTATTTCTGCATCTCTACAAAAACAATGTAATTGCCCAGTGTAGTTTGTTTAATTTACTTATTTAATAACTGCTTAATAATAATTTTATTATTAGTAATAGAATTATTGAAGACATCAATTGAGCAGTAAGAGGCTGTAAGTTAATTTGATATTCATTTGGAATGTTTTTGCTGGCTACGAAAGGGTTTACGGGTTACAGCCTTGAAAACTTTGCAATGGTGAAACCTGACAGCCTCCCGAAGCCTTTGATCTTTCACGTCCACAATGGTTACGATCTCTAAAATCGCAAATCGCTATTCAATTGCTCTAATTCCCCAAGCCCGCAAATGTTTTCATACCCGTAAATGGCAAATGAAGGAGAAAATCCCGCGAGTGCTAGAGAAGACCCGCAAGGGGGTTAAACACCTATTCATAGCACTGTAAATGCAAATAACAAATCACTACTGCACTGTAAATTATGGGGAAGTACTGATAGACAATAGAATTAATTGCACAACAGTCTCAAGCCCGCAAATCGACAATAAAATAAATATTTTTTTATATTTCATTTCGGGGTTGTAATCGATCTCGGGAATCAATGAGTTAAAACATATCAGGCCACCCACATGGATTAGAACAGTATCAGCATTCATTTTTAAAATGTCATATTTTGAGGGTTTGCGAGTCCCATTGCACGGTTTATGCAGATGGCCTGGATCCCTCGAGATGCGGGCTTGCAATTGAATCAGACCTTTAGCTTTTAATACTTAAATGTGATGTTTCGATTTGCTTGTCTCCACCCATTTAGAGTACAAAATGTGAGAGAGCATGTGCCCAGAGGGAATGTCCTCATAGTTGTCTTTATCCATCTCCTTAAATGGAGTGGCTCTTGTAGACAAACATAAAATAGTGTTTTAAACTCTTTATTTTATTTGTTTTATATTGATTTTATTGCCAATCAGTTACTAAATGAATAAATGAAACCTTATTATTTGAGCACTACAGTGTCCCTTTAAGGATTATATTATAGTTCTCCACAATCATTCATGAACCTGGACGGTAGTTCCCCAAAACAAGCTGAATTCATAATAGTAATTCTAGACTTTTTTGTCAATATGGTTTTGTGTTATCCAATAAGTAGCTTTTGCACCTATTTCCCGAAACAGAAGAGGTGACATATCTACATGCAGAGCAGCTGAGCTGCCGTAATGAGATGCAAGGAATTAATTGACCAGTTTAATGAAGAATGTTAATTAAATTTAAAATATCTGGAATACAGCCTACAGAGCTAACAAAAGGCATTCCTCCAGACGAAGGCTTCAATTACATGGCTCACATAGATATATTTAGATGTGAACATCTCTTGTAGATATCACATACTGGTGGTCCCCAACCCTTACCAGGAAGTCGTTGCGGGCACTTACGACCTCTGGCTTACTTAAGCTTTCTCTTTGTTTCACGTGTGGTTTTGCTATTACATGGTCACTGTAAAACTCCTAGCAATGTTTATGTGTTCTCACTGGGATCTACGGGAGCTCGCAGGGACTTATAAAAAGGGCATTTATTGTGAATCTCCCATAACAAGAACTAAAGCCCTTGTAAGGACACTTACACTGAAAAATTACAGAATTCACACAAATATCTCAAAAAGCATAATATTATCTACAAATCCTAATGCTCAAAAATGCCTTTAAAATGATCAGCTTTACCCTCTACAACAATTAATATCAAAGAACAATCCACTAACACACAATGTAAAAAACAAATACCGGCTCATAATATTAAATACTGACACGCAACTAATGCCGAGGCAACCATGGCCAATGCAGAGCCCTGGGTTTAATGACCCTGCAAATACAATTATATTTCGGTCTATTCATACAATGGTACAAAAACACAGTCTACTATCACACGTTTCTCAGTGCATAACACTTAACTAGTATACCATACATAATCAAAAGTGAAATAGAAACTTTAATGGGCACTAGGCGAACAACGGCGAATAAAAAGGATTCTAAACACATAACCCACCAGTATTTATAGCATATCCAAAAGATTTAATATCTAGAAATTCAAACAAAAAAATGGGACAAGGGCAAAGTAAATGTGGTACAAGACCACCACACCTGGGTTAGAAAAGAAGGAACCATAGGATCTTGGAGGATGCCTCCTACCTCAGGGACTCTCTTTCTGTACACAACAATTACCTAATGCAAAATAAAGAGCGAGTCACAGGCCCTCATTCAATTGCAATTTGGCCAATTGAATAGGGGTCTAAATAAGCACATAACATATTTTTTTAAGAAGTTTTTAGTTGGTAAACATCTATCCAAAAGGAAGGTTTTCACTAACTAAAAACTTATTTAAAAAAAATATGTAATGTGCTTATTTAGAGCCCTATTCAATTGGCCAAATCGCTATTGAATGAGGGCCACAGTGAATAAGTTTCAAAACTTTGCTTCAAAATCATCAATGTACAAGAAGCACAGTCATCAGAAAAGAAAGACCATGCAAGCATATAATGTGTGTGGTGCAAAATGATCCCAAAGGTGAAGAGACTTAGCAAAAAATAAAATAACAAACCTAACTAATCCCATAATGCAGTAGAATAATGCAGAGCGCTTACATTTGCTTCATATCTGGTCAGTACCCCTGAATAAATATAATAAAAGAGAATGGATTCTCCAGAAAATTAATTAAGTGTTGTTGTACCTTGTCAGTACACCAGAATTACTTTAACAGTAAGTGTCATGGAACAGTCAAACATTTTTACATTTTTTTGACACATCTTTGAAATGCTCTGTCTGAAAAAAGATATCAAATATTTTTTGCATTTAATTTTACTGTATATATATATATATATATATATATATATATATATATATATATACTGTATATATATATATATATATATATATATATATATATATATATATATATATATATATATATATATATATGTATATATGTATATATATATATACAGTGAATATAAAAAGTCTACACACCCCTGTTAAAAATGTTAGGTTTCTGTGCTGTAAAAAAATGAGACAAAGATAAATCATTTCAGAACTTTTTCCACCTTTAATGTGACCTATAAACTGTACAACTCAATTAAAAAACAAACTAAAATCTTTTAGGTGGTGGGAAGAAAAATAAAAAATAAAAATAATGTGGTTGCATAAGTCTGCACAACCTCTTATAACTGGGGATGTAGCTGTGTTCAGAATTAAGCAATCACATTCCAAATCGTGTTAAATAGGAGTCAGCATACACCTGCCATCATTTAAAGTGCCTCTGATTAACCCCAAATAAAGTTCAGCTGCTCTAGTTCGTCTTTCCTGAAATTTTCTTAGTCGCATCCCACAGCAAAAGTCATGGTCCACAGAGAGCTTCCAAAGCTTTAGAGGGATCTCATTGTTAAAAGGTATCAGTCAGGAGAAGGGTACAAAAGATTTCCAAAGGCATTAGATATACCATGGAACACAGTGAAGACAGTCATCATCAAGTGGAGAAAATATGGCACAACAGTGACATTACCAAGAACTGGAGCTCCCTCCAAAATTGATGAAAAGACAAGAAGAAAACTGGTCTGGAAGGCTACCAAGAGGCCTACAGCAACATTAAAGGAGCTGCAGGAATATCTGGTAAGTACTGGCTGTGTGGTACATGTGACAACAATCTTCCGTATTCTTCATATGTCTGGGCTATGGGGTAGAGTGGCAAGACGAAAGCCTTTTCTTACGAAGAAAAACATCCAAGCCAGGCTACATTTTGCAAGAACACATCTGAAGTCTCCCAAAAGCATGTGGGAAAAGGTGTTATGGTCTGATGAAACAAAGTTGAACTTTTTGGCCATAATTCCAAAAGATATGTTTGGCGCAAAAACAACATTGCACATCACCAAAAGAAAACCATACCCACAGTGAAGCATGTGGTGGCAGCATCATGATTTGGGGTTGTTTTTCTTCAGCTGGAACTGGGACCTTAGTTAAGATAGAGGGAATTATGAACAGTTCCAAATACCAGTCAATATTGGCACAAAACCTTCAGGCTTCTGCTAGAAAGCTGAACATGAAAAGGAACTTCATCTTTCAGCATGAAAACGACCCAAAGCATACATCCAAATCAACAAAGGAATGGCTTCACCAGAAGAAGATTAAAGTTTTGGAATGGCCCAGCCAGAGCCCAGACCTGAACCCGATTTAAAATCTGTGGGGTGATCTGAAGAGGGCTGTGCACAGGAGATGCCCTCGCAATCTGACAGATTTGGAGTGTTTTTGCAAAGAAGAGTGGGCAAATCTTGCCAAGTCAAAACTTGCCATCCTGATAGACTCATACCCAAAAAGACTGAGCGCTGTAATAAAATCACAAGGTGCTTCAACAAAGTATTAGTTTAAGGGTGTGCATACTTATGCAACCATATTATTTTATTTTTATATTTTTTC
>CM050176.1:37627447-37674947 GCA_027410445.1 Discoglossus pictus | reverse complement strand
AAAACAGATTGTCAGCTCTTCAGCACAATGCTTCCTGCATATATTACTTCAAAATAGGTAAACTATATTTATTTATAAATTTATTAATGATTTAATTAGCATACAAAAACACATATAGACAAAACAAAAAAACACAAAAGCCATTCACTGCGCGCCTCACAACGAGCGCCAACGCTGCTCATAGCACACAAAACCTTGCAATAAGCGCAAAAAGCAGATCAGCGCCAACCAAGCAATAACGGCAAAAGCGCCTCTCAGAAAAAAATATGCAACAACCAACAGCCTCTCAATGAGCGCCGAAGGTGCTCAGCGCGAGGCTCGCAATGAGCGCCGAAGTATCTCAGACCAACAAAAAAATTAATGTCTGTGGCAAACAGCATTACCTGCCTTACAATTTTATTGCCCCGTCATTTTTGTCATTAATTTACCATTTATTAAAAATAATTCTATAAAATATGGCAATATATGTACAATTCAGCAACAATCTTTCAATAAATAGCGTGATACATTTCTTTACTTTATTATATGAACCGATATAAGCTATAAAGTGTAATGTACAAATAATAGTTAATAATAATAACAATAATAACGTAGACTGCATCCTTCATATTAATTTTGCTAATAAAATACTTTTTCTTTGTTACAATTATGATTCCTGAGAAGTTTTTTTTTCGCTGTTGATATTTTTTGGCAGCAAAGGAAAAGTATGTAACAAAATAACAGCATTAGCAGCTATGATGTAGAAATTTCCATCATGTCACAACCCTCAGTACCACCCGTCCTCTGGACCTGGCACCCGGACCTCTACATGCTCCACCCACTTCCACTACTATGAGCCAAAGTTATTGTAATAGCCAAACAGATTTATTAATAAAATACTATGAGCCTCATTCAATTGAGGAATTGGGAGATCCGGGCTTCGGAAATGGAGGCCGTAACTTATTTTGCTATTCAATTGGCGTCCTTTTGCGGGCTCCGATCAGGTTACGGCTAAAGACATGTCTGGAGCACTTTAAATGCTAATAAAAATTAAATACTGTACTGTAAATGATGGGGAAAACAACTTAAGACATTAGAATTAATTGCACAACAGTCTCAAGCCCCTAAATAGGGAGTATAAAATGAAATGTCTTAATGTGTAATTTTCAGGGTTAATATATTGGCTTCATTAATTTTTATTTTTTTTGTACATTGCGGGTCTGATTGCATATCAGACCCCAAATCTCTAGTTGATAACTCCATGTTGTACGACCTTCAGGCTGACGGGCTCCTTTTCTATTGGCTGTTTCAGCATCATGAGTTACGGTCTTGCTTAATTGATCATGTTCAAGCGCGCAAATTCTACAATGGCATGGTTTGCAAATTTCGCTCACAATTTTTAAAATATTTTTTGACAGTTGCCAAATGTGTATCACACCCCACCACATTGCTCTAGACATTCTGAGCCTCATTCAATTGAGCAATTGTAAGTTACAGTAGCCTATGATGGCGGACATAAATTATACTGCTATTCAATCAGCCTTTTTTTTGCAAGCTACAAACGGGCTACATGTTAGGGGCTTGAAATCCTTGTGGTTGTTACAACCGTAACTTACAGCACATCAAAGCCTTCAATATTTCATGTCCGCAAGAGTTAGGCTCGCTAAAATCGCAAATCACTATTCAATTGCTAAAATTCCTCCCTTAATAATGATGTATCATCTCACAATAAATGCTTAGCTGTGACCAGTGTCAGTGGTCAAGGTGTACTATCACCTTCTCCATATTATATTGTTATGGATAGGGATCCGTACAAAATGCATAACTGTATTCGTGCACCTACTTATATATCTTATCTTTGCAGTATTATCGTATAACCAAGTTTTACTACTAAATGCTGAATCATTGGGAGACTCTAAAATGGAGGATTTGTCACTCCCCTTTCTTACAACACGTAGGCAGCACTATTTCCGGTCTGTTAAGGATGACGAGCCTTATCACACACAGCTGAGCACGAGGAGGAAAACGCCATCTTGCCTTTGTTCTAAACTTCTGACCAATGAGAGGAAGACTCATCCCCCTGTGGGATGAGACCTAAAGACTCCTTAATGTTTCAACCCAATGCCTGATCAAAGTCTCGTAAAAGCAGACACCTCAGAACCAATGAATTACCGAATAAACCTGATGTTTTGCTTAATTGTAACTTTTTATCTGATTACTAAAAACTATATAAAGGATGGCTGACGTAATAAAAGCAGCAGAGAGAAAGCTGTATACCAGAACTCTGTGTTGGTGTATTATTTCTCTAAGGTGTGCACACTATACTGGTAATTTGGCCAGGGACAGATATCTCTGAAAAATACTTTGTTATTTACCAAAACAAATGGCACCCCAGATGGGACTTGAGGTTTAACCGAACTACAGTGGACAAGAGGAATTCGGACAGACTTCATGAGAACAGGCGGAGCCTGATCACCTCCGGTACACGGTAAGGACATAATCAGTACCTTATCCGTGTAGACCTGTTCTTGGAATTCTGCCCGTTGTCCAATTCCGCTGTGTAGTGAAGTTACAAAAAGTACAGGTGATATTTTGCCTCAAGTCCATTGGAATCCTGTATAAGATATAGTGATATCTGTCGCCTGTGTGTGTCTGTTGGTAGTGTGGGTTGAACGATTGTGATTTCTTAGATATTGTGGTTCAGGTGACACACACGTGTATGTGTGACTCTCTGGAGATGGATGACTTGTACCCAGAGACGTACATAAACCAGAGGTCACACATACAGGCTTGCATATACGTGCCCTGGGGATTGGGATTGTTTTGCATATATATTTTCCTGGGAAGGGTCTATGCATGCTGGATAGATGAATATCTCTTGGGGGTCATGATGTTTCGGGTGTAAGTAGCTTGATAACCCCAAGAGACGTCTGTCATTCACTACGGGTGATTAAAACGTGTGTGTGTGTATTGTCGGTTTGTAGCACATAATAGTGCATAATCCCGAATCACATATCTTTGAATCTAAAATTTTCTGCAGAAAAGGTTTGATGATTATAATGTTATATGCTATGTCATTGCTGGTTGTGATGCATGTTTTGGTGAGAAATGTAGCTTAGAATTTCTCTCCCTAAAGCTGAAAGCTGATTTCTCTGCAGCTGTGTGACCTTAAGGTCAAACGACACAGACTGCAAGAAGGGAGAAATCCCTCACCCCCCCCCCCTCCCATTTTGTTTAACTCTTTCAAGAACGTATCTTAGTTAGGAGAATTCTTTCTATGCCAATGCTTAAGGTCGCATTTAAAGGGGTTAACATATTTTGCTGTATTGCTATGCTGTTTAGTATAAGAACACAGAAATATTAAGGAACTTTTTCTTTACATACATTTATATAATATTCTGATTGCTTTCGTTTATAAAGTAGATGGATTGTCTTGTGTTTTGCTGCAAGTAAATTTGTGAGTGTTTGCTGTACTTTCTTTTCTTTGCAATACAATTGAGAAATGCAGGTTAGAGAATTTGTGTCCACCACTGAAATATATTTCTAAAGCCGGCATACATGTGAAAAAAAAAGGAAATCTTTTTCCAGAAATATGTAACAGTGGAGGATTTATAGTCTATCTTGTTTATAAGTGTAAGACAGGTGTGTTTGTGAGTACATACATATGTATATGTATGTATATGCGTGTATTCTTTTGAAACATTTTGTCTGAAGTTTCTGTGTGTTTGTAACCATGAAACTCTTAACACACAGCCACCGCCCCATCATGTCTCCCAACTTAGAAAAATGGGAGTTGACTATAACTTTAGGACCAACCCCTTTTAAAACTATGATGAAGCATCTACTATGCTACCTCTGCTGGAGTCAGTGCCCTTTATCCACTACTCCTTGGGAAAATTAATCTTTATTAAAAGGAAGATGTAGGAGACATTCAATGTTTCATTAAGCTTTACTATGGAACAAGAAGTATATGAAAGAAAAGTGAACACAACGTTACTTTAGGATGTTTTTTTTTTACTCCGACACAATTTTTGTCTCATATACTGTTATTTTTAGATTCTCTGTGAAGCAGCTCCCCCTGCTAGTCTCTGCTCATGTAAGTTAACTCCTACATGCCTGTCTGCAACGCTGATACAGAATTCTGTGAGTTATTAATAGCATGAGCTCCGGATGAAATAGCAAATCAGGCTATTAATTTGTCAGATATTACACAGGATAAAACAGTCAGTGGTAATATATCATTCCAGACACAAGTCTCAGATGCTGGGAGCAGCCGTTGTGGAGGGATTGAAGAGAATCCATCAGGAAAGATTTATAAACATCTCGTCCTGAATACAAGGTGTTGCCATTAGAGACTTTGTAAAAAAAAAAAAAAAAAAAAAGACTTGGATCTCATGGCCAGAAAGTCTCCCTATTGCACTGTTAAGCATGGGGTACACCCCTGGAGGGAAGTTTTCTCTGTCCCCTCACGAGATCCTATTTGGGTCTGCTTCTAGATTAGGGTGTTATTATCCTCAGCAATTGAAATTTAAATCTGATGTATTTGTTGATTATGTGATTGCTTTATCTCAAGCACTGACTAAAATACATGCACAAGTGTTTTCTCCTATTCCAGATCCAGAAGTAGACACTGGTACTCATCAACTACTTCCTGGAGATTAAGTCCTGGTCAAGAGATTTGTGAAAAAGAATCCTCTGGAATCCAGATATGATGGTCCCTTTCAAGTTCTTCAGTTAAACTTGAAGGACGGCCTACTTGGATCCATGCATCTCATTGCAAGCAGCACCAGACCCATAGCAGCCAACATTATGATGATCATAACACATATCCTTTTCTGTCTGTTTTTAACTAAAGTAGAACCTTCTGCATTCATTAGTGAGAAGAAAGATGGTATTACATTTTGGTACAATCCATCTAAAACACATATGATCACATTCTTTGATTATTGTCATGTTGTATGTTGCCAACAGCTAAGCGTGACTCAACAATGTAACGTACAAATACACTCACAGCACATCTATATACAAATGTGTTACAGACCAGACTTGGGGAAAAGATTGTAGTCATTGGGAAGCTGTAGGATGGAACACTGGGACAGCTTGGGGCTACAGACCACAGAGTGCCTCAGATAGAACAGATTTGAGTGGAAGCCCTTTTACTTGAACGTATGACTCTAATAAAGCCAGGCAAATGCTCGCCAAACGGCAAGACTGGAACTAACATGCGACTTTCCCCTAGACCCACAGACGCAGGTACATACCTAATGGGTGGCTGGTTTAGAGGAAAAGCAAAAGGACGGATTAGTAAATTTAGGCTCAGAAATCTAAATGCACCACTCATATCAGAAGGACTAATGCAAGTACAACACACTCAGATATTACCCCAAATAACTGATATCAGTGAACCTACGTACGAAGGAACCCTAGCAAGTGAGACTGGGTTCACAGACCTCAACTTATGACTGGAATGGATGAAATATAACGTAGAGTCACATAATAAGACTAATTGTTATGTTTGTGTAAGTGCCAGACCTCACCTAGGCACTGTTCCACTTATGGTAACTATGAAGGAAGAAGTGGAGTGTTAGTTGGGAATTATTGTAAGTTAAGTATGGGACTGAAGCGAATAATTCCTAGAATGTTATAGTAAGTGATTTGGAAGAGAGATTTTGCATGTGAATTTGATCCAAAATGGAGTTTGTTTTTGAATAGATTGCAAATAGTAAATACGGAAAGAGAAAACAGGCAGCCCTTAACCCTCGAATTAATCCATCTACATATATGATGTATATAGTCCTTGGCTATCCTTTGACAGTTCTGGCACCACATGATATTGCGGCCATCATACAGCAGACACAACCTAAGCACATGACTACAGCCAGACACCTCCGTCTGCAATGTTCCCTCCTTCTACCAGACAATGTTACCTTGCAGAGATGTTTATTTCTCAATCCAGCCACTCTCTTACCATTTCCAGAGGGGGGAGATGAGGAAGATGGATACTTTTGGTACAGCCCGATTTTGAACCCAAACTCAGGAATAACCAATCTATATGTAAAAAGACGTCTACTGGAAGGTGGTGGAAACACCCAGATGCTCACAGACGAGACACAAGACCCTCTATATTGCATGCTGTGGAATAAACAATCTCCAGGCCGAGATTTCCAATCTGAAGCAAGACTCACTAAATTGAAGCAGGTCACCTTAAAACTAAAGACATTGTACAACAATGCAGCAGGTTGCGAATGTAAAAGACCTTGCCCTGACAGACACAGACATCACTCTGTATGTAGATGGATCAAGGTATGCTGATGAGAATGGAAAATATCACACAGGATACGCTGTGACTACGGAAAAAGATGTGATACGAGCCTTCTCACTACCTCCCACCATGTCAGCACAAGAAGCAGAGTTGATTGCATTGACCAAGGCATGTGAGATTGGGACAGGAGTCCGAGCCAACATCTATACAGACTCAAGATATGCTCTGGGAGTGACTCAAGACTTTGGAGTAATCTGGAGGGCTAGAGGATTCATGACAGCCGCAGGCACTCCAGTGAAGCATGACAAAGCCATGCGTGAACTACTAGATGCTTTAGCACTCCCAAAGGAAGTAGCCATACTGAAAGTAAAGGCACATGGGAAGCTAAATTCAGACGAAGCACGAGGAAACCATCTAGCAGACCAGACGGCTAAGCAAGCAGCATTGACAACACAGGAAATGGAGAGGAGAGAGGTGGATGGAAAAATAAACATTTATACAATGCAGACTCTGCCAACAGATTTAAAATTGCTCAAAGAATTGCAAAAGACGGCAGGTCCAGAAGTGAACAATGGAGGAAAACGTACCCTGTGATGACTAGTAATCCCCACCCAGGGAGAGTTATAACTGTGTACCCTGGAAATTATACGTGTAACAGGAGAAACGTTTCTCAGGGGTTCAACTAGCAGAAGTTCCCAAGTGGGTTTTGTCACACATATAGAGATGGGTCATCCACACTGCTAGTCAGTCAGACCCAATCTTTAGGGGACATATATTGGTTGTGTGGAGATATGAAACTCAGCGTAAGACTGTCAGGAGTATGGCGTGGGGAATGTACCTTGGCTAAAGCCATAATGCCGTTACACATTGTTCCAACCTATTATGGTGATCTAGATAGTGTTTCTCAGAAACAGTCCAGAAGGAAGAGACATACATCATCATCTAAACCTAGAGAAAGTTTTGATTCCCATGTGTACATAGATTCTATTGGAGTCACATTGGGGGTGCCTGATGAGTTCAAAGCCTGTAACCAAGTAGAAGACCACACTGGCAATCCAGAAATTGTCTAATCTTGGTCAAGAATTAAAAGAAAATTCTGGCACTATAGACTATTGGGAATCATGGTTTGGTTGGATGAATGGCTGGCAGAAAGTGTTATTGCAGATAGGGATGGCTATCTTTATTGTCATAATCTTGTTAGCCTTTCTCTTATGTTGTATTATCCCCTGTATACGCAACTAACTTCAGAAAACAGTGGACAATGCTTCTCCCACCTTTATCCACCAAGATTTAGACATAGATCTGTATGGACAGAATGATGATTGTTAGACATCCCGTCTTCTGATGCAGACTGTAACTGGCTCTAAGGAGAGTGTTCTGTGAGCTGAGCTACACTATATCTGAGTACTATGGTCCCTCTCCAAGCTTAGCTACACTATTAGATATTAGAGGCTTGTTAGGTCTTCCCCATGCCACATAGGTGATAGGGTAGGTGTGACGTCAGGTCATGGCAAGCCCGATCGAACGAAGATATGTACCTATGACTTACACACATGCAATGCTTTCAACATCCGGAAATAGAGGACACAAAGAATAGTGCTCTGGAAGGACCATAGTTGAGACATATATCTATTATAACAAGATATTTAGTTTTAGACACCCGATATAAGAATAGGGTGTTATACTTATAATCAGTAAGTTTTACTAATAGCTGTGAGTGTGACGAATAAATATTATGTCATTTTAGGGGGGACTGTTATGGATAGGGATCCATACAAAATGCATAACTGTATTCGTGCACCTACTTATATATCTTATCTTTGCTGTATTATCGTATAACCAAGTTTTACTAGTAAATGCTGAATCATTAAGAAACTCTAAAATGGAGAATTTGTCACTCCCCTTTCTTACAACACGTAGGCAGCACTATTTCCGGTCTGTTAAGGATGACGAGCCTTATCACACACAGCTAAGCACGAGGAGGAAAACGCTATCTTGCCTTTGTTCTAAACTTCTGACCAATGAGAGGAAGACTCATCCCCCTGTGGGATGAGACCTAGAGACTCCTTAATGTTTCAACCCAATGCCTGATCAAAGTCTCGTAAAAGCAGACACCTCAGAACCAATGAATTACCGAATAAACCTGATGTTTTGCTTAATTGTAACTTTTTATCTGATTACTAAAAACTATATAAAGGATGGCTGACGTAATAAAAGCAGCAGAGAGAAAGCTGTATACCAGAACTCTGTGTTGGTGTATTATTTCTCTAAGGTGTGCACACTATACTGGTAATTTGGCCAGGGACAGATATCTCTGAAAAATACTTTGTTATTTACCAAAACAATATTGTTCATCAACACCGATATCACATCCATCAGCTATACAGGTGTTAGCACATGTTAAAGGATACTCATGATATCAGCAATAGGGGAAAATCCCTATAAATAAGGAGAGGACACAAAGGTAAACAACCAGATTCAATGTTACTTACATCAGACCCAAGGATCTGTTCTCAGACTGATATTGAAGTCAGGATCACATGCTTCACTAGTGCATATATTAATGCTGGCTGTCATCAACATGCCATTGTGAGACTTTGCAAGTCCACCGCCATTGCGGTATTAGTCTACATTTAAGCTAACAACAATCATGTCTTAGATATCTGGATATACAATAGCTTTAATATTTTGGGAGCTACACGTTATGGGGGGGGGGGGGCTGTCATTGAAGGAATGTCTACATGAGAGGCACTGGGAAAACCTTAAACCTTGTACATTTCCTTCACAATGCTTGCAGATGCAGAAGATGCCTTCAAGGACTTGAACTGAACCTAAAACAAAACAAAACAAAAACATAACATCTGCAAAATAAGGCCTTAAACCTTCTAGGGGCTGCAGCATCTCTTCTCAACAGCATTCCTCAGTGACCATCAATTAGTGCCATGTTTAACAGAACCCTACGTGTCCACAGAGAAGAGGATCATGGACCATATGATGGGAGGTATCCATCTGCATACAAAATATCACCATCACATAGGCCAAGATCCAAGACTCTGTAGCCAGGCTAGATTAGGTTAACATTGTGACCAATAGATTGTCACTGAGGAGTGCTGTTGAGAAGGCACACAACAGATGTGCAGCCCCACCGTCCTCCTAGCGTCAGGGCCCCAAACACCTGTGGGCACCCGCCATCTCCTTGGTGGTGGTGGGGGATGGCAGGGGCAGGCATCCCCCCAGGGCAGGCATCCCCTCAGGAGGCAGCGGCAAGAGCAGTGGTGTTGGCAGAGGCATGGGGGGAGGAGAGGAGCAGCCGGGTTGCGGGTAGGAGTAGGAGGGGCCTGGTGAGATGCTTAGTATCTGGAGGAGGGGGACAATGGGGTCAAATACTGTGGTGTGGCCAATGGTCCTGCTTGTGACCCCATTGCCCAGATGACATCCTCCTCCTCCAAAAATGGGGTCTTGGCTTAGCTTCTTTCCTCCTCCCCCTGCGCCGGTTCCTGCTGGGCAGGGGCTCGCTTGCCGACTTCCTGCTACAATGGAGCCAACACCCCGCCTCTGGCTCACCACTGGACCCAGACCACCTTAATGCTGAAAGGGAGAAAAGAAAGGTATATGTTATTAGTATGATGAAGTGCTGCAGCTTGCTTGTCCTCCATCATCCTCCTCACCTTGGCCCTGATGTCATCAAAGAGGTGATTCACAAACATCACATCCCTTTCCACTGTTCCCACTGCTGTTACTGTGGCCACTAACTCCTTCCATGCCTGAGCCCTAAGGCTGGGATTAATTTCCCTCCCCCCACAAGGATAACGGGACATCCATAGATGGCACCAAGGAGGACCACATTCTCCTGGTGTGTGTAGTTCAGGGCCCTTGGCTTGCCTTAAGCGTCTTGCCCACCCGACTGTGAACGGGGATCCTTAGCTCCCTTAACTGTCCCCGAGGCCTGTCCCTCCCCTGAACTACCACCCCCTCTGGGATCAGGCCTCTCCCCTTCTGTCCCTGGACTAGATGTGCCTATTTCTAGGGGCACTCTGCCACCACCCACCTCCTCCACTCCACTATCCTCCTCTCTCCACCTCCTCCACTCCTCCGACACTCTCCTCTCCTCCGCTCTCCACCTCCTCCACACCTCTGCCACTCCTCACCTCTTCCTCCACTCATCCACCACTCCCCAGGGCGACCGCCATGAACTCTAAGCCCTTCATTAACTCTGTCACTCATGGTGGTCAGTACAGGCCCCCATAAGCACTTCATTAACCCCCTCACTCATGGGGGTCAATATAGACCCCCATAAGCCCTTCATTAACCCTGTCACTCATGGGGGTCAATACAGGTCTCCATAAGCACTTAATTAACCCCCTCACTCATGGGGGTCAATACAGACCCCATAAGCCCTTCATTAACCCTGTCACTCATGGGGGTCAATATAGACCCCCATAAGCCCTTCATTAACTCTGTCGCTCATGGGGGTCAATACAGACCCCCATAAGCACTTAATTAGCCCCCTCACTCATGGGGGTCAATACAGACCCCCATAAGCCCTTCATCAAACCTGTCACTCATGGGGGTCAATACAGACCCCCATAAGCACTTAACTAACCCCCTCCCTCATGGGGGTCAATACAGACCCCCATAAACCCTTAATTAACCCAGTCACTCAGGAGGGTCAATACAGCCCCCCATAAGCCCTTAATTAACCCCTTCACTCATGGGGGTCAATACAGACCCCCATAAACCCCTAATTAACCCTGTCACTCATGGGGGTCAATATAGACCCCCATAAGCCCTTCATTTACCCTGTCACTCATGGGAGTCAATACAGACCCCCATAAGCCCTTCATTAACCCTGTCACTCATGGGGGTCAATACAGGACCCCATAAGCACTTCATTAACCCCCTCACTCATGGGGGTCAATATAGACCCCCATAAGCCCTTCATTAACCCTGTCACTCATGGGGGTCAATACAGGTCTCCATAAGCACTTAATTAACCCCCTCACTCATGGGGGTCAATACAGACCCCATAAGCCCTTCATTAACCCTGTCACTCATGGGGGTCAATATAGACCCCCATAAGCCCTTCATTAACTCTGTCGCTCATGGGGGTCAATACAGACCCCCATAAGCCCTTAATTAGCCCCCTCACTCATGGGGGTCAATACAGACCCCCATAAGCCCTTCATCAACCCTGTCACTCATGGGGGTCAATACAGACCCCCATAAGCACTTAACTAACCCCCTCCCTCATGGGGGTCAATACAGACCCCCATAAACACTTAATTAACCCAGTCACTCAGGAGGGTCAATACAGCCCCCCATAAGCCCTTAATTAACCCCCTCACTCATGGGAGTCAATGCAGACCCCCATAAACCCCTAATTAACCCTGTCACTCATCGGGGTCAATATAGACCCCCATAAGCCCTTCATTAACCCTGTCACTCATGGGAGTCAATACAGACCCCCATAAGCCCTTCATTAACCCTGTCACTCATGGGGGTCAATACAGGACCGTAAGCACTTCATTAACCCCCTCACTCATGGGGGTCAATATAGACCTGCATAAGCCCTTCATCAACCCTGTCACTCATGAGGGTCAATACAGACCCCCATAAACTGCTAATTAACCCTGTCACTCATGTGGGTCCATACATACCCTCATAAGCCTCTATTTAACCCCATCAGTCCCATAAGGGTATATTAAGACCATTATGGGCCTGTTACAACCCAACATTAACCACATAAGTGCCTTGACGGTCCTCAAGGACCATCATGACACTAAGTATAAAAACACTACACTGCACTATACCCCCCCCCAATAAAACATTAAATATCAACTAAACACCCTCTACACTAACCTATTAACACCTACACTTCCTACCTACACTACCTACCTACCCCCTAATAATCCCACCACTCTAATTACAGATAAAAAAAATCTATATAATATACATCACACAATCTATCTAAATAAATAACACAATCTAATATACAATATGTAGCAGAACCCATCACTGTTTTAAACTGTTTTATGATTATTATGGTTAAAATATGATCCTACTATATGTATGTTGTTTTATGTTCTACAGAGTATATTGGCTCAGAATATTAGCCAGACTTTTGCAGACCTAGGCTAATAGATAATCCTGTTACAGAGATTCAAGAGATAAGAAAGTTGTAAAGGATCCTTGCATTTTCCAAAGTGTTTTCATTCTCTGATAAGAACAAAGAAGTGTAATTGAATCAATGTCTGATTGTATCCAAGTTGCCAGGGAGGTGTGACTCACCTATTGTCCTATATGTGTATTGTGTGGGGGATATGTGCAATGTCTGTGTGTTATGTGTAAAAACATACTTTTACTAACTTTTGAACCCCTGGTCTGATTCATGCCATTTTTGTATATGTTGTTCCCCTGGGTGAGAGATATTGAATGGTGCGGGACTTAAAGGTGTACCCCCTGTATTTGGGGTACATCCAGAATGTGGTTAAAATTGTGTCTGTTTTAATTGTGTTACCTGTTATCTGAGGGGAGGAGACGTGGGGGTTGAACCATGTATATAATTGGCTGTTGTGATAATTATGTGGGTGTAGCCCTTCAGAGGGCACCATTGCATAAAAGGAGATTCCCTGTCATTAAAATATAGTTCCTCTTGACACTTCAAAACGTAGCCTCGTCTCGTTATTTGAGGGGATCGCTATCATACTGGGGATTGCTATGCTTCTGCATACTCCCTTGAGCTGTAACTACTGAACGCTTGTTCCTGATGTACTATCCTTGGAGTCTGTGGTGGTTTTGGTGTCCGGTACGGTGCTTGTAGGCCTCGACGCAAGCTAGGACGCGTCCATCAACGGAGGTACCCGGTCGGGGTGCCAGTAGATCCGTTACATTTGGCTGGCAGTGGTGGGATGGCGTCCTAGTAAGAGGAAAAGCAGCACGGAGACACCGGTAACGTTTGGAGTTACAAATTGAGGGCAACGCTAGTATCCGTACAGCGCCCCTGGCTACAGCAGGATGGAACCGGCTAGTTTTCAGACAGCGTTTCATGATGAGGAGGAGGAGGCGGACGCGGACTACAGGGATGCAGACAGAAAGGAACTGTGGTATGATGCCCTGGAAGATGCCCAATGGCGGCGAGGTGAGAGTCTCCCCAGTGATGAGCAGCGGCTACAGAAGCGTGTGGCGATGCGGATGTATCTATTGGGAGAGCAGCCCCTGGATGAGTGGGTGACAAGACTAGAAACCCTGGTATGGCGAGAGCTCTGGCTAGACAACGCATACCAGGCCCTCTGGTGGCATACCGTTCGACTTACCCCCTGGACGTCTGAACACGACTTACCGGAGGGGGATGATTATGATGGCCCGGGTTTATTATGGGATGCCTTGGAGGACGATATTGATCTTGGCAGCACGGAGGGGTCTAGGTTTTGGGACATCTACGACTACCGGATGGGCATGTATGTCTGGGATGACGAAGGCGAGGTGAGCAAAGACATGACCCACCTGGTAACGAGAGAGTGGGAGCTGGAGCAGGACTACCAACACCTGCTCAGCCTTGTGCAGCCCCAACCTACTCGACAAGCAGAACCAGACTTCATTGACTGGTCCTGGGATGACCTCCAGATGGCAGGTAGAGATGGGACCGAGGTCTCTCTACCGGCCCTACAGAGGGCAGACGGTGTCGTCCTTCCCATCCAGCGGCAGTGTGAACCCCAGGGGGCAGAAGGTGTCGTCCTTCCCCCCCAGCAACAGTGTGAACCCCAGGGGGCAGAAGGTGTTGTCCTTCCTCCCCAGCGGCAGTGTGTTCCCCAGGGAGCCGAAGGTGTCGTCCTTCCTCCCCAGCGGCAGTGTGTACCCCAGGGGGCCAAAGGTGTCATCCTTCCCCCCCAGCAGCAGTGTGTGCCCCAGGGAGCTGAAGGTGTCGGCCTTTCCCCCCAGCGGCAGTGTGTACCCCCGGGAGCAGAAGGGGCCGTCCTTCCTCCCCAGCGGCAGTGTGAACCCCAGGGGGCAGAAGGTGTCGTCCTTTCCCCCCAGCGGCAGTGTGTACCCCAGGGAGCTGAAGGTGTCGTCCTTCCTCCCCAGCGGCAGTGTGTACCCCAGGGAGCTGAAGGTGTCGGCCTTCCCCCCCAGCGGCAGTGTGTACCCCAGGGAGCTGAAGGTGTCGTCCTTCCTCCCCAGCGGCAGTGTGTACCCCAGGGAGCTGAAGGTGTCGGCCTTCTCCCACAGCGGCAGTGTGTACCCCAGGGAGCAGAAGGGGCCGTCCTTCCTCCCCAACAGCAGTGTGAACCCCAGGGGGCAGAAGGTGTCGTCCTTCCTCCCCAGCAGCAGTGTGAACCCCAGGGGGCAGAAGGTGTCGTCCTTTCCCCCCAGCGGCAGTGTGAATCCCAGGGGGCAGAAGGTGTCGTCCTTCCCCCTCAGCGGCAGTGTGAACCCCAGGGGGCAGAAGGTGTCGACCTTTCCCCCCAGCGGCAGTGTGTACCCCAGGGAGCAGAAGGTGTCGACCTTCCTCCACAGCGGCAGTGGGTACCCCAGGGGGCCAAAGGTGTCGTCCTTCCCCCCCAGCGGCAGTGTGAAACACAGGGGGCAGAAGGTGTCGTCCTCCCCCCCCAGCGACAGTTTACCCTAACCAGGGGAGACACCAATCTCCCAGACGGCGCAGATGTGACCGTGGTCTCTGCGCCCACAGCTTGTCCAGATCCCCAACTACCGTCACTGGGACAACCGGAGGAGGGGGTAAGTACAAATTCCCCTGCCCAGCTAACTTCTAATGTGGCCCCAGGGTTAACAGAGGAAATGTTAACCCCCACTGACCCCCACGTTTCCCTGGCTACTGAGCCGGAATATGTCCCAAGTACCCCAGCAGAAGAGCTGACAGCGGGGCAGAGTGCAGTCGGCCTCTGCCCTCCCTTTGTCCCTTGTACAGAGCAGGAGGTCCTGCAGGTTATACCAGCAGAAGAGCTGGCATCAGGGCAGAGTGCCGCTGGCCTCTGCCCCTCAAGTCCCCTCAGCGTGTTGCACCATCACCCCAGCAAAATATCCAGGTGCCTGGTTAGACTTCCCCCCAAAGGGGAGATGTGTGACGAAGTGCCCTTCGCCACTTTGGCTTGGAGAGGACTGTTTGCCAGCCTCCTGCCCTGCGACTATGGCCCTGGTACATATTGCCCTTTGGAACCAGTGTTCGGCCATACCAGAGTGTAAGTCACTCATTCTGGCCCTTTACATACAGGGGGGTCATTCTGTACTTGCCCTGTGTGAACCATGATACCCCAGATAACTGTGCCATGAAGCCCATTCATATAATGAAAGACTATGGGAAAGACTTTAGCTACATGGCAATTGAACTGTGTGAAGAGGATCTGAGCGCTATTCGGTGGTTTTGTGCGCTCAGATCCCAGCTATCTGGGGATATGGGAAATGTGAGTAAATGTGAATTGCAGTAATGCTGATGGGTTGTCAAACTAGAGAATTGACCAACAAATACTTTTGTCCGGACATCCCCAGGCCGATCCGTTGGGATCAGACCGTGTATGCCGGCTTATGGTCACGGGGGAGGTGTGTAGCGGAACCCATCACTGTTTTAAACTGTTTTATGATTATTATGGTTAAAATATGATCCTACTATATGTATGTTGTTTTATGTTCTACAGAGTATATTGGCTCAGAATATTAGCCAGACTTTTGCAGACCTAGGCTAATAGATAATCCTGTTACAGAGATTCAAGAGATAAGAAAGTTGTAAAGGATCCTTGCATTTTCCAAAGTGTTTTCATTCTCTGATAAGAACAAAGAAGTGTAATTGAATCAATGTCTGATTGTATCCAAGTTGCCAGGGAGGTGTGACTCACCTATTGTCCTATATGTGTATTGTGTGGGGGATATGTGCAATGTCTGTGTGTTATGTGTAAAAACATACTTTTACTAACTTTTGAACCCCTGGTCTGATTCATGCCATTTTTGTATATGTTGTTCCCCTGGGTGAGAGATATTGAATGGTGCGGGACTTAAAGGTGTACCCCCTGTATTTGAGGTACATCCAGAATGTGGTTAAAATTGTGTCTGTTTTAATTGTGTTACCTGTTATCTGAGGGGAGGAGACGTGGGGGTTGAACCATGTATATAATTGGCTGTTGTGATAATTATGTGGGTGTAGCCCTTCAGAGGGCACCATTGCATAAAAGGAGATTCCCTGTCATTAAAATATAGTTCCTCTTGACACTTCAAAACGTAGCCTCGTCTCGTTATTTGAGGGGATCGCTATCATACTGGGGATTGCTATGCTTCTGCATACTCCCTTGAGCTGTAACTACTGAACGCTTGTTCCTGATGTACTATCCTTGGAGTCTGTGGTGGTTTTGGTGTCCGGTACGGTGCTTGTAGGCCTCGACGCAAGCTAGGACGCGTCCATCAACGGAGGTACCCGGTCGGGGTGCCAGTAGATCCGTTACACAATACATGCTATGTTATCTATATAAAACACATACCCCTGGCTAACATACAATAAATGCTATCTATATATAAAATAATCTAATTCTAAGCTAAAATAAAATAAAATAATTAAGACCTCTTACCTTTGCAGATGTCCATTCAGATCAGCCACCTAGGGGGAAAAAAAATTAGTGCAACACATTTACAGTAAATAAATATACATTCTAAACATTCTAAATATTCTACTCACCCTTCCAGCATGTCCCGTCCTTCTTTTTTTCTTCTTCTCTGGCGCGCCACCTGTTAAAAAAAAAACATAACATTAATACACATACATAAACATAAAAACTAAATAAAATAAACATAATCTACATTGTACTTACCTCCCCGCGATGTCTCCGGCCTCCTCCTCTTCTGCCCGCCACTGGAACCGCGCTCTAAAAAAAAAAAGAACTCACATCTGCAATCACGGACATCCCCCACGCTAATGAGGCTACCGGAGACTTTTCCGGAAGAAAATAGGCAATAGCGCCTTCTGATTGGTTGAAAACGCTGTCTATCAAATTCCCCCAATCAGGAGGCGCCAATGTGTGAGCCAATCAGAAAGGGATACACCCTAAAATTCCAATCTGATTCAAAAATGCACCTGTCAATCTTTATTTAAACCAATCACAAGGCGCAGATGCCTTCAGCCAATCACAGTGGAATACACCCCCACAGGGTGATTGGCTGGAGGCAGCTGCGCATTCTGATTGGTTGCACTGACAATAGCCAATCACAATGGAATACACCCCCACGTACTGATTGGTGAAGGCATTTGTGCCTTCTCATTGGCTATTGTCAATGTCAATCAGTATTACAGCCAATAGGAAGGCGCAGATGTCTTCAGCTAATCGCAATGGAATACACCCACCCAGGGTGATTGGCTGGAGGCAGCTGCGCATTCTGATTGGTTGCACTGACAATAGCCAATCACAATGGAATACACCCCCACGTACTGATTGGTGAAGGAATTTGCGCCTTTTCCTTTGGCTATTGTCAATGTCAATCAGTATTACAGCCAATGGGAAGGAGCAGATGTCTTCAGCTAATCACTGCGTGGGGGTGTATCCCATTGTGATTCACTGATGGCAATAAAGCCTTCGGATTGGTTCAAATAAAGATTGACAGGTGCGTTATCCAATCAGCATGGGATTTTGGGGTGTATCCCTTTCTCATTGGTTCACAATTGGCGTCTTCTCATTGGCTGAATTTAATAGACAGCGTTTTCAGCCAATCAGAAGCTGCCCTTGGCAATTTTATTCTGGAACACTCCGTAGGAAGCTCATTAGCGTCAGGGACAGGGCGGATGTGTGTTGTTTTTTTTTTTTTTTTTTTTTTTAAAGAGCGCGGATGCCGCCGGGGCAGAAGACAGAGGCCGGAGACATTGCGGGGAGGTAAGTACAATGTAGATTGTGTTGATTTTACTTGGTTTTATGTTTATGTATGTGTGCTAATGTAATATTTTTTTTTTAACAGGGGCCACGCCGGAGAAGCAAAGAAGGAGGACGTGACATGCTGGAAAGGTGAGTAGATTATTTAGAATGTTTATAATGTTTATTTATTTTATGTAAATGTGTTGTAATTTTGTTGGTGATCTGAAGAAACATATGCGGTATATGCTAATGTCGCAGCGTGCATGTGAGGTCACATGCGCGCCGGGTCAAGGAGCGGAGGCCGGAGCACAAGCAGGTAAGTGAGGGGAGAGGGGGGTGGTATTTAGGGGGGTTTAGGTGGAGGAGGGGGGTTGAAGGGGGTTTAGGTTGAGGAAGGCGGTTTAGGAGGGGGGTTGGGGTTGAGGGGGATTGAGGGGGAGGTTGAGGGGGGTTGAGGTTGAGGAGGTGGGTTGGGGTTCAGGGGGGTTGAGGTTGACGAGGGGGGTTGAGGGGGGTTGAGGTTGAGGAGGGAGGTGGAGGATGGGGGGTTGAGGATGAGGATGGGGGTTGAGGAGGGGGTTGAGGATGGAGGGATTGAGGAGGAAGGTTGAGGAGGGGGTTGAGGATGGGGGGGTTAAGGAGGGAGGTTGAGGAGGGGGGTTGAGGAGAGAGGTTGAGGATGAGGAGGGAGGTTGAGGATGAGGAGGTAGTTTGAGGATGAGGAGGAGGTGTTGAGGAGGGGGGTTGAGGATGGGGTTGGTTTAGGAGAGTGGATGAGGATGGGGGTTAAGGAGGGGGCTGAGGATGAGGATGGGGGGGTTGAGGAAGGAGGATAAGGGTGGGGGGCTTGAGGAGGGGGTTGAGGATGGGGGGGTTGAGGAGGGAGGTTGAGAAAGGGGTTTAGGATGGGGGGTTGAGAAGGGAGGTTGAGGATGAGGAGGGAGGTTGAGGATGAGGAGGGGGGTTGAGGTTGAGGAGGGGGGTTGAGGATGGGGGGTTGAGGAGAGAGGATGAGGATGGGGGGGTTGAAGAGGGGGGTTGAGAAAGGGGGGGTTGAGGAGGGAGGATGAGGAGGGAGGTTGAGGAGGGGGTTGAGGATGAGGAGGGAGGTTGAGGAGGGGGTTGAGGATGAGGAGGTTGAGGATGAGGAGGGAGGTTGAGGAGGGAGGTTGAGGATGAGGAGGGAGGTTGAGGATGAGGAGGGAGGTTAAGGATGAGGAGGGAGATGGAGGAGTGGGGTTGAGGAGGGTGATAAGGGAGGGGGGAAGAGACACAGGGAAGGGAGAGGTTGGAAGAGACACAGGGAAGGGAGAGGGGAGAAGAGAAACAGGAAAGGGAGATGGGAGAAGAGACACGGAGAGAGAGGGGGACACAGAGGGCACAAGAGGGACAAAGGGGGCAGCACATTTCCCACCCTCGGCTTATACTCGAGTCACTCATTTTACCCAGTATTTTGTGGGGTCGGCTTATACTCGAGTATATACGGTAATTGTATTGTTTTGTATGTATTATATGTATTTCCTTTTCAGGTGTGTAATTTTTTTTTTTTCTGTAGTGGGGGGGGGGTTGTAATGTATTTTTGTATTTTCTGTAATGTTCCTTTTTTAATTTTTTTGTGACTTCAGTTTTTTTCTTTCTGTAATGTACATTTTTTATTTTTGGTGATTTTAGGTTTTTTTATTTTATGTAATGTAGATTTTAGATTTTTGATAACTTTAGTTTTTTTGATTTCTGTAATTACAGTGGCGGGGAGGGGGTTATTAGGGGGTAGGTAGGTAGGTAGTGTAGGTATTAATAGGTTAGTGTAGAGGGTGTTTAGTTTATATTTTTTATTTTTTATTGGGGGGTATAGTGCACTGTAGTGTTTATACTTAGTGTCATGATGGTCCTTGAGGACCGTCATGGCACCTATGTGGTTAATGTTGGGTTGTAACAGGCCCAAAATGATCATAATATACCCTTATGGGACTGATGGGGTCAAATAAAGGCTTATGAGGGTCTGGATAGACCCCCATAAGTGACCGGGTCAAAATGGTGTAGTGCTTAAACTTTGGGTCATGAGGGTCCTGGATAGTGTTATTACATGCGTTCATTAGTGTGATAGAGGGGTCTATATAGTTGAGGCACACAGTACACTCACATTGTGTGGCAAACAGCATTTCAACACTTTCTTTTATTGACTGTCATTTTTTGACGGGCAAGTCGCTAGTAGAATTTATATTAGGTGATCGGAGATTCATAAATCTGATTCAAATAAATATGCGCTAATTAAAATGTCAGCAATATTTATAGGTAATGATGTTAACCCTTTCTCAGCAAGGAGAGCGGGAACATATTTCTAAAGTATCATGATTTCAAATATTTAATCTTCCTCATGTTTCTTCCATTACTGACAAATCCGTCCGACTTACTGTCCATGGTTCTCTGTTTCTCTCTCATTCTCCTTTTCTCTCTCTCTCCCTCTATATCTATCTATCTATCTCTCCCTCTATATCTATCTATCTATCTATCTATCTATCTATCTATCTATATCTCTGTATCTATCGATCTATCTATCCATCTATCTATCTATCTATCTGTCTGTCTGTCTGTCTATCTATCTATCTATATATATTTATCTCTTTCTCTCTCTCTGTCACATTACTCCACAGTCATCCATCCTCCAAGTAAACCCATTTTTCATTTATTTGTTCCGCTATTTATTCCTCTCTGAAAGCTCCTTCTATCCCCATCACAATCCTCCTCTATGTCTTTCTTTGTGTCATATCCCATTCCCTTCCTTTATTATATCACAGTTCTCTGTCTCATCGTTACATCTCCTCTCCCTTCCTATCACTTTCTCCCTCATGATATCTCCTCACCCTTCCTCCCACTCTCCCTCTTCATCCTCCATAATTACGATTGCTACATGGCACATCCATGTTCCTTCATCTCTCGCCAAACAGAACTCCTTGTGTTTTCTCCCATTCTCTCTGCCTTGTTGGCTCCTCATGCCCAGGCCCTGCCCATATTGTCATTGAGCTCAGTGCTCCAATCACTGGGGGCTTGAGGGCAATACTGAGGGTCCTGTGTGTGTATATCTATATTGCATCTTAGATTTGATCCACCATATATTCAGTATTACATCTACATTCTTGGATAACATATTGCCCCCTTTATCTTCCTCTGTTCCCCCTTCTCTTATATGTTTCTATCATGTTTACATTAATTACCATTCTCTATCCCCTTTCTACTGTCTCTTTCACCTCATTCCCGTCTTCCTTATATTGTTTCTTGTTCTCCTCTCTCTATTTTGTCCACTCTTTCCCTCTTCCGTACTTTCTCCTCCAACCTCATCTTTCATTCCTGGCTTCCCACTTGGTGAATCAACCCAGAGATATTCCTGAGTGAACTACAGTAAATGGTTGTGTTAAACATCATGAAAGGCTATGGACCCCTACAAGGTCCCCAGGGTTGGGGGAAGGAGCCCCTTGACCCGACAGGATCGGGGATACTGAAAGGAAGTGGCTAGTTGGGAGGGGGCACCTTACACAATTTGCATCATTCAGCCTTTCTGCCCTCTGCTAGCCATAGGTAAGGTATCCACCCACCCATCCTTAGGAAAAAGAGAGGGTTTTATTGTTGGGTAACTTACATTTAGAGTTATCGGTTGTGTTTTCATATTGTTATATTAATGTTTTTGCAAACAAAATGTGTATAAATATTTAGATATTTATAATAAAGGAATTGTATATGTTGGTGAGGTGAGTCACCAGGCCAGTAGTGAAATGAGTCCCTAACCTACTGTTGTGTCATCATAGTAGGCCCTGGACGCGGGTTCGGGGTGGGAAGGGTACCGTCTTTGGCCTGGATCCTTCCCTCAGATGTTTATTTATAATTTTTTATTTATGTTTACTGTTGACGATAATGCATCGGTATGTTTTCTAATAAATGCTGTGGCCTGTTTCTTCCTCCAAATAAGTAAATTCTTGTGGGTATCATACCACCTGGGATGTTCTTGGGTCAAGCCGATAATAGCTATAATTTAAAACTATTTATAAAGTACACATCAGTTATCATACAGAATCCATCATTAATGTCCAAGCTTTGGAAGTTGGATTGTGTGTCCTGATAAGCCAAAACGTAATCAATGGGAACCTCTTATAAGTCCTATAGGTGCTATTGCATACCGTATAATCCTGCATACACTGAAATATAAGCGGTATTATGTGCGTGACACTACCCATAATCCTTAGCTGATATGAAAGTACAGTGTGTGTGTAATTATAAATGCAATAGGGCCATGTCATGTGCCAAACAGCAAAGCAGGAATAGTGTAAATGGAGTCTACAGTGTGCACTTATTAGCTATGTGGTCTCATTAAAATAGACTTATTGTAAAGGCTAAAGCAATTACATCTTTGGAGATAAATCTTAGCAGGCATTAATACTTAAGGAATTGTGTAAAACAGCTTATAGTGTTGATAATGTCTCTGTGATAGGATTACGTGTGTCACTGAATGGCTGAGCAAAATCAGATTACGGTGACAGCGCAAGGAGGGGAAGGACTGAAGCAAAGAGGTAAACCAGCCTTCAAATGAGCCCTGGGGAGACGCAAATTATAATACGTTGTAATCCAGCAGGAAGGAGAATAATATCATGTGAATACCCCACGAAAAACTGGAAAGAACTTTGATTTGTTCTAAAGACCTTGGAATCACTCTGAGCTGGTTCATGGCTCGAGATGTTCAAACGATGCTATTTGATGTTCCAACAAAGTAATAAATCGTTTCAATTCAACAAAAATATTTACTTAGACGTAAATGAGAAATCCAGAGAATAAATTCAGCAAATTAAAAATCTCCACAGCCTTTTTAAGACCAGAAAGGTTTGAGATATCTTCAACTTTTTTAGCTATTTCAGCTTGATTCCTGTAAGCACATAACTAATAATATAAAAAATATGTATTTTTCTATGTTTTTACTACAATAAGCCTATAAAATGATTTGTTATCTAAAACTTTTTTAAGCTGATCGGTATATATCACATATTATAATTGTCAAACTGTGATTTGTCTTCACGCTTGCAAGCCTTGCAAAGCGAGCCGTTCGCAACCCAGAGGGCCGCAACTGCGAGCCTCACAAAGCGAGGCAAGCCGTTGAGGCATTGAAGTCTTCCGATCTCGCAGGAGCAGTTGAGGCATTGAAGCCTGCAAGACTTAGGCTGAAATGAGGTGAGAAGGCGAAAAACACGAAAAATAATAAAAAATAAATTAAAACACACTCACACACAGCACAGGGGGAGAGTCAGGAAGCCCGGGAGTGAGGTTGCAAGCGATTTTGAGCATTATTTCATCAATCAAAAATCAGCTAAGCGAGGAAAAAATGTCGGACATAAAAGTAAAAAAATCTGAAACTGGATGAAAATGAGGCTGAGCAAAGCAGTAACACTTACACCAACAACACCAGGGACTCGGGACTTAGAAAATAAAACAAACGACAGTCAGCGCGCGCCATGCAAATATTCAGCAGACACACAGAGGAGAAACACACAGGAAAGGGACAGCGGGGAGATGGTGGAAAGAGACACATGGAATTCCCAAGCACAAAACTTGCTGGTTAATGAACCATGCAATGAGCAGCCCGTACAGTAGGCGGGAGGAAAGGGTTGCAATGAGCGGCGAAGGTGCTCAGCAAAGCAAAAGCCTCACATTGTGTGGCAAACAGCATAGCCTGGCTTACAATTTTATTGCCATCATTTTTGACAGGCAAGTCGTTAGTTTATATATATATGACGAGGAAATAAAAAAGGGTTGAAATGCTGTTTGTCACACAATGGGAGTGTACTGTGTGCCTCAACTGTATAGACCCTTATAGGACACTAATTAACCCATGTAATAACATTATAAGTGCCATGAGGGTCATCCAGGACCTTAATAACACAAAGTGTAAGCACTACACTATTAACCCTAACTATACCCCATTAACCCAACCCTATTTAAACAGTACACATTTAACAGTACCTATGTAATCCTAACTGGGCCTATTGAACCCTAACTGGGCCTATTTAACCCTATGTAAGCATATTTAACCTGGTCTCTTATGGAGGTCTATACAGACCCTCATACAACTCTAATTTTATCCCCATCAGTCCCATAAGGGTATATAAAGATTCTCATGGGACAGTTAGAACCCTAACATTAACCCCAAAAGTGCCATGAGGGTCCTCCAGGACTCTCATGACACTAAGTACAAACACTACACTGCACTATCCCGCCCCGAATAAACCATTCAATCTAAACTAACCCCCCTCTACCCTAACTTATTAACAACTACACTACCTACCTACCCCCTATTAACTGCCCCACCATACGAATTACAGAAAATAGAAAAACCTAACTCACAAAAAATAATAAAACCAAAGTCACAGAAAATAATAAAATTTAAGTCACAAAAAAAAGCTACATTACAAAAAATAAAAAAGCTACATTACAACCCCCCCCGAACACTACAGAAAATAAAAAAAATATTACACACCTGAAAAGGAAATACATACAACATATATACATCATATTGCAATACAATATAATACAAATAAAATACAATACCCTCTATCTAAATACAATACCCTCTATCTAAAATACAATACCCCCTACCTAACATACATGAAAGCCTATCTAAATAAAATATCCTCTATCTAAAAGATATACCCCCTATCTAATATACATACCCCCTATCTAACATACATATGCCCTATCTAAAATACATACATACCTGTCAATCCATCCACATCAATCCATCTCATGCATTATGATGACTTTTATTGATGGTGATGGGAACCCTGCTCATTTCCTTAGACAATAATCATAATAATATAACAGTATAACCGTATAACAGTATAACAGGGTGTCTGGGAGCCCCAAACCTTTTGTTCTTCCACATGGCAACAGCATGTGGAAGATAACCCAGCCCAAAATGGCCACTGCTGCCAGTCACAAAATGGCCCCAGCATAGTTCACACCAAATCCAATATGGCCACTGGCTGATTCATGACAATCCTTCCCCAAGCGGGCCGCCTATGTAAAATAAACCCCCCTATCTAACATACATTAAATCCTATCTACATACACAAACCCTAAATCTAACCTAAAATAGAATAAATAAGACCAATTACCTTTGCAGATGTCCCTTCAGATCGCCCCCCTAGGAAAAAAAAATAAAAAAAAATAGTACATAGCACTACATAGCAAAAATAAACATTCTAAATATTCTAAATATTCAACTCACAATTCCAGCATGTCCCCGTCCTTCTTCTTATCTTCTTATCTCATCCTGGCCCATTAAAAATAAACATTACATTACTACACATGAATACACACACAAAATAAAATCTAAACATAAGATACATTCAACTTACCTCGGCGCAATGTCCCCATGCTCCTCCTCTTCTGCCCCGGCTGGGCCCTGGATGAATCCGCACTCTAACAAACAAAAAAAAAAGAACTAATGGAGCTCCGCACTCGCAGAGCTCCCCGCGCTAATGAGGCCCCTAGAGCCTTTTCAGCTAGAAAATTGGCAATTACGCCTTCTGATTGGCTGAAAAGGCTGTCAATTAAATTTCAGCCAATCAGAAGGCACCAAGGTGTGAGCCAATCAGAATGGGATACCCCCTATATCCCATTCTGCTTGGTTAATGGACCTGTCAATATTTTTAAAAACCAATCAGAAGGCTATATTGCCTTCAGCCAATAACAATGGGATACACCCCCACGGGGTGATTGGCTGAAGGCATATGCACCTTCTGATTGGCTGCAGTCTGATTGACAGTGACAACAGCCAATCAGAAGGCGCTCTTCCCTTCAGCCAATAACAATGGGATATACCCCCACGAGGTGATTAGCTGAAGGCATCTGCACCTTTTGATTGGCTATTGTCACTGTCAATCAGACTGCAGCCAATCCGAAGGCACAGATGCCTTCAACCAATCACCCCGTGGGGGTTTATCCCATTGTGATTGGCTAAAGGGAATAGCGTTTTCTGATTGGCTGTTGTCACTGTTCTTGGAGGACCCTCGTGGCACTTATGGGGTTAAATAGATGAGGTTAAATAAAGGCTTTTGAGGGTCTATATAGACCCCTATAAGCAACAGGGTTAAATAGGTTTAGCTGGGGTTAAATAGGCCCAGTTAGGGATAAATAGGCCCAGTCAGGGTTAGATAGGTACTGCTAGGTTTAAATGTGTACTTTTAGGATTAAATAAGGCCAGAGTTGAGTTAATGGGGTATAGTTAGGGGTAATAGTGTAGTGTTTAAACTCTGTGTTATTGGGGTCCTGGATGAACCTCATGGCACTTAAAGTGTTATTACCTGGGTAAATTAGTGTCCTATAAGGGTCAATATAGACCCCTACTGAACTGATGGGGTTAATAAGTGGCTTATGGGGGTCTGTATTGACCCCATAGGTGACATGTTAATTAAGGTAATACGGGGATCTGTATTGACCCCCATGAGTGACAGGGTTAATTAAGGGCTTATGGGGGTTTTCAATGACCCCCTTGAGTGACAGGGCTAATTTAGAGCCTATGTATTGAGCCCCATGAGGGACAGGGTTAATTAAGGGATTCTGGGGCTCTGTATTGAACCCATAAGTGACAGTGTTAAAGGGCGCATGGGGGTCTGTATTGAGCCCCATGAGTGACAGTGTTAATTAAGGGCTTATGGGGTTCTGTATTGATCCCTATGAATGACAGTGTTAATTAAGGGATTATGGGAGTCTGTATTGACCGTAATGTGTGACAGGGTTAATTAAGGGATTATGAGGGTCTTTAAGGACCCGCAAGGCTGGAAATCCAAATTTTGATTGCAGCGCCCCCCCCCCCCCCACTGCGATGGTTAATGTGGGGTTAATGTGGGGTCATTTTTTGGGCAGCCATTTTTTTTCTCGCTTAGCTGATTTTCAAATGGCGAAACTGTGGAAATTTGGGTTAAATTTGCATGTAACCTCACTTTCAGACATCCTGGGTGTTCCCCTGTGCTGTGTGTGAGTGTTTTTTTTTTTTTTTTATTGTGTTTTTGTGTGTGTTTTTCGTGTTTTGGGGTTTGTGCGGTTCGGGCAGTTACTTCGTTGTTTTGCACCTCAGTATTTTTTTTTCTAAGTCCTGCGGCTCGTAATGTTGCAGGCAATGAGGGAGAGGAGTAGGGGAAGAGAGACACAGGGGAAGGAGGAGGGGAAGAGAGACATAGGGTAAGGAGAGGAGGAGGAGGAGAGAGACACAGGGGAAGGAGGAGGGTAAGAGAGACACAGGAGAAAGAGAGGAGGAGGGGAAGAGAGACACAGGGTGTTTCATTGGCTCGCAGGCGATGACCGCCTTTGGCTCTCATCGCCTAAGTAGTACGTACCACGCAAATCGTGACGATGTCTCACAGTTTGACAATTATAATATGTGATGACAAGCACGGACCACAAATATGGCAAAAGCACAGATTTCTCTACTTGCTGCATCTACATTTTCACTAGTTTATCTGCATAAGCGTAGGAGCACAAAAGAATCTGGGGGGGATAATTCAACTCTACTCCCAGAACATGAAGCAGGAGCAGATCTACTGCCGGTGCAACCAGTGCAATGCACTGGGGCCCTGCTCTGGGGAGCCCCATTGCTGCAGTGCCGCTCAAAGAGTTTTTTTTTGTATTTCTGTTTTACTGTTTAAATTCTCAATACCCATTATGATTAAAAACAATATATATATTGTTTTTAATATATTTATTTACAATGTGTATATATTCATATATATATGTATGATAAATTATGGGTCAAAGCTTTCATGGGAAAAACATACTGCTCCATAGATCTGGTAATTCATGTTTAAGTTCAATGGCACTGGGGAGCTGCAGTTCATTGAGGGAACCATGAACGCCAACATGTACTGTGACATACTGAAGCAGAGCATGATCCCCCTCCCTTCGGAGACTGGGTGAAAGGACAATATTCAAAAATGATAATGACCCCAAACACACCTCCAAGACGACCGCTGCCTTGCTAAAGAAGCGGAAGGTAAAGGTGATGGACTGGCCAAACATGTTCCCAGACCTAAACCCTATTGATCATCTGTGGGGCATCCTCAATCGGAAGGTGAGGGAGTGCAAGGTCTCTAACATTCACCAGCTCTGTGATGTCCTCATGGGGGAGTGGAAGAGGACTCCAGTGGCAACCTGTGAAGCTCTGGTGATCTCCATGCCTATGAGGATTAAGGAAGTGCTGGAAAATAATGGAGCTGTATGCCTTCGATAGATGGAGTGCTGAAGCATACAGGGGCATGAAGTGATAAGGAGAGGAGTGTGAGAGCTGCACAACACAAAGATCAGTGGAGGGACTGGGGAGAGAGAGGGATCAGGTAGAGGAGGAAGAGAGGCAGGTGGGGAATATGAGGGTGGAAGGAAGAGAGGAGGAGAGAGGATCAGGGCAGACTGGGAGGTGATAGAGAGGGAAGAGAGAAGACACAGATTAGTAGAGAAGGAAGGACCAAGAGAGACTTGTCTGGTAAGGGAGGAAAACAGGAAAAGAGACCCACAAAGGAGGAGGCAGCAGGCAGAGTGGTGGCATTTGGAGGTAAACATGAGTCACTGCCCTGCTCTTGGCATCCTGCTGCTGATACCCGTGGAGTGCAGGCTGGAGGGCTACTGAGGGCTGAGAGTGCAGGCTGGGGACTACTGAGGCCTGAGAGTGCCGGCTGGGGGACGACTGAGGGCTGAGAGTGCAGGCTGGGGACTACTGAGGGCTGAGAATGCAGGTTGGAGGACGATTGGGGGCTGAGAGTGCAGGCTGGGGACTACTGAGGGCTGAGAGTGCAGGCGTGGAACTACTGAGGGCTGAAAGTGAAGGCTGGGGACTACTGAGGGCTGAGAGTGCAGGCTGGGGGACGACTTAGGCCTGAGAGTGCAGGTTGGGGACTACTGAGGGCTGAGAGTGCAGGCTGGGGGATGACTGAGGCCTGAGAGTGCAGGCTTGAGACTACTGAGGGCTGAGAGTGCAGGCTGGGGACTACTGAGGGCTGAGAGTGCAGGCTGGGGGACGACTGAGGCCTGAGAGCGCAGGCTGGGGACTACTGAGGGCTGAGAGTGCAGGCTGGAGACTACTGAGGGCTGAGAGTGCAGGCTTAAGACTACTGAGGGCTGAGAGTGCAGCCTGGGTACTACTGAGGGCTGAGAGTGCAGGCTGTGGACTACTGAGGGCTGAGAGTGCAGGCTGGGGACTACTGAGGGCTGAGAGTGCAGGCTGCGGACTACTGAGGGCTGGGAGTTCAGGCTGAGGACTACCGAGGGCTGAGAGTGCAGGCTGGTGGACGACTGAGGGCTGAGAGTGTAGGCTGAAAACTACTGAGGGCTGAGAGTGCAGGCTGGGGACTACTGAGGGCTGAGAGTTCAGGCTGAGAATGACCGAGGACTGAGAGTGCAGGTTGGGGACTACTGAGGGCTGAGAGTGCAAACTGGGGACTACTGAGGGCTGAGAGTGCAGGCTGAAAACTACTGAGGGCTGAGAGTGCAGGCTGGGGGCTACTGAGGGCTGAGAGTGCAGGCTGGGGTACGATTGAGGGCTGAGAGTGCAGGCTGGGGACTACTGAGGGCTGAGAGTGCAGGCGTGGGACTACTGAGGACTGAGAGTGAAGGCTGGGGACTACTGAGGGCTGAGAGTGCAGGCTGGGGGACGACTTAGGCCTGAGAGTGCAGGCTGGGCACTACTGAGGGCTGAGAGTGCAGGCTGGGGGACGACTGAGGCCTGAGAGTGCAGGCTGGGGGACGATTGAGGGCTGAGAGTGCAGGCTGGGGACTACTGAGGGCTGAGCGTGCAGGCTGGGGACTACTGAGGGCTGAGAGTGCAGGCTGGAGACTACTGAGGGCTGAGAGTGCAGGCTTAAGACTACTGAGGGCTGAGAGTGCAGCCTGGGTACTACTGAGGGCTGAGAGTGCAGGCTGTGGACTACTGAGGGCTGAGAGTGCAGGCTGGGGACTACTGAGAGATGAGAGTTCAAACTGAGAACTACTGAGGGCTGAGAGTGCAGGCTGGGGGACTACTGAGGGCTGAGGGTGAAGGCTGGGGGACTACTGAGGGCTGAGAGTGCAGGCGGAAAATTACTGAGGGCTGAGAGTGCAGGCTGGGGACTACTGAGGGCTGAGAGTGCAGGCTGAGAATGACTGAGGACTGAGAGTGCAGGTTGGGGACTACTGAGGGCTGAGAGTGCAAACTGGGGACTACTGAGGGCTGAGAGTGCAGGCTGGGGACTACTGAGGGCTGAGAGTGCAGGCGTTGGACTACTGAAGGCTGAGAGTGAAGGCTGTGGACTACTGAGGGCTGAGAGTGCAGGCTGGGGGATGACTGAGGCCTGAGAGTGCAGGCTTGAGACTACTGAGGGCTGAGAGTGCAGGCTGGGGGACGACTAAGGCCTGAGAGTGCAGGCTGGGGACTACTGAGGGCCTGAGAGTGCAGGCTGGGCACTACTGAGGGCCTGAGAGTGCAGGCTGGGGACTACTGAGGCCTGAGAGTGCAGGCTGGGCACTACTGAGGGCCTGAGAGTGCAGGCTGGACACTACTGAGGGCCTGAGAGTGCAGCCTGGGGACAACTGAGGCCTGAGAGTGCAGGCTGGGGACTACTGAGGGCTGAGAATGCAGGCTTGGGACTACTGAGGGCTGGGAGTTCAGGCTGAGGCCTACCGAGGGCTGAGAGTGCAGGCTGGTGGACGACTGAGGGCTGAGAGTGCAAGCTGGGGGACTACTGAGGGCTGAGAGTGCAGGCTGGGGGACTACTGAGGCCTGAGAGTGCAGGCTGGGGACTACTGAGGGCTGAGAGTGCAGGCTGTGGACTACTGAGGGCTGAGAGTGCAGGCTGGGGGACTTCTGAGGCCTGAGAGTGCAGGCTGGGGACTACTGAGGGCTGAGAGTGCATGCTGGGGACTACTGAGGGCTGAGAGTGCAGGCTTAAGACTACTGAGGGCTGAGAGTGCAGGCTGTGGACTACTGAGGGCTGAGAGTGCAGGCTGGGGACTGCTGAGAGATGAGAGTTCAAACTGAGAACTACTGAGGGCTGAGAGTGCAGGCTGGGGGACTACTGAGGGCTGAGAGTGCAGGCTGGGGACTACTGAGGGCTGAGAGTGCAGGCTGAAAACTACTGAGGGCTGAGAGTGCAGGCTGGGGACTACTGAGGGCTGAGAGTGCAGGCTGAGAATGACTGAGGACTGAGAGTGCAGGCTGGGGACTACTGAGGGCTGAGAGTGCAAACTGGGGACTACTGAGGGCTGAGAGTACAGGCTGAAAACTACTGAGGGCTGAGAGTGCAGGCTGGGGACTACTGAGGGCTGAGAGTGCAGGCTGGGGGACGATTGAGGGCTGAGAGTGCAGGCTGGTGACTACTGAGGGCTGAGAGTGCAGGCGTGGGACTACTGAGGACTGAGAGTGAAGGCTGGGGACTACTGAGGGCTTAGAGTGCAGGCTGGGGACTACTGAGGGCTTAGAGTGCAGGCTGGGGACTACTGAGGGCTGGAAACTTTATATGTGTGTGCTGGGGAGAGTGCTACAGAGAGGAGTGTGGTAGAGGCGGCTGAGAGAGTGCAAGAAATAGGAGTCTATGTTACAGAGGGTGCCGGGTATAAGCGCCAGCGGCAGCGCCATCAAGCGGCCAGCAGCAGTTTTGCTTCTGCTTCTGCCTGGCACAGGACTAACACACAAGGTCCTGTCGACCTCATCCTCCAGTTCCTACTCCCTTGCCTCCAAAACAATAAATCTATCCCACAGAGTAATCTCAACATATTTAAGGCACGGAATATCTTGATATTACATATATTAGACATTTTATCATTCTATATTAAATGTATTTATTAATGAAGTATCCTATCTAAGGATAGGGATACCAGTAAATGAGATCTGGTCACACTTCGGGGGATCCAATTCAGTCTCATAGGATTTGATGGCGCTATGGCTGATCAGACCCAACCTAAACCCCTCTTCCTCATCGCGTAAGTAACAAAAATATACAATATTATTATATTTATTGGAGAGGGGAGACCAATAAACAGATCAGCTTCTTGAAAAATCAGATTTCACATAGTGGGATTTGATTCCCCTTAATTAATTAGATTCCACATATTCTCCTCTTCTCCCATAAATTCGGTTATTTCAAATATTTATATTTTATAGTCTTAAGGAAAAATATGTATATCAAGACTGATCAGATATTTCACAAACGCCCACTTCCTTCATAAAGTACTCCTTCCAGGGCAATGAGACAATATATTTGCCAAACAAATATTTTAATGACTCAAAATACTCACTTTCTTCAGTTGCTACTGGGGTTGTTGGTGGTCTAGCCGGCAAGGGGATGAGCTTGGCATTATTTACATGCCCTCACATAGTAGGGACAAATGATCACACTTGACATCTCTCGGCCATTAGTATCTATTATGAAGGTGACATCATGGGAGTAAGGGCCATGGCAGATATATGTATATGTGCTCATTTTATATTACGTTTATTACAGATTTTTTTCATATATATTGGTTAATATGTATCAAAAGGGACAGGATAATGGATAAAGCTACTGTATTAACCTCACTTCCTTTGGAGCCTATTTATCCTATAGAGTAAAATATTCAACAGTTTTATGAATAGAGATACCCTGTAATGTGCATTAATTACACATCCAACCAGTGTGGGAATCCTTTGCAAGTCCAGTAAGGCAGATGGGAGCTGGGCACCATCTGCACCACCACCAGTCACACAAGTGTCTTCAACAAAGTACACTCCAGAGCAGATTGTAAAGACGTTATAGATCGCAAGACATCTATAACTATAAGTAACATTTCTGCTGGTATCCTTCCTTTATATAATAATATGTATATGTCCAGCAATGTTATTCATGCATTTGTGAGTTACTTTGAGCGACATTCAATTCGAAGCCCGCAACTCTATTGCAGACGGCTGAATGCCTGCAGGTGTGTTACGGGCTCCTGTTCATGTCCAATTTTGATGCTATTTAATTGCTGAAGCCCGCAAGTTACTGTCCCAAAGCCAACTACGTAAATCATGCACTGGTTCATAGCAGTTCAGGGCGGGAACCTGTAACCTCCCATTTTGAATCAGCCAATAGAAAATGAGGCTGTTATTATTACGGCAGTAAAACACTGAGGTTACATCTCAACCAATTAGGTTCGGGGGTACGATATGCAATCAGACTTGCAAACTCGCAAAATAAAGAATTATGAAAATTAATGCCAATACTGTTCTAGTCCATGTGGTTGGCCAGATATGTAATAACTAATTGATACCCGAGATCGATATAACTCCTGAAATTAAACATAAAAATTAATTTAATTTCATGACGATTTGCGAGCTTGTTTGCAATTAATTCTAATGTCTATCATGGCGTTCCCCGTTATTTACAGTGCTGTATTGATTTTTTATTTTCATTTACAGTGCTACGATCAGGTGTTTAACCCCCTTTGCGGGTCCTCTCTAGCACCCATTGTATTTTCTCCATCGTTTGCCATTTACGGGTGTAAAAATATTTGCGGGCTTAGGGAATTGAATAGCAATTTGCAATTTTAGAGATCGTAACTCTTGCGGAAGTGAAAGATCAAAGTCTTCGGGAGGCTGTAAGTTACGGGTTTAACCATCAGCATTTTTTCACGGCTGTAACTTGTAAACATCTGGAGCCCGCAAAAAGATGTCAATTGAATATCAAATTAACTTGCAACCTCATTTACGGGCTACCGGATCACCCCAAAACCTCAATTGAATGGGGGCCTTTCTTTTTATTATAATTTCTGATTTGTATCCTTCTGAGCTCGTTGTCATTTTCCATTAGTTTCCTTGGAATATTGATGTGAGTTTGTAGTAACCAACCTTGGACTCAGGAGCTCTGTTCTTTCTAAGCTTTGAATTGAAGGCAGCGTGTGTGACTTACATATCCAGTGACATTTGTCAAGGTGGATCTTGCAGGCTCTGATGGGCACATCTACAGAAAATACACTGCTCCAGAGCTCACTCTCCCTGTCAAACTTTAAGGATATTGTCAGTGGTTTTGTAAATGCCAAGGGCATCAAAGGGATGACGATAGTACATTAAAAACCTGCATAAATAAAAGGCATTACAATAAAGCCCCAATGTATCTCTTACACATGTTAAAGCATAAAAAAAAACTTTCTTCAACAATATAAATGATAGTATTAAGAAGAGCACACACCAAGGCATGGAGAAGAGCAAGGTCAAGATGTTGTGGCCTTAATTCAGGAGTCCACGGGCAGAATATTGCATTGCAGTGCAACTTAATAAATATTTCCACTTCCACTTTGATTGTGCATATACGGTGCACACTTATAGTTGAAGTTTTATGAAAATGGATATAGTCTACTGTCCCTTTAATTGTGCACTGGATATGAAGAAGCAAAATGTAATTGGAAATGCTGGATAACAATCTTCTATGGATACAACCTGAGCTATTTAAGCTTCTCCCAGTGTGTTTCCAGGATAATGATTACAGAGAAGTCAGGAAGTGGTGAGAACTCACTTGTTTCTCAAATCAATTTGATAAATAGCCTCAGCAGTTAGTCCAGCCCTTTAAAAATATGTTACAGCTGGAAGCCAAGGGGTTGGGTGAAGCTTCTCATATATCTCCTGCTGTAAATGTTAGATATTCTTTGATATATATTATATTTTGTTTAACAATTTAAGTCATAGAAAGAACCATTTTTCAAAATACTTTGATTAATTATTTATTGATCTTTTAATGATTGTTTGTTGTAAAGGTAAGTTTAACGGGATATATGTTGTGCATTGTGACATTCTTCCCACAGATCTTTTGTATCATTAAAGAGTTAATTGATGGGATTATCATAATATGATGCTTTCCTGAAAAATATCTGCAGATAGAGTCATCTTGTACTGTAATAAAAACCAAATTAAAGCGTAGAGATTCTAATCCAGATTTGGGAAGACTTAATTATACTTATACTAAATTAGTGGTTTGTGTTATAATAAAAGCTACTACTTAAAATATATTAGCTTCAAGTTAAGCCATGAAATATCAGATATAATTATTTTGCTTTGTGATGATTTGTATTATAATATGAATATTCAGGTATGCTGTGATCAATTAAAAGTAATTTCCTGTGTGCCTGGATAATTTCAAAGAATCTTTTTTTGATCATATGTTGGAATGGTCATGCACATGCCAATATGAAAAGCAATGCTGCAAGATGCATAAAGCAATTAAAGACACACTACCTGATTAAATTGCAACACAAAAACATGAAACTGATACCATATTAACCCTTTCTCACTCACAGAGGCTCTAATGAGGACCCTGAAATATAAATATCAGTGCATATACATCTTGCTCATCACATCTACATTGGGAAAACAAATAGTGGCCAAATTACACTGCCATATCACATATGTCAAGTACCAGGGGAACATTTTAGATTTGGTTGTTCAGTTCTTCTGTCGTGTCCAACTCTCTATGACCCTATGAACTGCAGCACATTTAACTATGCCTGTCAATGCTTTTCCACAAAGTTTGCGTGCCAAAGATACTGGAGTGGGTTGCCAGTTTCTTCTCTAGTGGACTGCCATTTGTCTAACCTCTCTGCTATGACCTGCCCACCTAGAGTGACCCTACAACGTATAGCTCACAGCTTCATTGAAGTACATAAGCCCCTTCACCATCACAAGGCAGTGATCCAGAAGGGGACCAGAGGAACATACACCACACTAATCTACTCTAACCCATCAGGAAGAGCTGCAAAAACACATGGAGACGGTGCAGAGGCACATGGAGCAACAGCCAGCTCACCTCCATCAGGGATAACCTCTGCTACGCCCATCCTGGAAAGTCCCACGCCATTGCTGGTGGCCATTTGACAAGATGCATACCCATTCCCATTTGGTGAAATCCCATCAAGTGTTTTGTAATCAATCAATTCACATTATCACCTGTTATATTGTAATCAAACCTTCAGAGAAATGTTGATACTCCACAGTATCACAAAGCAGACTTTGCATGTGTATTAACCCTTTATTTTATATATATATATATATATATATATATATATATATATATATATAGTATTATATGATATATTGTCATGCTACTATTATTATTATTATTATTGGTGTTATGATTATTATTATATGCATTAATCTATTGCATAGTTACAAGGGCACATCATTTTACTGATATAGGAATGCGACACAAATGTGATGTATGTGGATGTCCCAAAGAGGCTTGTCTGAAAATGTGGATACCTACAGGGGGTAATTCATAGTCTAGAATAAGTATGATGCATAGCACCTACCAGGTCACATGTGGTCACTACACCACTGCAACCGGAGTCTGATGAAAAAAAGGATCATCACAAATCACTCCATTTAATTGAAGAAGCCATTAATGTGCATTGCACTTACAACTTCTCTATATCTGCTCAATGAAACAGATTATTCAACCTCTGGACTGTGTACTCCAATCCAGTGTCACACAAATAGTGTGGTGACAAAACAAAAATCTGAAAATAAGTGTTCAAAAAGAAAAAGGCGGAGGAAGATAAAAAAACAAAAAACATGTCTGTACAGTACATTGCTAAATACTGTAACTGTAACGAAATACCAACTCACCTGATTCCCATCTGCAAGTATTTCTAAACATTAGCTTAGATATCTCACTGGCCATGACCATTAATAATGATGTGTCATCTTACAGTAAATGCTTAGCTGTGACCAGCATCAGTGATCAAGGTGTACTATCACCTTATCCATATGATATTGTTCATCAACATTGATACCACATCCATCAGCTATACAGCAGTTAGCCCATGTTAAAGGATACTCATGATATTAGCAATAAAGGAAAATATCCATTAATACTGAGAGGACACAAAGGTCAGCAGCCAGATTCAATGTTACTTACATCAGACCCAAGGATCGGTTCTCAGACTGATATTGAGGTTGGGATCACAAGCTTCACTAGTGCATATATTGATGCTGGCTGTCATTAACATGCCATTGTGAGACTTTGCAAGTCCACCGCCATTGCGGTATTAGTCTACATTTAAGCTAACAACAATCATGTCTTAGATATCTGGCTATATGATAGCTTTAATATTGTGGAAGCTACATGTTAAAGGGTGGTGGAGGGGAGGTCATTGTAGGAATGTCTACCCGAGAGGCACTGTGAAAATCTTACACCTCATACATTTCCTTCACAATGCTTGCAGATGCAGAAGATGCCTTCATGGACCTGAATTCTACCTAAAAAATAAAACAAAAAAATATCACCTGCAAAATAAGGCCTTAAAAATATAGGGACTGCAGCATCTCAACAGCATTCCTCAGTGACCATCAATTAGTGACATGATCAAAAGAAACATATATGTCCACAAAGAAGGGGATCATGGACCATGTGATGGGAGGTAGCTATCTGCATACAAAATATCACCATCACATAGGCCAAGATCCAAGACTCTGTAGCCAGGCAAGATTACGTTAACATTAGGACCAATAGATTGTCACTGAGGAGTGCTGTTGAGAAGGCACAAAAATATGCGCTGGGGATGGGGGGGCAGGGGAGACCTCCCCCTGTGATGAAGCAGCACAAGCAGTGGCGGTGCTGGTGGCAGTGTTGGAGGAATGGGGGAGGAGAGGGACGCCTCCAGGGTAGATGAAGCGGGGCTGGGGACCAGAGCTCAGCTAAATGCATTCGTTATCACCAGCTGGACCGCGCTCTGGCCCGCCCCCATCCTGAGCAGCCTGGAGGTGGTGGTGCTGTTGCCTGGCAGGTGCCTGGCTCCAATCTCAATGATGGTAGTGGTGGACCTGGTGGTGGGAGCCAGGCCGACGAACCGCAGAAGGAAGGAGAAGGTGGGGGCATGCCCCTATCATCCCTCCAAAATGGGTGCCCTGGTGATGGCTGCAGCTGTGGGAGGAGGGGGCAGTGGGTTTAAATGCCACAGGGGTGGCATACGGTCCTGCCAGTGGCCCCACTGCCCAAGTGAAGTCCTCCTCCTCACCAGGGCACGGAGCTTGTGCTGGTTTCTCCTCCCCCTGCTGATCCTGCTGAGCAGGGGCTTGCTCTGTGACCTCCTGGTCCCGCCTCTGGCTCACCAGTCGACCCAGACCTCAGTGTAGCTGAAAAAGGGAAACGAGAAAAGAAAGGGATATGTGTTAATGATGTTGAAGAAAAAAATGTTTTAAGTTCCTTCCTAACTATCTGACATCTAGGCTTGAACATGGATGAATCACTTACAGGGCCATTGACCTCATTATCAGTGCTCTTCATTGTGTGACAGAACAGAAGATTCCATGTTAATTAAATGTTTAACTGCTGGCTGATTACATTCTTGTAAGCAGTTAAACCATAATATGTGAAACGTTCATTGGGGCAGAGGCTGTAAATCATCACTGTGTCTGTAGACAAACCTTAGCCCGCATATGTTTAACTGTTCTTATTGAAATTAGATCGCTTTAACATAGAATCTTCTGCCTTTTTACACAATGGATCTCACCTAACTTACCTACCCCATGAAAGGATATTGGGCTGCTCACGGATGGCACAAAGGAGTACCACCATCTCCTTGGGAGGAGTAATTTGGGGTCCTGTGCCTGCCTCCAGCCCTACCGACTGTGGGTGGGGATCCTGTCCTCCCTCAACTGTCCCTGGGTCCTGTCCCTCATCCCCGCTACCACCCCCCCTGGGATCAGGCCCCTCACCCTCTGACCCTGAGGATGATGTGCCTATAATATGAGCACCTGCCCACCCACCTTCTCCTCTACACTATTTCCCATCTGCTCCTCTAACGCTCTCCCCCTCCTCCTCCTCCACTCACCTCCTCCTCAACCACCTCCTCCACCATGTTCTCAACCTCCACCACTGCCTCTTCAACCACCTCCACTCCTACAATCTCCTCCACCTTGTCCTCCTCCTCTCCAAAACTTCCCGTGGCCACCTCTCTCTACTCGTTGCCTCTCCCCCTCTTCTCCTGCCATCCACTCGTCTCCCCTCCTCTCTCCAGTTTATGGGCCTGTGGCTTCAGCACTTTGGTTGCAGTCTTGTTAAGTTTAATCGCTCTGTAACTACAGTGAATTTCAAGCCCGCTGTGAGGAATTGACTCTGCTGGGTTTTGAACCCTGGTCCCCAGGCTGCTATACCTCTTCCCTACCACTGCGCCAGCCTGCCTTTTGTGAATTCCATTGAGACCTTATAAGCTTGACTCTGCTAGCAATTTTATCAGTACCTAAGTCTCTTCAGCTGTGTCTGGTCAGCTGTCTGGTTCTTGGCCTATATAAGGCACTTCCTGTCTCTGTATCCTTGCCAGATTATTGTTGGTTCCTGATCCCTTCAATAAAAGCTTGTTCCTGTTTAACCTACAAGTTGCTGAACCGGATTATTGCTGACCTTGGCTACTGGTCTCCACAACTTTGTGATTCCTATATCATTACAGAAAAATCTGGCCCTTTCATGGAGACCGCTGGGACAGATTCTGCATTGGCCCAGCAGGTTGCTTTTACTGCAAGAACTGTGCAGACCCAGGCACAGACCATCCAAGTGCTGCAGGACCAGGTAGCTGAACTGCAAAATAAGTTTCAGTCAATGCACAGTGAGTACACCAGCTACAGGGCACGTGATGTTTCAGCTGCTACTGTTACACCTGCACAAGATGCCCGCTTGCCCCTGCCAGAAAAGTTTGGAGGAGATCGCAAAAAATTTAGGGGTTTCCTAAATCAATGCCGTTTGCACTTCATGATGTTACCTCACCAATTTCCATCTGAAAGAGAGAAGGTGGGATTTATTTTTTCACTATTCAAAGATGAAGCCCTGGCTTGGGGCTCCCCTCTTCTGGAACAGGACAGTCCAGTCTTGGGTAATCTAAATGACTTTCTTGAGGCCATGTGCCTGGTTTTTGATGACCCCAATCGATGTGCTACAGCAGAAGCCACTCTACTTCATTTGCATCAAGGGAGGCGCTCCGTGGCTGAATATGCTGCTGAATTCAGACAGTGGGTTGCTGATACTACCTGGAACCAATCAGCTCAGAGGTTCCACTTCAGAAAAGGTCTCTCAGAAGCTATAAAAGATGAGCTAGCTCGTGTTGATCTTCCTGCTGACTTTGATGCATTCGTGCGTTTGGCTATCCGTATCGATCGGAGACTTTCTGAAAGAAGACTGGAAAGACAGGGCTCTTTTAGACCAAGTACTACTCCTATTTCCTATTCAAGAATTTCTACTCCAACCCCACAAACACCTTCAGACTCTGAGCCTGAGGCTATGCAGGTAAATCTAATAAGAGGGCCATTATCCAATGAGGAAAAACAGTGGCGACGCACTCACAATTTATGCCTGTATTGTGGTAGTGCAGGGCACTATGCCATCAATTGCCCTAGCAAATCCAAAAGAACAATAGCTATGGCTGCTGAGGGCGCACAGATTCGACACCAATCCCAGATTGCAGATCAACTGGATTCTGTCACACAACCCTTGTTTTCTCTGGCTCATGGTGAAGAGGGTATGTTGACTCAACATCCTCATTTTGTGGTGCCTATCACGTTGCAATGTGGTGATCATAAAATTTCAACTACGGCTATGATAGATTCTGGAGCAGGCGGAAACTTTATGGACATTAAATTTGCAGCAGGAAATGGAATTCAGTCTATCCCTAATTCTTCACCTGTGTTAATAGAGACAGTGGACGGTTCTCCACTTACGTCGGGCCCGGTTACACATGAGACTGTGCCCTTAAAGTTGACTCTGGAAGTGAATCACCATGAGACTATATCTTTCCATCTAATTTCCTCAACACAGTTTCCAGTGATTTTGGGGGTACCTTGGCTTGCTCGGCATAACCCACAGATTGATTGGAAGATCAGAACTTTGTCCTTTCCTTCAGAACACTACTTAATGAATTGTCAACCCACTAAGGTAACACCTGTTGCCACAACAATTAATGAAATGGTTGCTACAAACTTGACTAAGCTTCCTCTACAATATCGGGATTTTGCAGATGTCTGTGATAAGAAGAATGCGGATCAGCTTCCACATAACAGGCCTTATGATTGCCCAATAGAGCTGTTGCCTGGGGCTGCTATCCCATTTGGCCGTATATATTCCCTTTCTGAACCTGAATTGAAAGCTCTTCGTGAATACATACAAGAAAATCTTGCCAAAGGTTTTATTCGACCATCTACTTCCCCAGCAGGAGCTCCTATATTCTTTGTAGAGAAGAAAGATGGCAGCCTACGGCCATGCGTTGATTACAGGGACATTAATAACATCACTGTTAAAAACCGCTACCCCTTGCCTCTCATTCCTGAACTTTTGGAGAGACTTCGCTCAGCTAAAATATTTACAAAGCTTGATCTTCGTGGGGCATATAATCTGGTTCGCATAAGACCAAATGATGAATGGAAAACAGCTTTCAGAACCAGGTACAGGCATTACGAATATCTAGTAATGCCATTTGGGCTTTGTAATGCCCCTGCAACTTTCCAGCATCTTATCAATGATGTACTACGAGATCTCCTGGATCAGTTTGTTGTGGCATATTTGGATGATATCCTAATATTCTCTGATAGTCTGGAAAACCACAGAAAACAGGTCCGTATAGTTCTGGAGCGCCTTCGTACCCACCACCTATACATTAAACTAGAAAAATGTGAGTTTGAACAAACAGAAATTCAATTCCTGGGGTATGTCATAACTCCTAAAGGTTTAACTATGGACGCAAGTAAAATTAAAGCTGTGCTGGACTGGCCCATCCCCAAGAATGAAAAAGATGTCCAGAGATTTGTGGGGTTTGCCAAATTTTACAGGCGTTTCATTAAGAATTTCTCTGCTGTTATTACACCGATCACTGAACTCACAAGTAAGGGGACTCCTTTTCAGTGGTCCGATAAGGCTGATCTCGCTTTTTCCCGAATAAAGACTCTGTTTACATCTGCCCCCGTCCTGGTACATCCTCAGCCAGAATTACCATTTATTGTGGAAGTTGATGCTTCTGATTCAGCTGTTGGTGCTATACTGTCTCAAAGGACTGGACCTAAGATGCTGTTACATCCGTGTGCCTTCTATTCCCGCCAGATGGTCCCAGCAGAAAGAAATTATGACATAGGGAATAAAGAACTATTGGCTATAAAAGCTGCCTTCACCGAATGGAGACATCTCTTGGAGGGAGCTACCCATCCAATTACTGTCCTCACAGATCACAAAAATCTGGAATGTATTCGATCAGCTAAGAGACTGTCAGCCAGACAAGCACGCTGGTCCCTATTCTTCTCAAGGTTTAATTTTTTGGTTACATACTGTCCTGGCTCCAAGAATGGTAAGGCGGATGCCTTGTCTAGAATAGCTGACCCCCTCCATGCTACCGTAACCAAGACCACCATCTTGCCGGAGGATATATTTATAGGACTTGCTTTTCCTTCTGATCTGATGTCTCGCATTAAAAAGGGCTACGCTGAAGACCCAGTTCTTCGTGATCCTCCTCGTGATCTCCATATGACGATGCTTAATGGGTTTTGGATTTTTCAACGATGTCTGTTTGCTCCGGAGTCAGTGCGACTGGAGCTCTTACGTCTCTACCATGACTCAAAACCAGCAGGTCATCCAGGAATCCGAAAGACGCAAGACCTACTTGCCCGATCCTTTTGGTGGCCGAAGTATCATGAGGATGTTAAGAAGTATGTGTCCTCTTGTGATGTGTGTGCCAGACATAAGACTCCTCGCTCATCCCCTGTTGGCTTGCTTCAGCCTCTTCCGATTCCTCATCGTCCCTGGGGATCTATATCCATGGACTTTATTGTGGAACTACCTCCCTCTAAGGAATACACTACCATTCTTGTTGTTGTGGACAGGTTAACTAAGATGGGTCATTTCATACCAGCTCGTGGTCTCCCTTCAGCTAAACAGACGGCTGACCTGGTTATTCTGGAAATGTTTCGCTTGCATGGAGTGCCTGATGAAGTAGTTTCTGACAGGGGAGTGCAGTTTACGTCTCGTTTTTGGAAACATTTTTGTTCTAATCTAGGTATTAATGTAAATCTGTCGTCAGCTTTTCATCCGCAAAGTAATGGACAGACTGAGCGAACCAACCAGACTTTGGAGCAATATTTGCGGTGCTATATTAGTTACCTGCAGGATGACTGGCTGGATTTTCTACCCACGGCGGAGTTTGCCTATAACAAAGCCCAACAATGCTCCACTTCTTTGAGCCCATTTTTTGCCAACTATGGTTACCATCCGACCTTTCTAGTCAGTCTCCCAATTACTACTTCCATTCCTGCTGTCACTGACCGGCTAACCGCCTTACGTGATTCCCAAGCACTGTTGAAAGAGACTCTTTTGGAGGCTCAGGAATGTTACAAAAGAGCTGCTGATAGGCATAGAAAGGAGGCCCCAGTCTATCACGTTGGTGACAAGGTGTGGCTGTCAACAAAGAATCTTAAGCTTCGGATTCCTTCTCATAAATTGGGTCAAAGGTTCATGGGACCTTTTGAGATCATTGCCTTAGATCAATGCTGTCACCTTCCGTTTGCAACTCCCGAATTTCATGAAAATACATCCAGTGTTTCACGTTGCACTGCTTAAACCTGTTCATGAAAATACTTTCCCTGGCCAAGCCCTGCCTGCCCCACCTCCAGTCCTCGTGGATGGTGAGGATGAGTACGAAGTGGACAAAATTCTTGACTCACGGATCTTCCGTAACAAACTTCAGTATCTGGTTCGCTGGAAAGGCTATGGTGAGGAGGAGACTTTGTGGGAACCAGTGGACAATATTCACGCTCCTGATCTACTTCGGTCTTTTCATGTGAAGTACCCTGCTAAACCAGGTAATAGGGCATCCAGAGACTGCACCTATAGAGGCGGGGGTAATGTGAGGAATTGACTCTGCTGGGTTTTGAACCCTGGTCCCCAGGCTGCTATACCTCTTCCCTACCACTGCGCCAGCCTGCCTTTTGTGAATTCCATTGAGACCTTATAAGCTTGACTCTGCTAGCAATTTTATCAGTACCTAAGTCTCTTCAGCTGTGTCTGGTCAGCTGTCTGGTTCTTGGCCTATATAAGGCACTTCCTGTCTCTGTATCCTTGCCAGATTATTGTTGGTTCCTGATCCCTTCAATAAAAGCTTGTTCCTGTTTAACCTACAAGTTGCTGAACCGGATTATTGCTGACCTTGGCTACTGGTCTCCACAACTTTGTGATTCCTATATCATTACACCCGCAGACATACAGGCTAGATGACGGCCACTGCAGGAATTTAATAGGGCCCCAAATCTGGGAATTTAATAGGGCCCATGATCTTTTAAATATATCATTAAGGAGCTGTATTTTCCATGAATAATCTTTTTTATAACCTTGTTTGTTTTGTCTCTTGTTTCTTTTTATCCTCTATCTCACATTTCTAGGTATGTCAAGATCGTTAGACATGCATGAGGCTTAATTAGTGCTTGTTCATGTACTATGGTGCAAATAAAATGCCAACACTTGAAAAATAACCGACATAAATACAATAATTATCTAAAATATTTAGCAGACAAAAGCAGAGCAGTAGCCCTGTGCGCCTTCATCTCTATCACCATGATTAGCATTTATTATGAAGGCGTTGGCGATAGCCACAATGTAAAAGATTGACAAGGGGGGTATTAAGGATAATTGAAGTGTTATATTCATAAAATGCCCATTTAAATAACATGATAATCAGCAAATGTTTTGAAAGTTTAAAAATCATAAATACAGTGTTTTTCTATTTCATTTTATTATTAAGCTTTGCTTTACTGTGGTCAGCTGTGGCTGTAAGTCTCTAATGAACTGGCGTTTAACTATAGGATATACAGGTCTCAATAGAGATTTACAGCCCAATTAAATTCCCTCAACGTGTAAAACGGTAGCCCGTAACATTGCCCGTAAGACTTGCGGCTATTAAATTAGCTGCATAAAGTAACCCGCCAACGAATTGCTGGGTAAGGGCGAAAAAACCCTACGGGACATCTAAAATTACACTTCATGGCCACAAATCCTTTGTCCTTTCAAGCCTGTAACTCTTACGTTCCAATCACGCTATTAAATTGCTACAAATCCACTGGCGTTCAAACTAGTGATGTCGCGAACATAAAATTTTTGGTTCGCTAACCGCGGACGCGAATTTCATCAAATGTTCGCAAACGGTCGAACCGGGCGAACCGCCATAGACTTCAAGGGCAGGCGAATTTCAAAACCCACAGGGACACACTGGCCACAAAAGTGATGGGAGAGTTGTTTCAAGGGGACCAACACTTGGACTGTGGCATGCCGGAGGGGGATCCATGGCAAAACTCCCACGGAAAATTACATAGTTGAGGCAGAGTCTGATTTTAAGCCATAAAGGGCATAAATCACCTAACATTCCTAAATTGTTTGGAATAACATGCTTTAAAACATCAGGTATGAGGTTGTATCGATCAGGTAGTGTAAGGGTTACACCCGCTTCACAGTAACAGACCAATCTCCCCGTTTAATGCACCGCAAACAACCGCAAACAGTCCCTTTGCACAACCGCAAACTCCCCATTTGCCCAAGGTTGGATACCAAGCTAGCCATGTCCCGTTCCTTGTCCTCACAGATGTCATTGAAGGTCTCTTCCTCCACCCAGCTACCAAGGGTCCCCGAAAGGTGACAACAAGCACCCTGGGATGCCTGCTGTGTTTGGTCTTCCACCTCCTCAAAGCCACCTTCCTCCTCTTACTCCTCTTCTTCAGACTCCTCTCTCTGCGTTGCCTCTGTCTGTGTTATTATAAGGTGTGTACTGTTAAGTAGTACTATTCCTATCGGTTTAATCCCTGTTACTCCACTATTAGGGGACGTGTATATGGCATTGATTTTTGGAACAGGGAGATGGAAAAAGATGCTTGGTCGGACCTCCTACTTCAAATTTGGGGCACTGCGCGTGCAATCTAAGGTGCCACCAGATATGAGTGTCACTGTGCACTGGCAAAAGTTGGCAGAGTAGGCGCTGTAGGCCTCACACACACGCATGTAGGCAGGCAACTGATATTCAATCGATTACAGTCAAAAAAGTGTTGTTTTATGTCACTGTACACTACGGTTGCACCAGGTATGACGTATCACTGTGCACTGGCAAAAGTTGGCAGAGTAGATGCAATAGGCTTCACACACACGCCTGTAGGCAGGCAATTGCTATTCAATCTATTACAGTCAAAAAAGTGTTATTTTATTTCACTGAGCACAATATAAGCTGTGAGCCTGACACAGGCAGGCAACTGAAATTAGATTAAAGGAAAAAAGGGTTGTTTTTTTTCAATGTATGGTACACCAACTATTACTGGTGAAACAGAGCAGAATATTAGCTGTGAGCCTGACACAGGCAGACAACTAAAATTAGATTACAGGAAAAAAATGGTTGTTTTCAATGTATGATACACCACCAGGTATGAGTAATGAAAATAAGCACAATATAGGCTGTTAGGTGTTAGCCTGTCACACACACACGCTGGCAGGTAGGCATATGCAATTAGATTACACAGAAAAAATATATAAAATAAAATAAATGATGTTCTGGCCCTAAAAAGGGCTTTTTGGGTTGCTGTCCTTGCTGCAGATATCAGATGAGTCCTTCAGGTCTGTAGTGGAAGCTAAATACACAGCCTGGCTATCTATTTCCCTATTAAATCTCCAGCAGCTACACTATCTGTCCTCTCACAACGAATGCAGCTTCAGAATGATTCTAAAATGGCTCCGTCTAAACCTGTAACTATGAGTTTGACTAATTGATCACATTCACGGCCGCACATCCAACGTGCCAAAAATGGTTTACTGGCCTGCGTATCTCGCGGCATGGTAGAATTTAATAGCGCTGTAATGCTTGCCGATGGGACAGTGAGATTGTTTCCTCCTCCTGTGTCCTGACATGTGACAAGAAACAGAGGGCAGGGAGCCTTATGGATGTATGATCCACAATATATTTTGCCTGCATTCTAATGTAGACAGAAATTACTTTTCAAGATTGTCCTACATGTTCAGGTTTCTTATTTTAGTGGGGGGATTAGAAGGCCATCTACTAAGATAACACTAAAATAGATTTATTACATTAACAATCAGTTACAAATCTCCATATTTCCCAGTATAGGCCCCCATTTAATTCCAAGCCCGTAATTACCTTCACACTGCCCGTAAGTCTGCGGGTCAGAAATTTGCTACATACATAGATGTATTTAATTGCTCAAGCCCGCAAGTACATGCTCACAGCCCAAACACGCAAACCATGAACCCATATGTAGCATTTCAGGGCATGATTATGATCAATTAAGTAAGCCTGTAAGTTACAATTTAGAAAGAGCCAATAGTAAATGAGACCGTCATCATGATGTGAGTAAAACATGGAGTTTAGACTACAATTAATTAGTGTTAAGAAGTATGAT
>CM050176.1:37482447-37624947 GCA_027410445.1 Discoglossus pictus | reverse complement strand
TATTGGATCATATATATAATATAACTGATACTGTATATATATGGCACCATATTTTTGAATGGGTCCTTCATTCTCTAGCTGTGCCACTGTCTCTCTGCCTTTCTGGATACAGGGATTTATACATAGACACGCGTTCTGTTTGTCATACTTTGACTCAGTCCAGTTTCATTTACTGATATATCATAAGAACAGCAATTCAAACAAAAAAGTATTGGTTCCCAGAAATAAGATGCTGGCAGTTTTAAGATATTATCTTCTTTGTAGACAAATTGTAAGATTGCTATGTCTGAAGGCTGCTAATTCCTGACCTCTGTCATGAACTGATGTGCGCCTGAGAAATACAGTAAGAGCCCCTTTATACAAACACTGCGCAGCCAGCGTCTCCATCTCATTATGTCCAAACACAACCAATCAACAGCTCCAGGCTGTATTTATGGCTCTCCTGCCTGAAATTGCTTTGAGACCGAGCAACACTCGAAAAGGGAAATAGAAGGTAATTGTGTGTATTGAAAGCAATGTTGGGTTTTTGTATTGTTGCATTTATGACCTATGCCAGCTTCTTATGGGAAACAAATATTCTGTGACATGGAGCTTTTTGTGTTTGATTGGATATGAATTCCTATCAGAAGAGAGAAAATAAGGTAACGGAACAAGAATTGCTGTTAAATCACTGACGTTTGGAAGGGAACCAGCTCTGTCTGGTAAAGCTGAGGGTCTGCGCCATGGAGCATGTGATGTTTATTGCTCCAAGCGACAATTACAAAGAACAAAAGTTGTGCAGATTTCAAAACTCGTTACTGTTTTAAAAATGCCAATGTAAAGTAATAATCACCTTCTCAGGTCCTATTAAAGTGACTGACCCTGGACTGAAGTGGCACATATTTGTGTAAGTGCTGTAGTGCAGAGGTTCTTGTAGGCACTGTGCCATTGCAACTGTGTAGTTCCAGCCTGACTTAATCATGCACACAAGTAACAAACATTGCGCCAGTAATAAATATGGTGTCCGCACCTAAGCAACAAACAATGCCAAAAGGAAATATGGCGACCACACTGCACACAAGCAGTATATATATATGTGTATATACATATAGTATATACATGTAGTAAATACATAGTACATTTTGATTCACATTTGAACATCTAAAATAAGTTAAAATACTTATTTCCTGCTCAGAATTCCAAGAGTTAATTATTTCACTGCATTCTGGGATGCAAATATACCCACATAAGGCTTTGCTCTTTAATCCAATACCATTTAAAAATGGTTCCTTTTAGACAAATGCCTGCTGTATTATACAACTTTAAGCAAAGATCAGGATGAATTATGCACAAGCCAGGAAACCTACCCGCGAACAGCTGTTTCGAGGTTACCTACTTTCATCAGCGCAGGCCGGTTCCTAGCTTTGAGTCTAATCAAGAGCTAAAGTAGGCAGGAAACGTCATAAAGTTTAGTTTTCATTTTTAATTAGAAAAAATACTTTTGGGTGGACCTTGGAGGCACCCAATGGGGAGATTGTTTGTTTGAGAGGGTACTTTACATTTCTACAGGAACAAAGGTTGCAGTTATTGTGTTAAGTTGCCTGCTTCTGTGTGGAAGACAGGGGTAGGTGTCAAATTCTAAAGAATCAAGCTATTTAAAACAAACTCAGTAAAGCTTAGAAACTGAGAAAATACATTTCAATGGAGATTTATTTTCTTTTAATATTAATAGATTTGTTATTAATATTACTCTTTTCTTTTAGTTAAGTTATTTTATTTTGTTCTTCTTAACCTTATTTTTACATATTTTATATTTCTTTTATATCTACACTGGTTAAAGTGAATTTGTAAACTATAACTTGAAATAATGTAAGAAGAAAAACAAGAAGAAAAAGAAGTAAAGAGATATTTATATATCACTATAAAGACACCAGGGCCTTAAATTGAGTAATCTTTTATCAAAAATAATTTTTTCTTACAAATACTTATTCTTTTTTCTATCACATTTAATAAATGTAAAAATTGCTGTAATTCAAAATATTTATTCTCTTCTAATAAAAAGTGAAAAAAAAGACTTCAGCGCAGAGCACTTTTTTTCTATATAAGCTGCATAGATCTAGCTTTATTTACAAGAAGAAAACTGAGATGCAACTCCCTATTTATTTAAATTAAATCGTGAGCTGACATTTCCATGCCCTGTGCTGAATGTTAGTGTATTTTTATTGCTTTTAAACCTGAAACAAGATCCCATGAACAATAGTGAAATTGTGAGCCGGTCAGCAGGCTCCAATGATGACCTTGTAAAGTCAGAGGTCACATGATGCTGTTGATATAATACAAAGAGGCTGAACACATGAGCACCGGCCCATGCGGCTACAGTGGAAGCATAACAGCAACTCGCTCAAGATTTAAAGAGTTAAATGCAAATATGAGCTCCTCTCATTATCAGACATGGAGACCAGATATCACTAGGGAGACCAGAAGTCTCTATAGTAACTATAAAGGACCAGTGTCTTCTTATATTCAAATGTATCATTTTGTAAAACTACACTTGATACTCGGTACAATGTGTTTAAAATGTAAAAAAATAATTAAAATAAAATAATACAGCCTTATATACTGGATATATATATATATATATATATATATATATATATATATATATCACATATAATAGTTGTGGTAATTGCAAGTTACGAGATGTTAAAATGTCTGGGCTTGCGCATGTGCCGAAGACGCTCTTCGTGAGGCCAGATAGTTACTGGTTTGACGGGGGCTGCCATGAGCACCAAGGCCCGTACGTCGTCGATAGGCCCGTACGTGACTGGCTTGACGGGGCTGCAATGAGCACCCCAAAGGCACTCATCGCGAGGTTCGTAATGTAGAGGAGAGAGAGACTCCAAACAGCTTATGAGTTACAGGGTTAAAAAAAATTACGGCTTTAACGGACACGATTTTTTTCAAGCCCGTAACTCGAAAGCTGCTCGGGGACCGCCCAAAAAAGCCAATTCATTAGAAAATTACCTTACAACCTCACACACTGCACAAGGGGAGAGGCAGGGAGCCTTTGAGTGAGGTTGCAAGCTAATTTGCTATTTAGTTGGCATTTTTTGGAGGTCTCACAACGGCTAAGCGAGAAAAAAAAGGCGGCGGTAAAGCCGTTATTTTTTTTCAAGCCCGTAAAGCAGAAAACCATTTTGAGCTTGGAGAATATGATTAATTTCCCAAGCCCGTAAATGACTTCACACTTGTAAATGCAAACAGTAGCAGAGAGGAGGGAGACAGACACAGGGGAGGGAGAGGGGGAGAGGGTGGAAAGAGACACAGGGGTGAGAAAGAGGAGGAAACAGACACAGAGGAGGGAGATAAGGGGGAAAAAATCAGGGGAGGGAGAGGGGGCAAAAAACATGGGAGGGAGCGAGGGGGAAACCGACACAAGGGTGAGAGAGAGGGGAGAGCCTTCCAATGAGCACCAAAGGCGCTCATTGCTAGGTCCGTAAAGTAGAGGGGGGAGAGGCTCGCATTGAGTGGCAAACTGCATTGCCAGCTTCAAATTTCATTGCCGTCATTTTTGATGGGCAAGTCACTAGTATATATATATATATATATATATATATATATATATATATATATATGTATATATATATATATATATATATATATATATATATATATATATACAGTGGATATAAAAAGTCTACACACCCCTGTTAAAATGCCAGGTTTCTGTGCTGTAAAAAAAATGAGACAAAGATAAATAATTTCAGAACTTTTTCCACCTTTAATGTGACCTATAAAGTGTACAACTCAATTGAAAAACAAACTGAAATCTTTTAGGTAGAGGGAAGAAAAAATATAAAAATAAAATAATATGGTTGCATAAGTATGCACACCCTTAAACTAATACTTTGTTGAAGCACCTTTTGATTACCTCACTCTTTATACATAGATATATATGCAATTTTACTGTTGTGGAATCTACCATTTTGGTTTCTACTGATCATTCGCCTTAATATGGAGATCCAGGTCAGCTGACAAGATACTGATACAATGTGTTACTTGTAGATGATTTACAAATATCAGTTTGCAATCGTTTTCTGCACCCTATGGTGTTATATATATATTTTATTTGGCTAGTTAATCCTTTTAGACAGAAAATCCTATTTACTAGACACAACCACTTTGAGATATCAATTAAATTTGACAGAATATTTAATAATTACTATAAAACATGGCAAGGAAGCATTTTTCTAAATATCTATATGGTAAACAGATTAATGTATGCACAATTCGTTCATTTATTAAATACAAAAATGAGAAAATATTGCATTGATAATGAAACATACATAAACGAGGATGAATGGTATATAGATATAACACAATAGAATAAAAGGTTTAATAAATACCATAAAACTTTTCATACATTGTATATCAGTTGGTTGAAAAACATTGTAAATTTGGATTCTTCTTGCTCAATTTACTGTATATGCATTTTGCCAACTGATTGAATTGATTTGTATTTTTGATATCAACGGAGAGGCAATTTATTATTATTATTATTAATATTAATTAATTAATTAATTAACTATATTATTTATTTATAAAGGGTGAACAACTTGTAGAGCTCATTCTCAATTATTCATTGACTCATTATGAGGCTAAAGTTGAATAATGTGAATAATATTATGAAATATCTGTCATTGGTTGAAGAGTTGGAGGAATCTTTGTACATTTGCTCCTTAAGAAAGTACAGGATTGGAGAATTTATTTGAGCACATCTGGTCCACTGTACTCACCACACCAATCATTATATCCATCTTCATTCTTCGTGTTTCTGTCTTATATGTCTCCTTTCTGATCTCCTTTCTGACCTTATCTGTCTAACAAAAGATCTGGAGCTTGAGTCAGTGATATAATAACAGAAAGTGTCAATACAGCCTGGGGAGAATAGAGGACCTGTTATACACATTGTAGCATTTTCTCTTTCTGCTGTGTGTAACAAAGTATTTCTTATATCTTTTCAGTAAGTTGTTATCTGGAGATTTGTCACTTGAAGCCGGACAGGGGTTGTCATCGATATGAAACAGAAAGTGACACATGGAGACCCACACATCTCAGTGTGATCTGTAACTTCCTCACAAGGCTCCATAAACCTCCTCATGACCTCAGCAGTTAAATGCAGACCAGCCTTTCAGGCCACAGCTCAGACACACAATATTCAGTATCAAGTCAGCTTTGCCTTATAGGACAACTGCCCATGTAGGCAGTATGCCAAAGAATCAGAATTGGACATTTCATTTAAAAAATTACATTTATTTAATTTAAAACATAATTTTTATTCCATTTACAGCTCTGATCAAGCACTACATTTCTCATTTGCTGCTGAGTCACACTAGGGGGCTTCTTTGTACATTATGGGGGGGTGTTGGTGCACATTGTTCCTCCAGGCTCGGTGAGTTGCTCTGGGCGCATAGAACCTTCCTTGAGTGATTCAACAGTAAGGGATGAGTGTAATGCTTGATCAGAGCTACAAACAGAGTAGGTTTAATTTGTTTTTTTAATAATATGCTCCATGTTCTTTGGCATACTGCATATATGGGCCAGCATGACTTAAAAAATACTTTAATACATTGGCTCTGTAATTTAAAGAAAGTAAAGCTTTTTCAATGACAGCCTTTAAAATGTTCTCTTTCATATATAAATATGTCATACTGTGGGCTTCTATTTCATTAATAGGCTGTTTTGGGTGGTTCATGAGTAATTGGTACATGGTTGAATGGTTCATTTATATGTTGTTCTTGCTTCCATAAAAAATTATGGCTGGAGAAGTCTAAAAAGTGTGAAAGGGAGAGCAACCAGTTTTGTAGATTAAATATAGTTTATTAATATTATGGGACCCTTTAGGCAACGGGAATTTACTGACTATTTTCTTTCAGATCTCAAGAAGAATAAGAGAGATAGAAAATATCAGTCAATAACATCCCAGATGAGGCATTATTATCAAGGTCACTCTGTCTGCAACATTAAAGGCCAAGGTTAGTTGATTAACAACAGAAACCCAAAAGCAAAGTAAATACAATCTTTCATCAATATATGTTTATAGATTTTTAATACACAGAGGAGCTTTAAGTGCAAAAAACCTAATGTATAAATGGTTCTGGTGGATAATCATTATAATGACACTTTTTTCTCTAAATAAGTGGGTGGCTCATGGTTCATGACTGGGTGGATCATGAGTGATTACTTCATTCTTCAATGGCTCATGAGTGGCATATAGTTGGGTATTTCATGAGTGACTGGGGCATAGTTGGTTGGTGTATGATTCAGTGGGCATGGTTGGGTGGTTCATGAGTAATTGGTGCATGGCTGGGTGGTTCATGAGTAATTTGTGCATGGCTAGGTGGTTCATGAGTGAGTGCTGAATTGTTGGGTGGTTCATGAATGATTGGTATATGGTTGGTTCTTTCATGAGTGATTGGGTGTTTTATGAGTGACTGTAGATGGGTGATTCTTGAGTGAGTGTTTCTTACTTCTGTACAAAAATGGATAGCACAAGAAGGCTGCAAATTTTAGAAATGGGTAATTTTATTGATTACAGGACACTGTACAGTGCTGGCGCTTTACAGGGACCCTTTAAGCAATATATTTACTTTGTGCTTTAAGTGAATATTTTATTTCAGATCTTAAGAATAAGAGTCAGAAAATATCTCTCAATAACATCTGAGATGAGACATTATTATCAAGGTCACTCTGTCTGCTACATTAAAAGCCAAGAACAGAAGTTCAAAAAGCAAAGTAAATAAAGTCTGTCATCAAAATATGTTTCAAAATTTCTAATACACAGAGAAACTTTTCCAAATCTCAAGCGCATGATGCTAAAAAAAAAAACCTCATGTATAAATGGTTCTGGTGGATCAACATTATGATAACACTTTTTTTAATTTAAATTAGTGGGTGGCTCATGGTTCACGATTGGGTGGTTCATGAGTGATTGGCACATGGTTGAATGGTTCATGGGTGACTGGCATATGGTTGGGTGGTTCAAGAGTGATTGATGCATGGTTGGAAGGTTCATGAGTGATTTGCAGATGAATGGATGGCTCAAGAGTGATTGGTGCATGGTTGGATGGTTCATGAGTGATTTGCAGATGAATGGATGGCTCAAGAGTGATTGATGCATGGTTGAGTGGTTCATGAGTGAGTGGTGCTTGGTTGGATTTGTTGAGTGAATGGTGTGTAGATGGGTGATTCATGAGTGGATGTTTCTTACTTTGGTACAAATATGAATGGCACAATTAGGCTGCATATTATAAAAGGGATGCAACCCTGCAATTATGTTTATGTTTAATAAAGAGAATTTATCAATGTTGTATTGAGATATGTTTTGATTTGTTGATTACAGCATGTTGGGGAATTACAGGCATCCTTTGAGCAACAGGCATTGACTGAGTAAGGTTAACAAGTATTTTCTTTCAGATCTCAAAAAAGAATACACAAGTCAGAAAACATCTGCTAATAACAAGCCATATGAGGCATTATTATCAAGGTCACTTTGTCTGCAAAGCGAAGACATTTGAAAGTTAAGGTTAGAGTCACAGATAACAAATTGAATAAAGTCAGCTGCTTTCACTGGCTCACAATGGAGACACTTTTATGTTCATGGATGTTTATCAATACTGGTCAATAACCATTATGACAGATATTAAGACCAAAGTGTGTGAGGAATTTACTATTATTTACATGTTATGATTGGACTCTCTAACTCATACTATATACATACCTGGGTGGCGTGTACCTATTATACTAATATGAGGTTTCTACATAGCACAGCATAATATATATTTTAACCCAGAGAAAGGGTAAAAACAATAGTTTATTTATTTTATTATTCAGAATTTTAGTAATATCATTATAGATAACTATTATCCTAATATACTGAGCAATTTGTAAACAATAGGCAGAGAAAGTATTAGGCGGTCAACCAAGACCTTCAGCAGAAAGCAGGTTTTCCACCAAAACCCAGAGTAGTTGCTAAGTAGTCACTTAAATAGTTTTCCCATCCAATAATGGGAAAACAAACTTATTTATAACATTAGCGTTGAGCTTTTGAAGGGTAAACCTCTCTTTATCAACATTATATATACAGTATATATATATATATATATATATATATATATATATATATATATATATATATATATATATATATATATATTGTGATAGAGTAAGGACAGGGAATTGCAAGCCTGTTGTTCCACAGGAGGTGAAAGAGTTGACTCCTGGAGGAGTTTAATTAGCTCAGGTGAGCACAGTCTTCAAAGGAAGTGTGCTAGAGAGATGGGTGTGGCCATTTTGTGGACTGCAGTCTAGCAGTGAGTGGCACATTTATGGACTGCTGCAAGCAGTGAGAGAAGCAGGCTCTGTCTGGGCCTTCAGTCTTGCAAAGGCTTGGAATATTGGAGCTGGAAAAAAACAAAGAGACAGAAAGACTGCAGAGGTGGGGAGCTGAAAAGAAAGCCCCTGAAGAAGAAAGTCTTGACTTATGAAGGATACAGGCCAGTGATTTTAAACAAATTAATTGGACTGTTTGTTTGTTTGTTTTGCTCTATCCAGGTTCAGCTGGATGAAAGCTCTGTTAGTTAGGGATCTCTCTAACAGTGAAATTAGTGCTCTGTTGAGAGCTAGGCCTGTTCATTTCTTTAATTTGTTTGATTTATATGTTATGTGAAACTGGCTTATAATTTATTACAATTTGTATTGGTGTTCCTCCGGAAACAATGGCACACACCCAGTGGGAGACAGATAGCTTGTCACAATATATATATATATATATATATATATATATATATATATAAAGGAATAAATAGTACATCTGTGTTCACATTTGAATGTCTAAAACAAGTTTAAAAACCTGCTACCAGCTAAGAATTCCGAGAAACAGTTATTACACTGCATTCTGGAAAGTTAAACTGAGCCTCGCTCTTCAATCCTTAGCCATTATCAAACATGGCTTCCTTTAAGCTCATGCATGCTGTATTACACAGCTTTAATGCAAAACCAAGGTTGGATTAAACACAAGCTGAGTATCCTATCCATGTACAGCTGTTTCAAGCTTACTGGCTATCATCAGCATGGAGCGAGATCTCAGCCTGTGTTGTGGAGTTTCTGCAGTTAAACTTCCATTTGAAAGGTGTCTACTGATATTAAAATTAGTACTTGATTTTTACATAATTTTAGAGCATCTATCAACTAAAATGTCATAATAATGCCTTCTGGCCAAAACTGCGTCTACGTGAATGTTGCAAATCCTGCAAAAAAAAAAATATCCAATGACATTAATAAGAAATAAATCTAAATAATGCATAAAAATAAAGGGCAGGACTTGAGGAGTTCCCTTTGTGCTCCACAAGAATATCCTCAAATCCTGGCCTGTGTGCGACTTTCCAGGACCAACCTTGCATAGCCCTATATAAATGCTTAACACAAAGTGCTTTAAGTGAAAGCTAATATATTGACTATTTAGTTGTGGTTACAATAAATGTTGAACAGATGTAAATGTAACAAAAAGCTAAATGTTCTTTATGTCTATGTATCCATTATTACAACTTGAGAGAGAAACACAGGCCAGAAAGTTCATGTGCCTCCTTTTAGAATGATAATTATATTTTGCTTTATTCATGAAGAATGTCATAATACAGAGTTTAATAGATATAAGTATAGTATACACATTAATTACAAATTCTACAAAACCATAATGATATTTGTGAAAAACAGTCATATTCCATTAGTGCTAAGCGGATGTAACTAGAATGTATAAACCAATTTTGTATAATGTTACTCGATTTATACAATTAGAAATATGAATGGTATATGCTGTAGTATTGAAATGCATTTAGCATGTAGTGCTTTATATTTGCATATCAGAATGATATGATGATTATTAACTTGGGAAGAAACAATTTATCACTAAATATCTGACTAGGAGATGGCACTCTTCTGATAACAGGAACAGGTGACTTGAGGGGTTATTATATCTCCTGAATTAAAAGTAACAAACAATAAAACAAGGGTTAGCAGCAGAAAAGAGACCGATTACTGTCTTACTATAGGTCCCCAGTCAGACCCCACCTGGATGACTGAGACCTCCCAAAGGACATTAATAAATTAGAGACAAGTCAAAGGATACTGGCTACAATTTCATAACCTTAATATATATATATATATATATATATATATATATATATATATATATATATATATATATATATATATATATATATATATATATATAAATATATATATATATATATATATATATATATATATATATAAATATATAAATATATATATATATATATATATATATATAAATATATATATATATATATATATATATTTATATATATATATATATATATATATATATATATATATATATTTATATATATATATATATATATATATTTTTTTTTTTATATATATATATATATATATATATATATATTTTTTTTTTATATATATATATATATATATATATATATATATATTTATATTTATATATATTTAAAACGAGTTGACTCCAGAGGGGCCAAATACACAAAAATAAATAAATATGTAATATAAAAAATACATAACATATAATCTTATATATATATATATATATATATATATATATAGAGAGAGAGAGAGAGAGAGAGAGAGAGAGGGAGGGAGGGAGGAAGAGAGAGAAATAAATAGTACATTTGTGTTCACATTTGAAGGTCTAAAACAAGTAAAAAAATGTGTTTCATGCCCAGAATTCCAAGAAATACAGTTGTTACATTGCATTATGGGAACCTTGGCAGGGACATGCAAATGTGCCCACATAGGCTTGTCTCTTGCAATCCATAACCATATCTGTACGGTGGAGAGCTTTTCTCACTCTAGTGCTCACCATACACTAAATGATTGTTGTGGAATACCCAATCCTACAAAAATCTACTAATAGCCAAAAGCTTGAAACAGTGCTGTACATGAGTGATTCTTGGTTTGTGCAAAATTCTACCCAGTGCTTTGCTTAAAAGCTGTTTCATACGGCTCGCATATGCTTTCAGGGAGCAATGTATAACATTGCTACTTTTGGATTGAAAGAGTGAGGTACATTGTATTCTCATTTGCATGTTCCCGCCTTTTAGACATGCAAATAGTCTTATTAATGTATATATAGCCAAGTTTACCCAAGCTTTTAGGTAGACCAAATTGACGGACAAGATAGTCCTTTTTGGTATTTGTCTGCTATGTAATCTGTTTCTATGTTCCCTTATCTCAGGCCTGCCTAATCTTCCTTCCCAAGTGTTATATTGTATAGGTATTTGAAAGACGCAGAGTAAGATTCACAGCAGCAAACATCTAACATCGCAAAGGCTTTTTCATATAATATAACTGAGAACCACTCTTTAATTAGACATGTGTGTCCCAAAAGGCATGTCCATTACAGGTAGTTAATTAAATATTAGGTCCTACTGGTTACTATAGACATCTCTTACCTAATCATATTTAACTAATTAGTGTAACACCTCTCATTACTACAATGACCTAGTCATCATTGATCTATGGGGATTCATTATTTCATTTTTATTTTCAGCCCCAGGATGGACTCCTGACATCTCATTTCCCCGACCCAGCTGGGGACCACTGGGAAGCCCTGAGGCCCCACCATTAGAAGACCTATATGTCCTTAAGAGGCACAATTCAGAAAAAAGCACATCACAAAAGGATACATAGTCATGGCACCATATCTATATCATGTATCATATCTCCAGAAACCATAATACTCAAGGTCATTCAGTGAACATAACAATAAGATTGTCCTTAAAACATGTCTGTAGATATATATTCAAAACATATCTTTGGAAGAAAATTCACTTGAAAAAAGGGAAGTTGTTTTTAGAATGTAAAACAATAACCCAGCCTCTATTTTATTACTTTGTAAATGCTACAGTGGGATATACCATTCCAGTTTCAGCTGATCAACTTACTAAGGTGCGGGGAGACTTTGAATATGTAGAATGCTTCTAAAAGCAGCTATATATACTAAACAACTAAACATTTACAGCCTTATTAAATTGCAATTCGGTCAATTTAAAAGGGCTCTAATTAGGCATGCAGCATATTTTTTTTACAGAAGTTTTTAGTTAGTGAACTTCTATCCAAAAGCAAGGTCTTCACTAACTAAAAACTTCTGTAAAAAAATATGCTGTGTGATTAATTAGAGCCCTTTTAAACTTACCTAATTGCAATTTAATAAGGCTGCAACTTTCTTAAAACACATCCTTTACATAATAGTTCCACTGTATACATAACTTGATGACTAGACGTCATATTATGTGAAGAAATCTTTTAGCTGTCAACAGGAATTTAAAATGAATGGAAAGTGGACGCACTTCAGAGATGTACGTGTAATTTGTCTTTATTTTGTACATCATTATATGAGTCATTTTAGAATATGTTCCACATCTTGATCTCAAGCAACCCTCACCTAATACACTAACCCATTTCTTATCCAAGAGCTCTGACGTCTTGTTTTTATACCCTTCTGATGGCTAATAGAAAAATTAATTAGAGAAAAAAAGCCTTTTATAACAAAATCTATATTGACGGATATTATGAAAGAAATAATACTGATAAAGGCTGAGAACATGATCATGATTCAGCTGGTAACAGCATTAAAAATAATTGCTTGGGATATATGAAGATACTTGGAATACATTTAAAGTTTATTATGAAGTCAGGAAGCTCAAATTATTCTAATATCAGTACTATTTACAATCAAATATTAAAATGTGTTTAATAATTAACAAATATGAATATGCCTAACCGAGATGAGGGACCATGTCCTGGAAGGAGTTAGCAAGCAAAGCTAACAGGGAAATGGCGGGAACACCTGCATAGACAAATGCTACGTTAGTCTGCTGCCGTAGTCTATACTCAGGTGGCGAAGGAGTATTCATTGTCCTATCCTCCCCTTACCTCGCCTCACGCCACCAATCAAAGCAGTTTTGGGGCATTTGAATGCCGCTGAATGCCTCTGAATGCTGATCCCCCTCAAACACGCAGAGGAAGCGCGACCTGATCTCTCCATAGGAGAAGGTAAACCCGGGAAGATCTGGATTAAAGATAAAGCTCTGTGTCCTGGATCCAGAGGCACTATTCCCTGCATTTGCATGGAGTGATATCACTCTGAAGCGAGAATAATACAGAGCTACATAGAATCCAACTCTTGAGATGGGGCAGTGAGTAAGCGCCTAGGACGGCTGGATATCGGTAAGAGTGGAATAAGGTAGAGGGGGACCGTTTGTACGGACTTTACAAACAAAAAAATATTTCAACATAGAGGCATTTGGGACATATTATGTTTATCGGATACATAATACGGATTACGATGAGCACTGTGTGAGGCCTTTATCTTAGTAGGACATTTTTTTTTCCGCCCAGTCTCTGGACTATGTCAATCCACAAGATTATGACATTATTATGACTTTTTAAGTTTGTGTACAGTTGCACCTATTGGAGAGATACGTTGGAAACTTAACACTTAAAATTTACACAAACCTTTCAATTATTGGGAATAATGTGGTAATACGCATTTCCAGTGGAAAGAGTTGAAAGATAAAAGTTTCTTAATTGAATCCAGCAGTGCAAATTTACTCTGGTTTAAGGCCTACTACATCTGTGACATACTCAGAACTGCATGCACACCACCTCAGCAGGTATGGTGGAGACTATGGAAACTGCGCCATCCCTGGAGCCAATATGTTTATTAATATCACTACTGTATGCATGTTATTATATCTTGGCAGATAGAAATATTTCTGAAGTTTTGTTTTCAATTTTTAACTGTTTCCTATATCCTGCTTTGCCATCCCCACCTTCCCCCATCCTTTCCCCATTTATGGCTGGCATAATTACCACAAATCTCCTCCCCCCTCCTCACATACCTTCATTCTAAGGTCTCTCCCCCATTCCTTCTTACTCCCCTATCTTCCTGTACTGTCTGACCCCGATCCATTCTCTCTTTCTTTTAGTGCAAATTCACTCTGGTTTAAGGCCTGCTACATCTGTGACATACTCAGAATATTGCCCTACCTTCCTACCCCTCACCCACCCACCCCAACTCAGATTAAATTTATAGAGCTATGGAAAACACCTGACTTCCTACTTGCAGACATATCATCTCAACACTAGGGGTCAGCCAACATACTAGTCTTTCACCTCAGATCCCTCCCCTCTCCCTCTAAAATAAAACTATTTCTATCTTTCATTTTCTTCCTGACCCTTGTTATTCCTTATTTGTTACTCCTCCCCAGTTCTTTGCCCTTTAATACCCTTTGGATTGTAAGTAGCGAGTTTCCAGTCTTGTAGGGTGCTTTGGGATAAACCACTTTCTGCTAAGATTCTAAGCTTAAAAAAGGGCCCTTCAACTTTTGAATTTGTTAAACGTGTATTTCCCCTGTTCAGCACTACGGAATATGTTGGCGCCATACAAATAAAAGATAATAATAATAAATAATAATAATAATAAATAATAATCCAAAAAATGTAATCACAGTTGATTAAGTGGTTACGTTTGCTGTTTCAAGTTGGACACTGGATAGAAGTAAAGTAAACTAGAAGATTGTATTGACATGTACAGGCAAAAAGAATGAGAATAATCTCAATATAAAGACAGTCCTTTCGATTAAAAGGAGGGTATAAGAACATTTATAGAACTGGGTTACAAAGAAACAGTTACATTTGTCCTTAATAATGTAAAACTCTCTCTATGGAGTAACAACATTGTATATGTATTGAGCACCTGATGTGAATTAACTGATTTTTCCAATTATTTATTTTTTTAGGTATAAGGGAATAGAGGTGTTATAGCTGGTAGAGTCTTAGATAGAGAGGAATAATAGCACTTGTAAAGTCAGTTATTAATTATACTAAATTTACAACTAACCAAAGAGGATGAAGAAAAAAGGGAGAAGAAATAAAATAAGAGAGGAAAAGAGCCAACAAATTAAAAAAGAAACAGTTACATTTGTCCTTAATAACGTAAAACTCTCTCTATGGAGTAACAATATTGTCTATGTAAAGAGGAAAGTCCAGACACCTTTAAATTCTAATCACTAGTCTTAGACCCGCAAAAATATAGCTTTTATTATAATACAGTATAAAAATATGTACACAAATTATTAATTTAAAAAGATATACTCAGATATCATAATATATGGAACTCGCAATAATCTTAATCATTAGAAAAGAACAGGTGGAGAAATCATATAATTCTATAAATAGACCAAAAATGAGTATCAAAATTAATAAGCATGTATACCCTTAAAATACCCTTAATGTCTTTAACTAATTGCGATGCATATATTACTGATATAGGTCGCCCCAGTTGTGATGAATAATAACATATACTTGCAGATAGTGCTGTAATAATCAAATAGTAGTAAAATCTATATACATGGAAAAAAGGAAGGACTCCAGTGGAGATAGAGGGGACAGGAAAATCTACCGCTGTGGCCCTATCTATAGCTATATAGCGGATGACCCTATAAACAAATCTTGGGGGACCCACTATTTGTCCCCTGTCCCTGTTAAGTGTAAATTCCCTTCACTACAATATCTAGGACTAGTCCCCTCTACTCCATTTACCTCTGAGTCTAACTATAACACTTCCAATCTCCAGCACAAACACCAGTGTATCCACAGCAGCGTGTAGCCGTTTACTGACGTTATCAACAGGCGACCGCAACTCAGCTAATCCGATGCGCGCATTTCGCGTCCTCTGCTTCCTCCGGGATCAGTTGGAAGCAGAGGACGCGAAATGTGCGCATCGGATCAGCTGAGTTGCGGTCGCCCTTTGATGACTTCAGTAAACGTCAGTTATTAATTATACTAATTATACTATTAAAGTCAGTTATTAATTATACTAAATTAACAACTAGCCAAAGAGGATGAAGAAAAAAGGGAGAAGAAATAAAATGAGAGGAAAAGAGCCAACAAATTAAAAAAAAAATCCCCCCTTAGTAAATTAGACTCTACAGAAGAAATATTTCCAGCAGTACAATCAGAGGTTAATTTAGATCTTACAATGGCCCACTCATCGAGTAATGAGGCTTCTGGAAGAGCGGAGTTAAGCAAGGAACCAGAAATTGAGAACCAAAAACTGACTATTGGTTTAATGAAAGAACTCCTGCAAGAGCTAAGGGCTTCTATAATTTTGGATTTGACTACAAAAATTGTTCACAATACAACAAAAATAAATAAGGTTCAATCAAGGTCAGAGTGATTGGAGAACAGGTGTAACAAACTGCCGGAGGACTACCAATTGGTAATGCAGGATATGCAAAAAACTAAATCAGAACTTCAGATATTAAAAAAATCTAAATTTTAAATTAGAGAATTATTCAAGACGTAATAACACCCGAATAAGAGGTATTGCAGAAGATATTCAAAACACAACCCTCTCAGGTTATGTCACCCTGTTTCTGACTTCTCTGGTCTCGTCTGAATTTGGGCCTGAAATGATGATAGATAATATTCATAGGGTTCCCCTACCTAGAAGCTTATCCAAAGAACTTCCTAGGGATGTAATAATTAGACTGCATTCTTTATAGTATAAAAAAATGTGTTTATGAGGAAAGCATATGAAAAAAGGTAATTTGACCCCCCTTCTGAGAAATGAAAGACATTTTTAGATCTACCAGTTGAGATACTTAGTAAAAGGAGGGAACTGAGGGACATCACTAAAACCCTAAGGGATAATCACATAACTAAAAAATGGGGTCACCATATCAATTTGATAATAATGGTGGGTGAAAAGAGAATAATTGTTAAAAATGAAAAAGAAGGGGAAAAGGCTTTACAAGATCTAAACATACCGTTAATAAATAGGAGGCAAAAGGTTTAAAAATAATTTAGTAATGACAACAGAAGACCTAAGAGTTGAGATGGGAGGACAAGGGGGGTGTAAAATGCTATCAGTAAAGTCCCTTTAATGTCCTAGCTGGCTGGTTTATATATGAAAAGAGAAAATGGAGTTTGAGTTTAGTTACTTTATCTATATAAAGGAAATTCACGTTTGATTTTTTGGGGAAGTACAATTTTTATGTAAAGTTAAATTAAATCTAATCAATATGAGGAGGTTAAGTAAAGACACATGTGAGGGATTGTATTGAGTAAATGGATTGACAATATATAAGCTTGGAAATATATGATTCAATATCCCTGGATTAGGGTTATTAGTAAGGGAAATATTAAGACAATTGGGGCTTATCACATATATAGTAATCAGTGTCCGGAACGTTTGCGATGTTGGTTATGCTTTGTGTCCCTCGCGAAGCAAGGGTGTAACCGCAAGCCAGCGGCGCCTTCACGCATGCAAACGTCACAAAGCGAGGTGAAGCAGCCGTGCAGCACTTACGCTGCAATGAGCACCAAAGGCTGACCATGGGATGACCTCTATTAAGATTACTTCTGATTCATCTCCACTAGTGCGACCTATATGAAGAAATAATATAAATTTTACAAAAGATTCAAAAATTAGAGAAGACCTAAGAAAAGAGGTAACTAACTTTTTTGCAATAAATAGCCTATCACCCCTTTGAAAGTAATTATATGGATGGCCCATAAGGCAGTCATTAGTTGGCAGCATTATAAAAAAAACTAAGTGGTCGCTCTTTAAGAAAACTATACATGGAATTAGCTAAACTGGACAGAAAGATTAAGAGAGACTTTGACAGACCAACTCAAGAACAAATTAGGTCACTCCAACTGCAAATCAAAAAGATAGAACAGGAAATATCGGACAATTCGATCTGAAAATTACAACAAAAGCTGTATCATTTTGGGAATAAGGCGACTAGGATGCTCGCAATTAAACTTAAGATAAAAAAGACGATAAACAGAAGAATTGATTGTCTTAAATATAAGGATCAAATACTAACCAACCCGAATGATATTGCTAAAAGTTTCGCTCAATATTACCAACAACTTTACAATTTGAAAGACAAAGACAGTTTTGTGAAACCTACAGGAGGAGAGATAAAAAATTCTTAGATAAGATTAGATAAAAACATTTCCAGAATATGTCACTATCTTACACAGGACACAACTAAAATCCTAATACGCTCTCTCATCGTCTATCAATTTGACTGCTGCAACTCGCTTCTTGCTGGCCTACCCACCACCAGACTATCTCATCTTCATTCCATTATGAATGCCTCTGCTAGACTCATCGTCCGTACACAATGCTCAGTGTCGACATCACCTCTCTGTCAGTCACTCCACTGGCTTTCTTTAGCCTCCCGAATAAAATTTAAAATCATGATCCTAACAAAGTGCTCAACAACACTGCAACCCCTTATATCTCTGCTCTCATCTACAAATACTCCCCCACCCGCCCTCTTCGTTCTCCCAATGACCTTCTTCTTTCTACAACTCGTCACCTCCTCTCACTCTTGCCTTCAGGACTTTTCTTGTGCTGCCCCTATTCTCTCAAACTCCTTGCCTTGCTCCACCAGAATATCCTCTTGCCTCAAAACATTCAAAATCTCACTAAAAACACATCTCTTTAAAGAGGCGTATCAGCTACCACCCTAACACACTCATCACCTCTCTCTCCCTCCTTTACCACACAGTACCTTTAGGTTGTAAGTCTGTGAGTTTCAAACCTCCCTCTACACAAATATATACAGGACAGATGAGTTCAGTTTGTCTCTCTACACATATATACAGGACAGATGAATACAGTTTGTCCCTCTACACAAATATATACAGGACAGATGAGTACAGTTTGTCCCTAAACACATATACTATATACACGACAGATGAGTACAGTTTGTCCCTCTTTACATATATACAGGACAGATGAGTACAGTTTGTCCCTCTGCACATATATAAAGGACAGATGAGTACAGTTTGTCCCTCTGCACATATATACAGGACAGATGAGTACAGTTTGTCCTTCTACACATATATATATATATATATATATATATATATATATATATATATATATATATATATACACACGGGACAGATGAGAACAGTTTGTCCCTCTACACATATATAATACAGATGAGTACAGTGTCATAACTCAAGTTGGCCACTAGTTGTGCCTACCAGGAGGCACTGTTATATACCAATCGCCGCCATCTGTATATTGTGTTATGGGGGATAATATGTTAGTATTATATTGTATATTGTATTGTGGAGTGATAGCTATGTTTTAATTAGTCAACCCTCCCCCATTGTATAAACTCTCAGTCAGGAGTTGGCCATATGGTCTTTAGTGTAAACAAAGGAGATAGCAGACCAAATAGATTTGCCAGACTGCCAGGCACCGCAGGACAATAGTATAGTATGGGGTTTCCCAACCACAAGCCCAGGGGCATAGTTCAAGAGCCAATACAGGATGTTTCCAGTCTGAGATCCAGACCAAAATGAACTAGTAGCCACGCCTGGGGAAGGCCCTGGGGGAGGAGACTAATAAGTTCCCACAAATTACTTCTGTGAGAATGGCCAGAGGGGAATGAGGGTTTGACTAAGAGTAGCCACTCCCTCCACTGTGTGTGTGTGAAATGTTTTAAATATGTTGTCCCAAAATAAAAGGTGGTTCATAATTTTCATCAAGACGTGGTGTGTAGATGTATTATTTACCCGGGGACATATGCTTGCAGTAAGATTCATCAGACTTTCTGTCAATATTGCTCAGTCTAACCCAAGGGCTGAGACATGATGTTCCTGTAATCCAAAAGTGCAGAGTCACCCAAATCCGATCAACAGACCCCAGCCAGAGAGTGGGTCTTGATAACTGGTGGCAGTGGTTGGAGACTCTAGAGGAAAGGACTGAGGATGGAACAGCAGTATGAGGACATGTCCTCAGCAGAACTGAGAAAGGCGCAGAAACTAAAAGGAATTCCCCGGAAGAAAAGGGACCAACCAGCAGATGTGATAGCAGCCTTGAGAAGGTATGATGCAGAACAGCTGGAACAAGAGGAGTTGGGTGAGGGGATAAGCACACTGCCAAGGACCCCAAGATCTCAGCAGGAAGAAGGACAGCCAGATGATATCCTAAAGGAGGCAAGACGCAGGTTCAGTGAAGCCAGGGAGTTTTGCCCCGGGGAGATAACGCTGGAAGAGGCAATTAAAGGACTGAACCTAATAAAGCAGCAAATACAGGAAGAACGTACAGGGGTGAGTGTCCAAGCTCAGCAAAGGCTTGGGGTCAACCCTGCCGAGATGCCAGTAAGAGTCAAACTGGCATATCAGAATTTTAAACAGTTCCAGGATGATAAAGACAGCATTGACGGATTTATCCAAGAGTTTAAGCAACAATGTAAGGTACAGGACATACCTCCTGAAGAATGGGCCAAGTTACTATTGACTAAGTTGACTGGAAAGGCCAGCGCAGCCTGTCGGGCCCTTCCTCCACATCTAGCCATGGATTACAACCATTTATTTACAGTGTTACTAGGCAGATATGCCGTAACCCCTGCAACTTTTTTGGCCAGATTCAGAGGCACTACCAAGGGACCAGAGGACACTCATGTTGAGGTAATGTGTAAACTAAGGCGTGCCTGCACTCAGTGGTGGTCTACACAAGGGGCCACCACAGCAGAACAAATTTTGGAGGTAGTGCTAATGGAGCAATTTTTGCAACTTTGCGCACCAGAATTGAGGGATTGGCTGCAGGATCAGAAGCCAGTAGATGGGGACCAGGCAGCTAGCCTGGCCGACCATTTTGTTAGTACCAGAACTAAGAGAGTTCCCCAGATTACCAACTCTAATGGGCATACAGACCGGGGCTCAAGAGACTTGGGGACAACACGACAGGCCCCTATTGCACGCAATGCGCCTAGCCATGTGCCCTGGGCGCAGCCCCAGAACGCATATGGACAGCGGGGTATCAAGTCAGGACCTGTTCCCAGAGCACACCCAGAGCCCAGATTTCCCAATAGAGAGTGCTTCAAGTGCAACCAGCAGGGCCACATAGCAAGAGATTGATCTCAGCTTCAGAGGCATCAGAGAGGACAGCCTGCAGTGAATTACCTGGGGAAATGGGATGCTGAAGCAGGACCTCCCAACGCAGCTCCCTGGGAGCCAGAAGCAGAGGGATGGTGCCATGGGATCCACACTGTGAGGAGAGCACAGAAGGACTCCGGGGAACAGCACAGACAACCAGTCTGGGTGCGGGGTCACAGGGCTGTGGGTTACCGTGACTCAGGATCCGCAGTCACTGTAGTTCTACCTAAGTGGGTGCGCACCTCAGACTGCATACAGAGGCAAATGTGGGGTATGGTTGCTGGGGGAAAACAATTTCCCATTCCCATGGCTCGCATTCAATTGGACTGGGGCACTGGAAGTAAATCTACAGAGGTAGGAGTTATGGATAACCTGCCTGCAGATGTTTTGCTAGGGAACGATTTGGGTCACATGGTGAGCCAGTATGTACAGCCCTTAACAAGAGCTCAAACCAGAGCCAATGGATGCAGGATGAACCAGGACCAGATGGAATACCCAGAACCCAGGGTAAGTGACTTGCTGGCTACGACATTGACCTTAGGCTGGGCAAAGGGGGAAGAACTTAGAATAGCATTGCAGGAAGATGAAACTTTAGCAGGGGTAAGGGACAGGGCCGCCCGGGGCAAATCAGTAGATGATCTAGATAGTTTTGTATGGGAACAGGGGTTGTTGTACAGAATCAAGGTGCCTGGGAAGGATGAGGTAGAAAGGGAACCACGAAAGCAGTTAGTGGTCCCACAACAGTATAGAGGCAAGGTATTACAAATAGCCCATGAGATTCCTCTGGGAGGGCATTTGGGGCAGAAGAAAACTCTGTGTAGGGTAGTAGAGGTATTTTTTTGGCCAGGATTAAATCAGGATGTAAAAGAGTACTGTCGATCCTGTGATGTGTGCCAAAGGACCCAGCCGTTTAAAAAAAATAGCAGAGCTCCCCTACAGTCACTCCCTGTGATGGAGATACCATTTCAAAGGGTAGCCATAGACATTGTTGGGCCACTAGCTAGGGTTAGCAAGACCGGCAAGAAATTTATTCTCACCATGGTAGATTATGCCACCAGGTATCCTGAGGCGGTGGTTTTATCCAGTGTCTAAGCTCCTAAGGTGGCAGGGGCATTAATGACTATCTTTACAAGGACAGGGTTTCCTCAGGAAATTTTGTCTGACCGAGGGCCCCAATTTATGGCCAAAGTGACCGAACAGTTATGGTCCATGTGTGGCATAAGACACATTACAGTTTCCCCCTACCATCCCCAAACCAATGGCCTCTGTGAGCGCTTCAATGGGACACTCAAACACATGATCCGTACTTTTACTGATCAGGAGCCAGACTGGGAACGATTGTTGCCTTGTCTGCTCTTTGCCTACCGAGAGGTACCTCAGGAATCTACAGGGTATTCCCCTTTTGAACTTCTATATGGTAGGCCGGTGAGAGGACCCTTGAGCGTGATCAGGGAGACGTGGGAAGGGGAGTATAGTCACCACCCTGTACCAGTGGCTACCTATGTATTAGCTTTCAGGGAAAATATGGCTAGGTTGGCTGGAATTGTGAGGAGCAATATGCATGAAGCGCAAGAGAGAGATAGGAGATACTACAAGGCAGGAACCAGTGACAGGGAACTGGAGGAGGGGATGGAGATGCTCATGTTGGAACCTCAGCCCCAGGATAAGTTACAGTTTTTGTGGAAGGGACCTTATACAATTAGCAAAAAACTGGGCAACAAGTCATATGTGGTTATGGTAGATCCAGAGAGAGTGGTTACCAGGGTGGCCCACATTAATCGCTTAAAAGCATATGTAAAGCGAGCAGCTCATATGTTAGCCATTTGCAGGGCCACAGAGGATGACCCAGAGGAAGGGCAGATACCAGACATGTTGCAAAAGGCAGAGCAGAAAACGCTAGAAGATGGCCTTCACCAGGCCAAAAACCTAAGCACAGAGCAGCAGGAGCAGCTTTTAGGCAAACTAAAACCCTTTAAACCCTTATTTACTACTGACCCTGGGTGTACCCCCCTAGCAGCTCATGTAGTGGTGACAGGGGAATGTGCCCCATTAAAACAACACCCATACCGAGTCCCTGAAGCTGTTAGGGCAAGCATACAAGCAGAATTACGCAAGATGTTACAACTAGGGGTTATTGAAGAATCCAGTAGTCCATGGGCATCTCCTGTCGTATTGGTACCCAAAAAAGATGGCACAACTCGCTTCTGCGTGGATTATCGTAGGCTGAATGATAAAACAAAAACGGATGCCTACCCTGTTCCACGCATGGACGAGTTGTTGGGCCGATTAGGTACTGCCAAGTATTTAACCACGCTGGATCTCTCCAAGGGATATTGGCAGATTCCGTTGGAAGAGTCAGCTAGGGAGAAGTTCGCATTTGTCACCCCCTTTGGACTATACCAATTTAAGGTAATGCCTTTTGGGATGAAAAATGCCCCTTCTACCTTCCAGCGACTGGTAGACAAATTGTTACATGGGCACCAGGAGTATGCTCAGGCTTACTTGGACGATATAGCCATCTTTAGTCAGACCTGGGAGGAGCATATAGAACATATTGCTAGAATTATGCAGACTATTAAGCAAGCCAAGTTGACCATAAGACCAGATAAGTGCCAGTGGGCAAAGGCAGAGGTGCAGTACGTGGGTCACTGGGTAGGTAGTGGGAAGTTAAGGCCAGAACCAGCCAAAGTAGAGGGTATTGCAGCTTGGCCTATCCCTAAGACTAAAAAGCAGGTACTAGCTTTCTTGGGCATCACTGGGTATTACCGCAAGTTCATTCCTGATTTCAGCACTACAGCCAAGCCACTGACCGATTTGACCAAAAAGAAATTGCCCAGGGAAGTGACATGGACTCCTGCGTGTCAAACTGCCTTCCAGAGCCTCAAGGAAGCTCTGACTTGTTCCCCAGTATTGGCTGCCCCGGACTATAACCGACCCTTTGTGGTCCAGACAGATGCCTCCATGTATGGCATAGGGGCTGTGCTAAGCCAGACAGATGATCAAGGAGTGGAGCATCCTGTTGCGTATTTGAGCAGGAAATTGTTGCAGCGTGAAACGGCCTATGCTACTGTGGAGAAGGAATGTTTGGCCGTAGTTTGGGCTTTGCGCAAACTTCAACATTATTTATATGGACGACCATTCACTGTGACCACCGACCATAACCCCTTGTGCTGGCTGTCTAAGGTAGCCGGAGAAAATGGACGTTTGCTAAGATGGAGCCTGGCACTACAGACATTAATTTTTCAAATACAGCATCGTAGGGGTAAACTCCATCAAAATGCAGATGGATTATCACGCCAACTGGAGCTATGAGTATCAGCGTAGCTGAGAAAATCATGGACCCTTGATGTTCTCAGGCTACACTTGGGGGGGCAGTTGTCATAACTCAAGTTGGCCACTAGTTGTGCCTACCAGGAGGCACTGTTATATACCAATCGCCGCCATCTGTATATTGTGTTATGGGGGATAATATGTTAGTATTATATTGTATATTGTATTGTGGAGTGATAGCTATGTTTTAATTAGTCAACCCTCCCCCATTGTATAAACTCCCAGTCAGGAGTTGGCCATATGGTCTTTAGTGTAAACAAAGGAGATAGCAGACCAAATAGATTTGCCAGACTGCCAGGCACCGCAGGACAATAGTATAGTATGGGGTTTCCCAACCACAAGCCCAGGGGCATAGTTCAAGAGCCAATACAGGATGTTTCCAGTCTGAGATCCAGACCAAAATGAACTAGTAGCCACGCCTGGGGAAGGCCCTGGGGGAGGAGACTAATAAGTTCCCACAAATTACTTCTGTGAGAATGGCCAGAGGGGAATGAGGGTTTGACTAAGAGTAGCCACTCCCTCCACTGTGTGTGTGTGAAATGTTTTAAATATGTTGTCCCAAAATAAAAGGTGGTTCATAATTTTCATCAAGACGTGGTGTGTAGATGTATTATTTACCCGGGGACATATGCTTGCAGTAAGATTCATCAGACTTACTGTCAATATTGCTCAGTCTAACCCAAGGGCTGAGACATGATGTTCCTGTAATCCAAAAGTCCAGAGTCACCCAAATCCGATCAACAGACCCCAGCCAGAGAGTGGGTCTTGATATACAGTTTGTCCCTTTCACCTTTTCCTGTTTGGAGAAGGTCTTCAAGCTGTGGAAAATCTCTGCCTAGTACAACAGGGTAGGGTAGATTGGCTATTACAGGAGCGGTGAGCAACATCTTTTTCCCCTAAACCTCCAGTGCTGCTGTACCAGTAGGGTACAGGTTCACTGTCCCATGTACACAGGTGATGCCCACCTTCCTTGAGTTTTGTATTTTGCTAGATTTTATAATTTTGGCCGAAAATAGGGTTACCGCACTCCCCGAGTCAATTAAAGCTATGGTTTCCTTTCCATTAACTAATATGGCTTTGACGAACTGATGTAGTTTTCCAGCCACTCCCACCAGGTTGATCATATTGCAGTGGTACGTATGTTCCCCCAGGTTGCACTGCATGGGTTCCTCCTTATTTGGGCAATAGACCGCTGTGTGTCCTCATTCCCCGCAGTAAAAGCATTTGATCTTGCTTACTGGGGTCCCTCTTTGCTTATTTTCTTCAGGAACTAACCTTTCTGGGTTCCCTTGTAGCGAGTGTCTTCCAACTTCCGGCTTCATGAGTCTTGGTCTGGTTCTCATCCAGTTAGGAGTTTGAACCTTAGGGTTGTTAGGCAGCCTTTGTACACCAGAGGTCTCCTCTTTTGAGAAACAGGTTAGTTCCTTCATGGCGAGATATCTTTCTCTTAGTGAGATAAACTTGTCTGGGGTCTCTGGCTCGTTTTGCCCCACCCATTCTCTTAAGCCTGGTGATAAGCTTCGCAAGTAGCGGTCCATTATCAGCAGTTCTACAATTCTCCCTGGTCCATTGCTGTCTGGCTGTAGCCACCTTTGGGCTAAGTGCAGCAACTCAAACATCTGAGGGTGAGGGGGCTTATTCTCCCCAAACTTCCATGAATGGAATCTTTGTGCTCTGACACTGCGGGTAACTCCGGATCTGGCCAGGATCTCTGCTTTCAAGGTGGCATAATTCAGGGCTTGTTCACTGTTCAGGTCGAGGTATGCTTTTTGTGCTTCTCCACAGAAATATGGTGCGACTATGCTGACCCAGTGCCCTTGGGGCCAGGCTTTTCTGACGGCAGTTCTTTCGAAGCTCAATAGGTAAGTTTCCACATCGTCTTCAGGACTCAATTTTTGTAGAAACTGATTTGGCTTGCCCCTCATACAGGTCTCTGGTGACACGGCAGGTTTGAGAGGTGTCATTTGCTGTAGCAGGGCCAACAGTATTTGGTTTGTCTCCCGCTGCAGTTTCCGCTCTTCCATGGCTTGGGCATGTTGTTCTGCCAGGACCTGGGTGGCTCTAGCTTGTTGTTCCGCCAGTGCTTGTGTCGCCTGGGCCTGTTGCCTTAGGAACTGTTGTGTAGTCTCCTGCTGATGGGTCTGTATTAAGGCTTTCACTAGTGCCTCCATTTTGTACTGTGGGCTGTCTTCTTAAGCACAGACAATGTATATCCCACCACTGCCACCAAATATGTGACAGACTGGCTGCCACTTCCGGGGTCAATGCCCTGTTGACAGCCTCTGTAATGAATTAGCTCAGGAGGCGTTATAGCTTTAAGGAGCTTTACTGAAAACTTTGTTAGCAGGTACAAACAAAAAGAACACAAAACAAAGCCTAGCTTTCCTTGAAGCCCTAACTAAACAGAAATAGCAGTTTCCTCACTACCATCAACTAATGCAAAATAAAGCATTCATGTATACAGACCTGTAAGGTTTCTGCTCCAAAAGTCTGTGGGTTTGGGTTTGGGTTTGGGTTTGGGTTTGGGTTTGGGGTTCAGCATGCAGCGCTGGCTCTCAGTCCAGACTGAACCCGCCTTGCTGAGTGCTCAGTAGTCCTTTTAAAGGCAGAATGCAGCTGGGCTTGATTAGTCTGTTGCAGGAGGCTTAACTCTTTCACTTCCATGGGGAAAAAGGGCTCTGGTAAGTCTGCTACTTACATACACCCCATGTAGGATTCTATTACAATATATGTAGAGGGATAAACTGTACTCATCTGTCCTTCATATATGTGTAGAGGGACAAACTGTTCTCATCTGTCTTTTATATATGTGTAGAGGGACAAACTGTAGTCATCTGTCCTTCATATATGTGTAGAGGGACAAACTGTACTCATCTGTCCTGTATATATGTGTAGAGGGACAAACTGTTCTCATCTGTCCTTTATATATGTGTAGAGGGACAAACTGTACTCATCTGTCCTGTATATATGTGTAGAGGGACAAACTGTACTCATCTGTCTTTTATATATGTGTAGAGGGACAAACTGTACTAATCTGTCCTGTATATATGTGTAGAGGGACAAACTGTACTCATCTGTCCTGTATATATGTGTAGAGGGACAAACAAACTGTACTCATTTGTCTATTATATATGTGTAGAGGGACAAACTGTACTCATCTGTCCAGTATATATGTGTAGAGGGACAAACTGTACTCATCTGTCCTGTATATATGTGTAGAGGGACAAACTGTACTCATCTGTCCTTCATATATTTGTAGAGGGACAAACTGTACTCATATGTCCTGTATTTATTTGTGTAGAGGGACAAACTGTACTCATCTGTCCTGTATAGATGTATAGAGGGACAAACTGTATTCATCTGTCCTTTATATATGTGTAGAGGGACAAACTGTACTCATCTATCCTTCATATACTGTATGTGTAGAGGGACAAACTGTACTCATCTGTCCTGTGTGTATGTGTAGCGGGACAAACTGTACTCATCTATCATTCATATATGTGTAGAGGGACAAACTGTACTCATCTGTCTTTTATATATGTGTAGAGGGACAAACTGTACTCATCTGTCCTGTATATATGTGTAAAGGGACAAACTGTACTCAGCTGTCCTGTATATATGTGTAGAGGGACAAACTGTACTCATCTGTCCTGTATATATGTGTAGAGGGACAAACTGTACTCATCTGTCCTTTATATATGTGTAGATGGACAAACTGTACTCATCTGTCTTTTATATATGTGTAGAGGGACAAATTGTACTCATCTGTCCAGTATATATCTGTAGAGGGACAAACTGTACTCATCTGTCCTTCATATATGTGTAGAGGGACAAACTGTTCTCATCTGTCCTGTATATATGTGTAGAGGGACAAACTGTACTCATCTGTCCTGTATATATGTGTAGAGGGACAAACTGTACTCATCTGTCCTTTATATATGTGTAGATGGACAAACTGTACTCATCTGTCTTTTATATATGTGTAGAGGGACAAATTGTACTCATCTGTCCTGTATAGATGTGTAGAGGGACAAACTGTACTCATCTGTCCTTTATAGATGTGTAGAGGGACAAACTGTACTCATCTGTCCTTCATATATGTGTAGAGGGACAAACTGTTATCATCTGTCTTTTATATATGGGTAGAGGGACAAACTGTACTCATCTGTCCTGTTTAGATGTGTAGAGGGACAAACTGTTCTCACCTGTCCAGTATATATGTGTAGAGGGACAAACTGTACTCATCTGTCCTTCATATATGTGTAGAGGGACAAACTGTTCTCATCTGTCCTGTATATATGTGTAGAGGGACAAACTGTACTCATCTGTCCAGTATATATGTGTAGAGGGACAAACTGTACTCATCTGTCCTGTATATATATGTAGAGGGTCTAACTGTACTCATCTGCCCTGTATATTTGTGTAGAGGGACAAACTGTACTCATCTGTCCTGTATATTTGTGTAGAGGGACAAACTGTACTCATCTGTCCTGTATAGATGTATAGAGGGACAAACAAACTGTACTCATCTGTCCTGTATATATGTGTAGAGGGACAAACTGCATTCATCTGTCTTGTATATTCATATGTAGAGGGTCTAACTGTACTCATCAGTCCTGTATATTTGTGTAGAGGGGTAAACAGTACTATTCTGTCAGTGAACCTCCTGAGACAGAACCCTCCAACCTTATTGTTATGATTGCGATGTCCAACAAGTGAGAAGTGGTTGGTGATCAGGTAACACCAGGTTTCTTTAATGTTCCTTATTGTTTATAGAAGTATTTAAGGGTGCTCCAAGGTACTTGTCTGGATTGTTTCCCAGTTTTTTTTTTATTGGATCACATTACCCATAGCGCCACTAACTTTATCTCAATGGCTTTTCTGTGGTTGAAGCATGAACGCATTATTTGTAGGTCTGGGGAGGTGTTTCATTATGTTGTTTATTCAGTTTTAAACCATTATTGAAACATAACAAGTTATTTTAAGGGTTTGTTTGGGTCTAATTCTTCTATTGTTGATGCTGTTGTTTAGTAATTCAGTCATGTCCAACGCTTCATGGCCCTATGGACTGCATCATGCTAGGCGCATTTATCTTAAGTTGTGCTTATCCATAAGGTTATCTTGGCAAAGATACTGGTGTAGGTTGCCCATTCCTTCTCCAATCAACTATGATTTGTCTGACCTCTCAGCTATGATCTGCCCATCTTGGATAGCCCTACATGGTATAGCTCACAGCTTCATTGAAGTACACAAGCCGCTTCACAATGACAAGTAGCGATCCAGAAGGCTTATTTTTTTCTATAAAAATACATTAATATATAAGTATTTCGCTTTTTTCACAATAAATGGCAAATCTTTAAGAATTTACTTAGAAGAATCTAGGCACCTGGCAGGCTATCAGGGGCGGCTGGTGCATAGGGGTAAATGGGCAACCACCCTTCCAAAAATAATGGACTGACTTAATCCCCCCATCACTAACTTAATTGTTTAATTTATTTAATATTAAAAAAAATAGTTATATCATGTTAAATCTTCTTTATATATATATATATATATATATATATATATATATATATATATATATATATATATATATATATATGCTGCTGTCACTTTAAATTATAAACCCTTTGTACAGCAGATAGTTAAACACACAGATTTATAACATCTATCTATCCCCCTGCTGGTGACTGCCTAGTACCACAGTTCAGGACACGATGGTGTTGTGTCCCATTCTGTGCTCTGTTGTATAGGACTGTACCTGTTTGTCAATTGAAGCATCATCCAATCAGAATAGCGGGAGGGAAAAGTCCCAGATTGTTTCATGGCAGACCCATCCCACAGACCTAGCCAATTAGGACTGCAAAATTCTCTCTGTATGCAGTGCGATAATTGTTAAAGTCCAACGGCCTTTGTCGCTGTTCGCAGGCATCAGCATGTGCGGCTACAATCTCTTTCCATCCTCTATCGGTGGAACGTCCTTGGGCAAATTAGAGCTATGACGGGACAAAGGACCCTTAAAGTGACCCTGAAAGGCCACAATTGCGAGGCCTACAGCGCTCATTGCAGCAAAGTCGTGCGGGCCTCGCGATGAGCGCCTTCGCCACTCATTAAGCATTCACAAGCCCGTATCTTTCAACATAGCGTTACTAACAATCTCACAATACAACAACGATATATGTGATATATGTCTAATTAATACATCTAGCTAATGTTGTTAGAGAAATTCTTTAATTCACAGTAACACGGGCTGTTTAGAGCATGACGCACACATTGCATAGAGAGTGGATAACCAGCGCACCTAGGGGGCTACACTGAAATTACATCTTCACGTACCCTCAGAATAAACTCCCATCACCTTTTCTCTAATGATACTCTTGTCTGCCCACCATGATATCCAGGGACACATTCAAGGAAAAATAAATAATACAAATCTGGAATGGTCCTTCTCACCTTAAATGAATATAGAGCCTGACCGTTGAGGCTGTTTAAGGGCATAATCAGGCAGACGGTGTCATAAAGTTAGATTTTGATGCCTCTGCTGGTAATTGGTACGTAGTTGAAGATTGTGTGTACGAGAGGGGCATTTACACTTCTGGAGAGTAGGGCTTGGCCGAATCGCAATTTAATAAGGCTGTTAGACGGCAGGGCGTATCTACGCTTATTACATACATTACTGTAGGAAAATGCAATATTTATAACATCACTCAAATGATAAAGTGTTTGTTATTGACTGTATGTGTCTATAAACTCTAAAAATGAGAACATGAACACAATACAGATTATAGACAAAAGCTCTGTGTTTAATGGTGTCCACTTATTGATAATATATTTATATATGTTTGGTTAACTAGATGTGAAATAAAATCAAGGGTAATAAAACAAAACCTTAGGAACATAAGATATTTTCCCAAGACTCACTGCCAATCTATATCATGTAAGAGATCCAAAGAGGATGAGAAAACTCCTATGGGAAACTCCTTCCATGATGTTCAAAACATAAATAAATGGCAGAACATCTGTGGATTATGTCCCTTTAAAGGGACTTTCTTAACAACATTTATGGAAGTCTTTAAGGGTCACTGCAATGAACAGGAAAAGGAGATTAGTTTATTTAATGTCTAGAATCAGTATTGGAAGAAAAAAAGGTTCAATGTAGCTTGTAAAACTTACATGCGAACATTAGTGTTGCTGGATGTAGCAGAGCACTTTCTCTCTACCACCCAAGCCATACTACGTCGCCCGGGTAGGAGACTGCATTAATATTGTCACTGTATGGAAGGAGACAAGCACATGTGTGTGAATATGCAATACTGAAGTTCAAATGTAAGTTGTAATGTTACATTGTACCTTCATTTTTTTCAAATAATGAATATATAGCTCATCAGATATTCAAACAGTGAAGAACCCCTACAGATGATTTTATTTTGTTGTTTGAAAAAAATGTAATCATAGAATTCATGTTATTTATCACATTAAGTGCGACTTTCTGATCTCCAAGAGAGAGAAGTCACAGGGAGCTTGTGAGAGCATCACCTGGCAGGGAAGCATCTGGCACCCTGTGGTGCCAGTGACATTGCTAATCAGTGATACACTAAAGAATTAAACCACAACCTGATGTCATATAAGTGAACTAAACTACACGAAGAACCAATAAGTGTGTCCCTTTAATCCACTCTTAAGTTTAATATTTCTTAGTAAATAGAATATTTTATTGGTGTCTTGGAGCCTGGGTTATAAGAGGTCACCATCACATAAAGTGAACATGATGTAGAATCTGCTGTGACAATGTCGGAGATGTCATTATTTTTACACCTTGTATAATACAACAAAAAGACCTCTTTTGTTCAAATCTGCAGTCAAATAGATATGTTTGTCCAAGCCTTTGCGTCCATCCATTGAACAAGCCAAGGATTCTTATTTCACTTTGCAGTACACATGTACTCAAGAGGATGGGCTCCAGAAGTGGTGTTGTGGACTCCTAAAGAGGGACTCCAAAAGTAAGGCTCCAGTAGTGAGACTTTGTAGAGATATTATAGGTAAGGTTATAGAGATGTAGCTCTTGATATGAGACTGTAAAAGGGAAACTCAAGTGCTGAGGTGCTAGAGGTTGAGGCACTACAGTTGAGAGACCAAAGATGTGGTCCCAGAGATCAAACTCTAGAGATGAAAGTAGTAGTGGGAGTCTAGAGGTGTGGCTGGCTCCAATGGCGAAGCGTTACTGGTAGTTTTCATGAGATGAAAATCCAGAGAAAAGGCTTCAAACGCTTTATAGATGAGACTTAATAGGTGAGATGCCAGAGAGGTGACACTAAAGATGAAACTCACCAGACTGGATTTCGAAGGATGAGGCTCCAGATACTGGAGGCTGGAGACACTGCAGTCTTCCAAGTACAGTAAACTCTCAGTTAACCAGAACTCTCAAGAAACCAAAAAAATAAATAAATACTGTACTCTAAATAAAAAAAATAATTTACAGGGCTCAACAAATGCCAGGAGGCAGGTTGTGATGCCACAAAATGCATACAGGCACCTAGATTATACCCACTGTATGTCTCTGCAATTCAATGTTACCTGGAAGCAGACAGGCATGAGTGACTGAGCGAGTGCAGTGTTGGCGTTACATTCCCTGGGCATGAGTGACTGAGCCCGGGAAGTGTTGGAGTTAAATTTCCCGGGCATAAGTGACTGAACCAGGGCAGTGTTGGGGTTACATACCCCGGGCATTAGTGACTGAGCCAGGGCAGTGTTGGCGTTACATTCCCTGGGCATGAGTGACTGAGCCCGGGAAGTGTTGGAGTTAAATTTCCCGGGCATAAGTGACTGAACCAGGGCAGTGTTGGGGTTAAATACCCCGGGCATAAGTGACTGAGCCAGGGCAGTGTTGGTGTTACATTCCCTGGGCATGAGTGACTGAGCCCGGGCAGTTTTGGAGTTACATTTCCCGGGCATGAGTGACTGAGCCCGGGCAGTGTTGGAGTTATATTCCCTGGGCATGAGTGACTGAGCCAGGGCAGTGTTTGGGTTACATTCCCGGGCATGAGTGACTGAGCCAGGGCAGTGTTGGGGTTACATTCCCGGGCATGAGAGACTGAGCAAGGGCACTGTTGGGGTTACGATCCCCGGGCATGAGTAACTGAGACAGGTCAGTTTTGGGGTTACATTCCCTCGGCATGAGTGACTGAGCCAGTGCAGTGTTGGGGTTACATTGCCCGGGCATGAGAGACTGAGCCAGGGCAGTGTTGGGGTTACGATGCCCGGGCATGAGTGACTGAGACAGGTCAGTTTTGGGGTTACATTACCTGGGCATGAGTGACTGAGCCAGGGCAGTGTTGGGGTTACATTCCCCGGGCATGAGTGACTGAGCCAGGGCAGTGTTGGGGTTACATTCCCTGGGCATGAGTGACTGAGCCAGTGCATTGTTGGGGTTACATTCCCCTGGCATGAGTGAGTGAGCCAGTGCATTGTTGGGGTTATATTCCCCGGGCATGAGAGACTGAGCCAGGGCAGTGTTGGGGTTACATTCCCCGGGCATGAGTGACTGAGCCAGGGCAGTGTTGGGGTTACATTCCCTGGGCATGAGTGACTGAGCCAGGGCAGTGTTGGGGTTACATTCCCTGGGCATGAGTGACTGAGCCAGGGCAGTGTTGGGGTTACATTCCCCTGGCATGAGTGACTGAGCCAGGCAGTGTTGGCGTTACATTCCTCAGACATGAGTGACTGAGCCAGGGCAATGTTGGGGTTACATTCCCCGGGCATGAGTGGCTGAGCCAGTGCAGTGTTGGGGTTACATTCCCCGGGCATGAGTGACTGAGCCAGGGCAGTGTTGGGGTTACATTCCACTGGCATGAGTGACTGAGCCAGGGCAGTGTTGTGGTTATATTCCCCGGGCATGAGTGACTGAGCCAGGGCAGTGTTGGGGTTACATTCCCCGGGCATGAGTGACTGAGCCAGGGCAGTGTTGGGGTTACATTCCCCGGGCATGAGTGACTGAGCCAGTGCATTGTTGGGGCTACATTCCCCGGGCATGAGTGAGTGAGCCAGTGCATTGTTGGGGTTATATTCCCCAGGCATGAGGGACTGATCCAGGGCAGTGTTGGGTTACATTCCCTGGGCATAAGTGACTGAGTTAGGGCAGTGTTGTGGTTATATTCCTCGGGCATGAGTGACTGAGCCAGGGCAGTGTTGGGGTTACATTCCCCTGGCATGAGTGACTGAGCCAGGGCAGTGTTGGCGTTACATTCCTCAGACATGAGTGACTGAGCCAGTGCAATGTTGGGGTTACATTCCCCGGGCATGGGTGGCTGAGACAGTGCAGTGTTGGGGTTACATTCCCCGGGCATGAGTGACTGAGCCAGGGCAGTGTTGGGGTTACATTCCCCTGGCATGAGTGACTGAGCCAGGGCAGTGTTGTGGTTATATTCCCCGGGCATGAGTGACTGAGCCAGGGCAGTGTTGGGGTTACATTCCCCGGGCATGAGTGACTGAGCCAGTGCATTTTTGGGGTTACATTCCCCGGGCATGAGTGAGTGAGCCAGTGCATTGTTGGGGTTATATTCCCCGGGCATGAGTGACTGAGCCAGGGCAGTGTTGGGGTTACATTCCCCGGGCATGGGTGGCTGAGACAGTGCAGTGTTGGGGTTACATTCCCCGGGCATGAGTGACTGAGCCAGGGCAGTGTTGGGGTTACATTCCCCTGGCATGAGTGACTGAGCCAGGGCAGTGTTGTGGTTATATTCCCCGGGCATGAGTGACTGAGCCAGGGCAGTGTTGGGGTTACATTCCCCGGGCATGAGTGACTGAGCCAGTGCATTGTTGGGGTTACATTCCCCGGGCATGAGTGAGTGAGCCAGTGCATTGTTGGGGTTATATTCCCCGGGCATGAGTGACTGAGCCAGGGCAGTGTTGGGGTTACATTCCCCGGGCATGAGTGACTGAGCCAGGGCAGTGTTGGGGTTACATTCCCTGGGCATGAGTGACTGAGCCAGGGCAGTGTTGGGGTTACATTCCCTGGGCATGAGTGACTGAGCCAGGGCAGTGTTGGGGTTACATTCCCCTGGCATGAGTGACTGAGCCAGGCAGTGTTGGCGTTACATTCCTCAGACATGAGTGACTGAGCCAGGGCAATGTTGGGGTTACATTCCCCGGGCATGAGTGGCTGAGCCAGTGCAGTGTTGGTGTTACATTACCCGGGCATGAGTGACTGAGCCAGGGCAGTGTTGGGGTTACATTCCACTGGCATGAGTGACTGAGCCAGGGCAGTGTTGTGGTTATATTCCTCGGGCATGAGTGACTGAGCCAGGGCAGTGTTGGGGTTACATTCCCCGGGCATGAGTGACTGAGCCAGGGCAGTGTTGGGGTTACATTCCCCGGGCATGAGTGACTGAGCCAGTGCATTGTTGGGGTTACATTCCCCGGGCATGAGTGAGTGAGCCAGTGCATTGTTGGGGTTATATTCTCCGGGCATGAGGGACTGATCCAGGGCAGTGTTGGGTTACATTCCCTGGGCATAAGTGACTGAGTTAGGGCAGTGTTGTGGTTATATTCCTCGGGCATGAGTGACTGAGCCAGGGCAGTGTTGGGGTTACATTCCCCTGGCATGAGTGACTGAGCCAGGGCAGTGTTGTGGTTATATTCCCCGGGCATGAGTGGCTGAGCCAGTGCAGTGTTGGGGTTACATTCCCCGGGCATGAGTGACTGAGCCAGGCAGTGTTGGTGTTACATTCCCCAGACATGAGTGACTGAGCCAGTGCAATGTTGGGGTTACATTCCCCGGGCATGAGTGGCTGAGCCAGTGCAGTGTTGGGGTTACATTCCCCGGGCATGAGTGACTGAGCCAGGCAGTGTTGGTGTTACATTCCCCAGACATGAGTGACTGAGCCAGTGCAATGTTGGGGTTACATTCCCCGGGCATGAGGGGCTGAGCCAGTGCAGTGTTGGGGTTACATTCCCCAGGCATGAGTGAGTGAGCCAGGGCAGTGTTGGGGTTACATTCTCCGGGCATGAGTGGCTGAGCCAGTGCAGTGTTGGGGTTACATTCCCTGGGCATGAGTGACTGAGCCAGTGCATTGTTGGGGTTATATTCCCTGGGCATGAGTGACTGAGCCAGGGCAGTGTTGTAGTTATATTCCCCGGGCATGAGTGACTGAGCCAGGGCAGTGTTGGGGTTATATTCCCTGGGCAAAAGTGACTGAGCCAGGGCAGTGTTGGCGTTACATTCTCTGGGCATGAGTGACTGAGCCAGGGCAGTGTTGGGGTTACATTCCCCTGGCATGAGTGACTGAGCCAAGCAGTGTTGGGGTTACATTCCCCAGACATGAGTGACAGAGCCAGTGCAGTGTTGGGGTTACATTCCCCGGGAAAGAGGGACTGAGCCAGTGCAGTGTTTGGGTTACATTCCTGGGCATGAGTGACTGAGCCAGGGCAGTGTTGGGGTTACATTCCCCTGGCATGAGTGACTGAGCCAGGGCAGTGTTGTGGTTATATTCCCCGGGCATGAGTGACAGAGCCAGTGCAGTGTTGGGGTTACATTCCCCGGGAAAGAGGGACTGAGCCAGGGCAATGTTGGGGTTATATTCCCCAGGCATGAGTGACTGAGCCAGGGCAGTGTTGGGGTTACATTCCCAGGGCATGAGTGACTGAGCCAGGGCAGTGTTGGGGTTACATTCCCTGGGCATGAGTGACTGAGCCAGGGCAGTGTTGGGGTTACATTCCCTGGGCATGAGTGACTGAGCCAGGGCAGTGTTGGGGTTATATTCCACAGGCATGAGTGGCTGAGCCAGTGCAGTGTTGGGGTTACATTCCCCGGGCATGAGTGACTTAGCCAGTGCAGTGTTGGGGCTACATTCCCTGGGCATGAATGACTGAGCCAGGGCAGTGTTGGGGTTACTTTCCCCAGGCAAGAGTGACTGAGCCAGGGCAGTGTTGGTGTTACATTACCTGGGCATGAGTGACTGAGCCAGGGCACTGTTGGCGTTACATTCCCTGGGCATGAGTGACTGAGCCAGGGCAGTGTTGGGGTTACATTCCCTGGGCATGAGTGACTGAGCCAGGGCAGTGTTGGGGTTACATTCCCTGGGCATGAGTGACTGAGCCAGGGCAGTGTTGGGGTTATATTCCCCGGGCATGAGTGACTGAGCCAGGGCAGTGTTGGGGTTATATTCCCCGGGCATGAGTGGCTGAGCCAGTGCAGTGTTGGGGTTACATTCCCCGGGCATGAGTGACTGAGCCAGGGCAGTGTTGGGGTTACATTCCCCGGGCATGAGTGACTGAGCCAGGGCAATGTTGGGGTTACATTCCCCGGGCATGAGTGACTGAGCCAGGGCAGTGTTGGGGTTACATTCCCCGGGCATGAGTGACTGAGCCAGGGCAGTGTTGGGGTTACTTTCCCCAGGCAAGTGTGACTGAGCCAGGGCAGTGTTGGTGTTACATTACCTGGGCATGAGTGACTGAGCCAGGGCAGTGTTGGTGTTACATTCCCTGGGCATGAGTGACTGAGCCAGGGCAGTGTTGTGGTTACATTCCCTGGGCATGAGTGACTGAGCCAGGGCAGTATTGGCGTTACATTACCTGGGCATGAGTGACTGAACCAGGGCAGTGTTGGGGTTACATTCCCTGGGCATGAGTGACTGAGCCAGGGCAGTGTTGGGGTTACATTCCCCGGGCATGAATGACTGAGCCAGGGCAGTGTTGTGGTTACATTCCCCAGGCATGAGTGACTGAGCCAGGGCAATGTTGGGGTTACATTCCCCGGGCATGAGTGACTGAGCCAGGGCAGTGTTGTGGTTATATTCCCCGGGCATGAGTGACTGAGCCAGTGCAGTGTTGGGGTTACATTCCCCGGGAAGGAGGGACTGAGCCAGGGCAATGTTGGGGTTATATTCCCCAGGCATGAGTGACTGAGCCAGGGCAGTGTTGGGGTTACATTCCCAGGGCATGAGTGACTGAGCCAGGGCAGTGTTGGGGTTACATTCCCTGGGCATGAGTGACTGAGCCAGGGCAGTGTTGGGGTTACATTCCCTGGGCATGAGTGACTGAGCAAGGGCAGTGTTGGGGTTATATTCCACGGGCATGAGTGGCTGAGCCAGTGCAGTGTTGGGGTTACATTCCCCGGGCATGAGTGACTGAGCCAGGGCAGTGTTGGGGTTACATTCCCCGGGCATGAGTGACTGAGCCAGGGCAATGTTGGGGTTACATTCTCCGGGCATGAGTGACTGAGCCAGGGCAGTGTTGGGGGTTACATTCCCCGGGCATGAGTGACTGAGCCAGGGCAGACTTGGCGTTACATTCCCTGGGCATGAGTGACTGAGCCAGGGCAGTGTTGGGGTTACATTCCCCGGGCATGAGTGACTGAGCCAGTGCAGTGTTGGGGTTACATTCTCCGGGCATGAGTGACTGAGCCAGGGCAATGTTGGGGTTACATTCTCCGGGCATGAGTGACTGAGCCAGGGCAGTGTTGGGGGTTGCATTCCCCGGGCATGAGTGACTGAGCCAGGGCAGTGTTGGGGTTACATTCCCCGGGCATGAGTGACTGAGCCAGGGCAGTGTTGGGGTTACATTCCCTGGTAAAGCAGCAGGAGCTCTATACTCTAAGCTCAAAGACAGGGCCCTCCGTTGTGAGCAATGTGATAAAATAGTTTTGCCTTGTACTTAACCCCCATTTAGCGCTATGGAATATGTTAGTGAGTTACAAATACATTATTGATTATTATTATTATTATTATTATTATTATTAATAATAATAATAATAATAATAATAATAATAATAATAATGTAAAATGCCAAGTCACCAGACAGCCCATTGCCCAGATTTACAACAACTACTATAACCAGTATATTTCTATATACATATTTAGCTTGGACACTTTCCCACACCTGGATGTTTTGTGGTCAAAGCAAGACTGGTCCAACGAAATGCTTAAATATTTTCTCTTCAAATGCCCATTATTTATATGTATGTTTGTATGTCCTTCTATCAGTGTGTGAGTCTTCCTCACACTCATTCCTTTTATATATATATATATATATATATATATATATATATATATATATATATATATACATATATATATATATATATATATATGTGTGTGAATGTGCTTTTTTAGCTGTCTATTCTATGAGTTTCTCTAGAATTGTCTGTTTGTTAGTGTGTCTGTGTGTGACTATCTGTGTATGTGTCTATATCTTTGTGTTGTTACATGAGACTGTCTCAGTTGTTCTCTTTTGTGCGTGTGTGTGTGAATGTATGTATGTATGTATGACTATGTATATGTGTGTGTATGTATGACTATATATATGTGTGTGTGTATGAATATGTGTGTGTATATATGTGTGTGTGTATGTATGTATGACTATGTATATGTCTGTATGTATGTATGTGTGTATGACTGTGTATATGTGTGTGTGATTGTGTGTGTATGTGTGTGTATGACTATGTATATGTGTGTGTATGTGTGACGATATATGTGTGTGTGTGTATGACTGTGTGTTTGTATGTATATGTGTATGACTGTATATGTGTGTGTGTGTGTATGACTATGTATATATGTGTGAGTGTATGACTATGTATATATGTGTGTGTGTGTATGTATGTGTATATATGTGTGTGTGTATGACTATGTATATATGTATGAGTATGTGCCTTGTCTCTGTGCCTCTCCATGTCTCTCCCCCTATATACATGTCTGCCTCTCCCTGTGTATATCCCTGGTGTTTTGTCACATTCCCCCTCTGTCACACACCTGCTGGTGACACCCCCTATCTCCCCTTCCCTCCAGGGGGGTGGTCTGGCTGCTCCAAACTTGTGCCAGCAGCCCCCTCACCCTCCCCAGGCTCTCCATGCTCTGCAGTAGCAGTAAATACATCTTGTGAAGAGGGCTTCCCCATGAAACCCTGGGGCACACAGTACCCCCCTGCCACATACTGCATGCACACACTGTATTGCATACTGCCTGTGTGTGGATGGCAAGGCTGGCACTTACATACATGAGGCTGCAGCCTGTTCCATCTCACTGCCTGGGTAGGGGGGTCCTTGTCTTATCCCAATTGCTAACTTTGCTAGAAGGAGCGATGCAGATGCAGGATAATGTCTTGTGAGTCAGGATACAATCCCAGGCTCCTCTGGCTTCTTGCTGCCTGCCTCCCCCTCTGTCCCTGAGCCCCCCATGCAGTGGATTCTCTGTCACATCCTCACACTGCATGTCACAGCTGAGAGGTGAGCAATGTAGCTGTGAGCTGCAGCTCAGTCCTGAGGATACCTGCTCCCTGTGTGCTCACATTATCCCTTAGCATCCCCTTCCCTGTCTGCAGAGCAGCTCCTCCACATGCAGAATATTCATTGCACTGAATGAACTCAGCAATGTGTCATCCGGGCTCATTTATGCTCCATATTTCCCTTTCCTCTGGACAAGGAGTTCATCACTGTCTGTATTAATCTTACAGGTAGGTTGAACTCTGCATTATTCAAGATGCAGACAGCCCTGTGTCTGCAAGGTGCCAGCTTTATGTAGTGAGATGGGGTACTTCTTCTGTATATGCCTTGCTATGGGATCTCCTGGATATGCCCTTGCAGTCCTGTGCCATGCAGCAGATTGCATGAATCCTATGTCTGATAATAAAGTCTTAGAGCCCAGCTCCTTGTGAGTACTCTATATTTACAAATATAATGGGATTTCCTTGTGGATTTTGATACCTAATCAATGCAGCCAGTGGTAAACCCATAAGTGCTGTATGTGGTCAGCAATAAATGAGATGCTCTGTCTAATGAGAGGAAAAAGCTAATCATTTCAATTGTCTGCTGTTCCAGAAAGTGCAATAACCTCTGGCTTAGATGCAGTGGTAGCAGGAAGCCTCCACTGTGCTGGCCATTAGCTGGGCTAGCTCAGGCTGGATATGGCATATTAATGCCCTTATTGTTGTGACAATTGCATCCCCCCCCCCCCCCCCCCTGCATTGATTTATCACCCCTCTAGTCTCTCCTTTCCTGAAAACACTCTCTGTAAAGAGGATTATTCCTGGTGTAACCCATTCAGCTCATGCCTGGGCAGTGGAGCCTGAGCTGAAGGGGTTAAACAAACGTGTCCTCGCCCCCCTCCCACTCCCCTCCTCCCCCTGTGCTTTTAGTGGAGTGGAGAGAGCAGGGGGCATGAATTGGTGCATTGATGAGCATTTTTTGGCTAAAGTGGGTGCTGAATTAAACTTCCTCTGTATCTGATGACACCACAAGGTCCAAATGCTCCCTGGGTCTCCCTGTAAGGCTTTTTGGGGACCCCTGGTATTACCAAAGCAGTATACTGGAGTGCCAGATGCTGAAATGTCTTCTTGTAGGATGAGCTTTCTTGTGGATTATGGAGTAAATACAAACAAATCATTGGTTTAGTTCCAGATCTACTCCAAGAGGATCCAGGGAGGCAAGGCTGGAGGAGCCTTAAGACCCACTGGAGATCTTCATAGGAAATATCCAGGTCTCAAACAGCAAACCATCGATTGCTTCAAGGATCGGAGTGACAGGAAGAAGGTCCTCTGTGCCACCAGTCTTAAATATTGGGATGGGTCTTGGAAGGAACACCTTGGTAGCCCTGCTCCTGGAAAACAAGAATTCATATCCCACAAGAGGAAGTTGAATACTATATATTATCTGGAAAACAACAGTTTGGGGGAAAATAACAGAATATTCTGTGTGAGGATCATTCCTGGTATCTCAGCAGCTTCAATGTGGATCTTATAACCGGATTCATTGTTGTGATCTGATTTGTTGGGAAGAATTATTTTAACATTGGACCTTTCCAGCCCAGAAACTTATCCATGTTCTTCAGATCTGCCATGGGATTGGAAATCTCTTAGTTCCGAGCTGGTGATCTGGTGATCTGTTTTTGATTGCTCCTTGTCCTGACATTGACATGTATGAAATGGAAAAGCAAGGATTACTCAGTGCCCTGTGTTACCTGATGCTCCATTCCCCTCTGTTATTTAGTGTAAATGGTGAGTAACAACCATCATTATCTTATTGTTTGGGGTATTATGTTTATACAAAAGCCCCCATCTTAAAGTACCTGAATGTAAACTCTCCAGAATACTGCTATATTCTGTTTATTGTGGGGTGCTCCTGTATGTGCCCCATTGTGGGGTATTTGGTTTATTTGGGGCAGATACAGCTCCTGGATTGGAAGTAAACATGTCAACAATAGGTTCTTCCATTGGCAATATCTGCACAGGAGCCTTAAATTGGGACCCAAAATGACTTATTCATGGTCTGATACAAAATGTAGAAGAACACAGAGATGAGATAAAGAGATGTATAGATAGAAAACACATATGTATATAAGCTTATATTCATTAGCAGTCTGCCTTGTTACTATTAGCTATAGACTGACAGACATAGATAGATAGATAGATAGATAGATAGATAGTCCTGATGCTGTATATATTTATGCATTTCCCCCTAATGTAGTATATATTGATATATACATTGTTTTGGCCTCTTATTATATATATTATTTGTATATGTGCCTTGTTCTGGTATATATGGATACAATGTTGCAGAGCTTTATTTGCTGCTACTTTGTAGCCTGGTAATCCAGACACTATATTGCCCTGCTAGGGGAGATGTCATCATCAGTTAACATGGGCAGAGATTGCTTTCTATGGAGAAATGGAGACAGGATGCTGAGAGGTACTTTATTGCTTTAGCTTCTAAACCACTGGAGTCTCATTTAACAAACTGCTTTAAACCCATGGGTAAAGCCAGATCAGATTACACTGGAACAGGCTGATCTTGTCTATTAATCTCTCCTGTTAACCAGCCCTGTAATTCTATCTTCTCCTCTCAGCCACATTCACTGAAGTCCCCAAAGATGTGACTATAAGGGAGGGAGATGATATTGAGATGCCTTGTGCTTTTCGAGCCAGAGGATCCACATCTTTCTCTTTGGAAATCCAGTGGTGGTACCTTAAGGAACCAACCAGGGAGCTGGCACATGAGTTAGCAATCAGTGCCCCTGGGAGCAGAAACAAGGTAATGATTATATGTTGTACTGACTGTACATGTGAAAACACAAATACCTAACTGGAATCAGCTCATAGCAGAGGGGAAGGAATAATATACCCCCCCCCCCCCAAACCCAGGAACATCCACATGCAGGAAATACCCCCCCCCCCCCCAACCCAGGAACATCCACATGCCAGAAATACCCCCCCCCCCCAAACCCAAGAACATCCACATGCCAGAAATACCCCCCAGACCCAGACACATCCACATGCCAGAAATACCCCCCAGACCCAGGAACATCCACATGCCAGAAATACCCCCAAAACCCAGGAACATCTACATGCCAGAAATACCCCCCAAACGCAGGAACATCCACATGCCAGAAATACCCTCCAAACCCAGGAACATCTACATGCCAGAAATACCCCCCAAACCCAGGAACATCCACATGCCAGAAATACCCTCCAAACCCAGGAACACCCACATGCCAGAATTACCCCCCAAGCCCAAAAATATCCACATGCCAGAAATACCCCCCAAACCCAGGCACACCGACATGCCAAAGATACCCGCCGAAAATCCAGACACAGCCACATGCCAGAAATACCCCCCCAACCCAAAAACATTCACATGCCTGAAATCCCCCCCCCCCCCAACCCAGGAACATCCACATGCCAGAAATACCCCCCCCCCCCCCAAAGCCAGGAACACCCACATGCCAGAAATACCCCCCCCCCAACCCAGGAACATCCACATGCCAGAAATACCCCCCCCCCCCCAAACCCAGAAACATCCACATACCAGAAATATCCCCCCCCCCCAAACTCAGGAACATCCACATGCCAGAAATACCCCCCAAACACAGAAACATCCACATACCAGAAATATCCCCCCCCCAAACCCAGAAACATCCACATACCAGAAATATCCCCCCCCCAAACCCAGGAACATCCACATGTCAGAAATACCTCCACACATCTTGTTAACAAATACATGAAATGACCCTCACATCCCATGAATACACCAATATCCAGTGACCTAAATACTCTACACCCCAAGATTACATCCTACAAATATTTAAATTAAATAGTCCCACACCCCAGAAATCCCCCACATCCACTTAATTCAAATTCCCACATATCAATCTATACAGAAGTGATAGATCTCATAGCCATTGCATATATAACTGAAATATTCACATGCCATATTAATGAAATACTCCAACATTTAAGACATATGATTGTTATACCCAACATCAGAGGACCACTCCACACATAATTATTTTAAATGCAGAATTATTGAACAATGAGAGAACCCATAGGATGGCTAAAGCTAAATGTAATATAATAATAATTCTGGGTCTGTAGACATACTTGGCTGGACGCCTTTTGTTATTTAAACCTACAGATAATGTCATATCACAGCATACAGCTAGCCTGCCTACCCGGCAGCACACCCAGCAATGATGCCAAGCTAGGTGCCTACAGAAGGATGGCATAGCAAATACTTACAACACTTTGGCTGCCAAAAGGCACTCTGTACTGCAATGCTCCAGCGAGCTTTTTTGGCTGGAAAGGGATTATTTGCTATTTTGGAAATGGAAGTTAATTGACCCCTATTTAATGCTGAATATGTGTGGATGTGGAGCATTAACTCGACTCTATATAATATGGACACAATTTCCGCCAGATCATCCATCCATAGAAATGTGAAATTAGGAGCTGGGACCCAATGTACATCTTACAGGCTGATTGCACTTAACCTGTGGTTAGTGGGGAACTAATAAACCTCAACTATGCCCCCCAAGGCCTTCATTCCCAATGAATATCAAATAACCATCTCCAAATCTGTCTCTATTTACCCCATGGTTCTCTCTCCTATCTTCCACCTCTCCTTCTATCTCTCTTTATCCCTTTATCACTGTGTCCCCTCGCTCTCCCCCTCCTCTTTATTTCTACCCACTCCCCCTCTCTATGTCAGAGTTGGAAGCACACAAATGATTTGATTTCATTACACAACCTCATATTCCATGCTTTACTGTATTAGACGCTCTACATTATACAGACCTCCCTATTCCATACATTGCTGTATTACCCATAATCCATACCTTTAGTTTGCTATCAGATGCATTACTGTGTACACAACTCATATGCCACACTTTGCTACAATAACACAGCCCTATATTTACTTTGCTTATTATATACAGTGACACATGATTTAGTTTTCTGTATTAGATGCATTACAGTATTTACAGCTCCATATTCTGTATACTACACAGCCCCATATCCCACAGTTTGATGTATCAGTCCCACTACAGTACCCACAGCCCCATATCTCACAGTTTGATGTATCAGTCCCACTACAGTACCCACAGCCCCATATCCCACAGTTTGATGTATTAGCCCCACTACAGTACCCACAGCCCCATATCCCACAATTTGATGTATTAGCCCCACTACAGTACCCACAGCCCCATATGCCACAGTTTGATGTATTAGCCCCACTACAGTACCCACAGCCCCATATCCCACAGTTTGATGTATCAGCCCCACTACAGTACACACACAGCCCCACATCCAAAGTTTCATGTATTAGTCCCACTACAGTACCCACAGCCCCATATGCCACAGTTCCATATATTAACCCCACTACAGTACCCACAGCCCCATATCCCCCTGTTTGATGTATTAGCCCCACTACAGTATCCACAGCCCCATATCCCACAGTTTGATGTATTAGCCCCACTACAGTACACACACAGTCCCATATCCCACAGTTTCATGCATTAGCCCCACTACAGTACCCACAGCCCCATATCCCACAGTTTGATGTATCAATCGCACTACATTACACACAGCCCCTTATCTCACAGTTTGATGTATCAGTCCCACTACAGTACCCACAGCCCCATATCCCACAGTTTGATGTATTAGCCCCACTACAGTACCCACAGCCCCATATCCCACAATTTGATGTATTAGCCCCACTACAGTACCCACAGCCCCATATCCCACCGTTTGATGTATTAGCCCCACTACAGTACCCACAGCCCCATATCCCACAGTTTGATGTATCAGTCCCACTACAGTACACACAGTCCCATATCCCACAGTTTGATGTATTAGCCCCACTACAGTACCCACAGCCCCATATCCCACAGTTTGATGTATTAGCCCCACTACAGTACACACAGTCCCATATCCCACAGTTTGATGTATTAGCCCCACTACAGTACCCACAGCTCCATATCCCCGTTTTATGCATTAGCCCCACTACAGTACATACACCGCCCCATATCCCACAGTTTGATGTATTAGCCCCACTACAGTACCCACAGCCCCATATCCCACAGTTTAATGTATTAGCCCCACTACAGTACCCACAGCCCCATATCCCACAGTTTGATGTATTAGCCCCACTACAGTACCCACAGCCCCATATCCCACAGTTTGATTTATTAGCCCCACTACAGTACCCACAGCCCCATATCCCACAGTTTAATGTATTAGCCCCACTACAGTACCCACAGCCCCATATCCCACAGTTTGATGTATTAGCCCCACTACAGTACATACACAGCCTCATATCTCCCTGTTTCATGTATCAGTCCCACTACAGTACCCACAGCCCCATATCCCACAGTTTAATGTATTAGCCCCACTACAGTACATACACAGCCTCATATCTCCCTGTTTCATGCATTAGTCCCACTACAGTACCCACAGCCCCATATCTCACAGTTTGATGTATCAGTCCCACTACAGTACCCACAGCCCCATATCCCACAGTTTGATGCATTAGCCTCACTACAGTACCCACAGCCCCATATCCCCCTGTTTCATGCATTAGCCCCACTACAGTATCCACATCCCCATATCCCACAGTTTGATGTATTAGCCCCACTACAGTACCCACAGCCCCATATCCCACAGTTTGATGTATTAGCCTCACTACAGTACCCACAGCCCCATATCCCCCTGTTTCATGCATTAGCCCCACTACAGTATCCACATCCCTATATCCCACAATTTGATGTATTAGCCCCACTACAGTACCCACAGCCCCATATCCCACAGCTTGATGTATTAGCCCCACTACAGTACCCACAGCCCCATATCTCACAGTTTGATGTATCAGTCCCACTACAGTACACACAGTCCCATATCCCACAGTTTGATGTATTAGCCCCACTACAGTACCCACAGCCCCATATCCCACAGTTTTATGCATTAGCCCCACTACAGTACATACACCGCCCCATATCCCACAGTTTGATGTATTAGCCCCACTACAGTACCCACAGCCCCATATCCCACAGTTTAATGTATTAGCCCCACTACAGTACCCACAGCCCCATATCCCACAGTTTGATGTATTAGCCCCACTACAGTACCCACAGCCCCATATCCCACAGTTTGATTTATTAGCCCCACTACAGTACCCACAGCCCCATATCCCACAGTTTAATGTATTAGCCCCACTACAGTACCCACAGCCCCATATCCCACAGTTTGATGTATTAGCCCCACTACAGTACATACACAGCCTCATATCTCCCTGTTTCATGCATTAGTCCCACTACAGTACCCACAGCCCCATATCTCACAGTTTGATGTATCAGTCCCACTACAGTACCCACAGCCCCATATCCCACAGTTTGATGCATTAGCCTCACTACAGTACCCACAGCCCCATATCCCCCTGTTTCATGCATTAGCCCCACTACAGTATCCACATCCCCATATCCCACAGTTTGATGTATTAGCCCCACTACAGTACCCACAGCCCCATATCCCACAGTTTGATGTATTAGCCTCACTACAGTACCCACAGCCCCATATCCCCCTGTTTCATGCATTAGCCCCACTACAGTATCCACATCCCTATATCCCACAATTTGATGTATTAGCCCCACTACAGTACCCACAGCCCCATATCCCACAGCTTGATGTATTAGCCCCACTACAGTACCCACAGCCCCATATCTCACAGTTTGATGTATCAGTCCCACTACAGTACCCACAGCCCCATATCCCACAGTTTGATGCATTAGCCCCACTACAGTACCCACAGCCCCATATCCCACAGTTTGATGTATTAGCCCCACTACAGTATCCACATCCCCATATCCCACAGTTTGATGTATTAGCCCCACTACAGTACCCACAGCCCCATATCCCACCGTTTGATGTATTAGCCCCACTACAGTACCCACAGCCCCATATCCCACAGTTTGATGTATTAGCCCCACTACAGTACCCACAGCCCCATATCCCACAGTTTGATGTATCAGTCCCACTACAGTACCCACAGCCCCATATCCCACAGTTTGATGTATTAGCCCCACTACAGTACCCACAGCCCCATATCCCACAGTATGATGTATCAGTCCCACTACAGTACATACACAGCCCCATATCCCACAGTTTGATGTATGAGCCCCACTACAGTACCCACATCCCCATATTTATGTTTTGCTGTGTTATACACTATATGCACATCCAGGTTTATTCTGTTCCTTAAGGCTCTGCATTTAAGACTTGCAGATGCTGTTATAACGTAGAAAAACTGCAAACAAATTGTTCTGTGTGGGAGGAAAGATCAGAAAGTACAGCTGAGAATTGCAATGTGATATTTATTCGTTTTATTGTATGTGTAAATACCAGTCTGGAAGACAATCTTCTTGTCAACACACTGGGAGCGAGAATTATCCTCTGGGCGTCACACAATCCTACAAACACTGGGATACAGGGATCATTATACACCAATATATGTATAATATGGCATGAGATTCAAATTGTAATACATATTATATGTTGTTTTATAGGTCACAACAAGTAAAGATGCCACCAAAATCAGTGTAAGTGACATTTACTTATAATATATTGGCTGCATGTTGTATGTGAGATCTCTATATGTGTATGTGACATATGTCTAAACGGCTTCTAATAACCTCCACATATCTCTGTGGTCACTTTTACATGATATATAAATGAAGAGTGAAGCAGCTGTGAATGTCCAGTAATCTAGACTTGATTAAGAGAGGTCAACCCTATTGAAAGCTCATCAATATAAATAAGGCCTTTGTTCAATATAAAAGGTATCCCAATATACTGCAATACTCATTATTAATATATATATATATATATATATATGTATATATATATATATATGTATATATGTATATATATATATATATATATATATATATATATATATATATATATATAAATACATTTGGTAGCAGAAATTTGAAACACAGAGTTCCCACCATGAGATCTCTCCAAGTCCTTTTATTATGGTCTGCAGACCCCTCTGTCGGTAGATGGTTTCAATATAAATATATTTGTTTATCTAAAGCTGAATGGATAGGGAAGTCTGTGACATTACATTGATTACAGAGACTTCATATAGTATTTTTATTATTTGCTTTGGCTAATGATAAAGAAGTTTGGATAATGTCCTTGCATGCAATAAGAGCAGATGGAGATGTCTTGCTGCACCTTGAGATGCTCTACACACCTCTGAGACAGGTTGGATCTAGTATGTTGTAGCAGCCACAGACAGGAATGTAACATGACATCTGCACATAAATCTTTCAGTGGGTTTATGCCATGTGTGAAATGAGAAATCTCACAGGGGGGGGGGGGGGGGGGGGTTTGGTGACATTGGATGGGCCTGTGAGAGAGGCATGAGTCTAGAAGAACATGGGCTTACGGCTAGATAAGAACATAATGATCAAGTACAATGGCTCAATGGATGGGCAGTGGGTCACTGGATGGGCAGTGGGTCAGTTTGGTTTATTTTGGATTACTTGGCCTGTGTGTGGCTTATTAGCTCCTGCAAGAGAACCCCAACAGAAGCGCTAATAATGGTATGACCTATTAATAAAAATATGAATATTGCAATTGAAAGTTATTTTTAAAAAATGACATTTTGTCTGTCATCAAAGCAGTCTTGTTATGTGTCTAATCACATCTTTGGTTGATTAGTGATTAATTTTAGTATATGGTTTCTGATGTATGAATAAAGTTTTACTTTTTACAAATTGAAGCCACAGAATCCATCTACAACAGGATGCCATTAATCAAGGAATCCCTCATCAAACATGACCTTAATAGGTACTGATAACAGGACGGTGTGGTGAGAGGATCTCTTAAGCTGAGTGGCAGCCAACACTGATAAAGCCAGAGCTAAATATATTACTATTTTATGTATTATTATTATTATTATTATTATTATTATTATTATTATTATTGTTGTTGTTGTTGTTGTTGTTATTATTGTTATTATTAACATTATTATTATTATTTTTGTAGTTGCTGTTATTGTCCTACCATAAATATAACTCTACTGTGGCTCTTTAAGATGAAAACCAAGATCACATTTAAAGCAATACTCAGGAACAGCCTCTGCAGCAATGTTTTATTTAGTAAATTGAGCCCGTTCATTATTATTGAGAGGTAGATCCAACATTCACTAGTAATTATAGACAAAACTTCCTGATATTGCTAGTTATGAAGATGTGCTGGTAATAATATTGTGACATGTGATTATCCCTAGCAATGGAGATGTGCTTGTGATACTATCGTGACATGATTATCCCTAGCAATGGAGATGTGCTGGTGATAATATTGTGACATGTGATTATCCCTAGCTATTGAGATGTGCTGTGATAATATTGTGACATGTGATTATCCCTAGCTATTGAGATGTGCTGTGATAATATCGTGACATGTGACTATCCCTAACTATGGAGATGTGCCGGATGATAATATTGTGACGTAATTATCCCTAGCTATAGAGATGTTCTGTGATAATATCGTGACATGTGACTATCCCTAACTATGGAGATTTGCTGTGATAATATTGTGACGTAATTATCCCTAGCAATGGAGATGTGCTGTGATAATATTGTGACATGTGATTATCCCTAGCTATGGAGATTTGCTGTGATAATATTGTGACGTAATTATCCCTAGCTATAGAGATGTTCTGTGATAATATCGTGACATGTGACTATCCCTAACTATGGAGATGTGCCGGATGATAATATTGTGACATTTGATTATCCCTATCTATAGAGATGTGCTCTGATAATATCGTGACATGTGATTATCCCTAGCTATGGAGATGTGCTGTGATAATATCGTGACATGTGATTATCCCTAGTTATGGAGATGTGCTGTGATAATATCGTGACATGTGATTATCCCTAGCTATGGAGATGTGCTGGTGATAATAACATGACATGTGATTATCCCTTGATATGCAGATGTTCTGGTGATAATATCGTGACATGTGATTATCCCTAGCTATAGAGATGTGCTGTGAGAATATTGTGACACGTGTTCATCCCTAGCTATGGAGATGTGCTGTGATAATATCGTGACGTGATTAGCCCTAGCATTGGAGATGTGCTGGTGATAATATTGTGACATGTGATTATCCCTAGCTATGGAGATGTGCCAGTGATAATGTTGTGACATGTGATATCCCTAGCTATAGAGATGTGCTGTGATAATATTGTGACGTGATTAGCCCTAGCTTTGGAGATGTGCTGGTGATAATATTGTGACATGTGATTATCCCTAGCTATGGAGATGTGCCAGTGATAATGTTGTGACATGTGATATCCCTAGCTATAGAGATGTGCTGTGATAATATTGTGACGTGATTAGCCCTAGCTTTGGAGATGTGCTGTGAGAATATTGTGACATGTGTTCATCCCTAGCTATGAAGAGGTGCTGTGATAATATTGTGACATGTGATTATCCCTAGCTATGGAGATGTGCTGGTGATAATATTGTGACATGTGATTATCCCTAACTATGGAGATTTGCTGGTGATAATATTGTGACAGGAGATTATCCCTAGCTATGGAAATGTGCTGGTGATAATATCGTGACATGTGATTATCCCTAGTTATGGAGATGTGCTGTGATTATATTGTGACATGTGATTATCCCTAGCTATGGATATGTGCTGTGATAATATCGTGACATGTGATTATCCCTAGCTATGCAGATCTGATAATCATAATATCGTGACGTGATTAGCCCTAGCTTTGGAGATGTGCTGGTGATAATATTGTGACATGTGATTATCCCTAGCTATGGAGATGTGCTGTGAGAATATTGTGACATGTGATTATCCCTTGCTATGGATATGTGCCAGTGATAATATTGTGACATGTGATATCCCTAGCTATAGAGATGTGCTGTGATACTATCGTGACATGATTATCCCTAGCTTTAGAGATGTGCTGGTGATAATATTGTGACATGTGATTATCACTAGCTATGGAGATGTGCTGTGATACTATCGTGACATGATTATCCCTAGCTTTGGAGATGTGCTGGTGATAATATTGTGACATGTGATTATCCCTAACTATGGAGATGTGCTGGTCATAATATTGTGACATGTGATATCCCTAGCTATAGAGATGTGCTGTGATACTATTGTGACATGTGATTATCCCTAGCTTTGGAGATGTGCTGGTGATAGTATCATGACAGGAGATTATCCCTAGCTATGGAGATGTGCTGTGATAATATCGTGACATGTGATATCCCTAGCTATGGAGATGTGCTGTGATAATATTGTGACATGTGATTATCCCTAGCTATGGAGATGTGCTGGTGATAGTATCGTGACAGGAGATTATCCCTAGCTATGGAGATGTGCTGTGATAATATCGTGACATCTGATATCCCTAGCTATAGAGATGTGCTGTGATAATATTGTGTCATGTGATTATCCTTAGCTATAGCGATGTGCTGGTGATAATATCGTGACATGTGATATCCCTAGCTATAGAGATGTGCTGTGATACTATCGTGACAGGAGATTATCCCTAGCTATGGAGATGTGCTGTGATAATATCGTGACATCTGATATCTCTAGCTATAGAGATGTGCTGTGATAATATCGTGTCATTTGATTATCCCTAGCTATGGAGATGTGCTGGTGATAGTATCGTGACAGGAGATTATCCCTAGCTATGGAGATGTGCTGTGATAATATCGTGACATGTGATATCCCTAGCTATGGAGATGTGCTGTGATAATATTGTGACATGTGATTATCCCTAGCTATGGAGATGTGCTGGTGATAGTATCGTGACAGGAGATTATCCCTAGCTATGGAGATGTGCTGTGATAATATCGTGACATGTGATATCCCTAGCTATGGAGATGTGCTGTGATAATATTGTGACATGTGATTATCCCTAGCTATGGAGATTTGCTGGTGATAGTATCGTGACAGGAGATTATCCCTAGCTATGGAGATGTGCTGTGATAATATCGTGACATCTGATATCCCTAGCTATAGAGATGTGCTGTGATAATATTGTGTCATGTGATTATCCCTAGCTATAGCGATGTGCTGGTGATAATATCGTGACATGTGATTATCCCTAGCTATAGAGATGTGCTGTGATAATATTGTGACATGTGATTATCCCTAGCTATGGAGATGTGCTGTGATAATATCGTGACATGTGATTATCCCTAGCTATGGAGATGTGCTGGTGATAATATCGTGACATGTGATTATCCCAAGCTAAAAAGATGTGCTGTGATAATATTGTGACATGTGATTATCCCTAGCTATGGAGATGTACTGTGATAATATCGTGACATGTGATTATCCCTAGCTATGGAGATGTGCTGGTGATAATATCGTGACATGTGATTATCCCAAGCTAAAAAGATGTGCTGTGATAATATTGTGACAGGAGATTATCCCTAGCTATGGGAGATGTGCTGTGATAATATTGTGACATGTGATTATCCCAGGACAGGACATGGCTGCACTGTTTATTATTATTATTATTATTATTATTATTATTATAATTATTTACAGTTGCTTTCATGGACATAAATAGCGATAAATAAGCAATGCAGGTTCTTGTTTTAATTCCATCATTAAGGCCACAGCAGTCCCAATGATCCGGATAATGAACATACCAGCCATCCCCCTAGTATACACATTATGTAGAACAAGAGAGCATGAAGTAAAGGTGATGTCACGTAACAAGGGCCTGGTGTGGCAGATGATATATACAGAATCTCAGTATTAATACAAATACTAAAGAGGTGCCCCAATATATACTCTATAATAGAAGTAGCTATGAATGATCTAATTCCATTAGATGGGGGCTTGGGTGTTTTAGGGTGAAATGTTGCCCCTTTGAGCCCAGATTTGCCCAGTAGCTGAGACCTGATGGGGCAGTTTTATTAGAGGCTTTTATAAGAGGCTCTGGAGATATATGATTAGGAGGAAAACACTAACAGCCTTATTAAATTGCGATTCGGAAAATTGAAGAGGGCGCTATATAAGCACAGAGGATTTTGTTTTTTACATAAGTTTTTAGTTAGTGATCTTCTATCCAAAAGCAAGGACTTCACTAACTAAAAACGTATGTAAATAAAATATGCTGTGTGCTTAAATAGGGCCCTTTTAAATTTACTGAATCGCAATTTAATAAGGCTGTGAGTGTTATCAGGTGGGATCTGCAGTGACAGGATGCTGCATGGACACTGTGACAAGGTAACCCACCTCCTGGAGTGCCTGTCTTATCCTGCCTCATTGTGTGCTCACATGCTGGTCACTATATAATGCACATAACACAGCCTTATTAAATAGCGATTCGGCCAATTGAATAGGGCTCTATATTAGCACATAGCATATTGTTTTACAGAAGTTTTTAGTTAGTGAAGACCTTGCTTTTGGATAGAAGATCACTAACTAAAAACTTCTGTAAAAAAATATGCTGTGTGCTTATATAGAGCATGGTCATTAGTGGGGTACATATGACTGGTGGGACCCCCAGTAACCCCCCCCATGCCTCTTCTCCTGTAGATGGACATTAGTGGGGTACATATGACAGGTGGGACCCCCAGTAACCCCCCATGCCTCCTCTCTTGTAGATGGACATTAGTGGGGTACATATGACAGGTGGGACCCCCAGTAACACCCCATGCCTCCTCTCCTGTAGATGGACATTACTGGGGTACATATGACAGGTGGGACCCCCAGTAACCCCCCATGCCTCCTCTTCTGTAGACTGACATTAGTGGGGTACATATAACATGTGGGACCCCCAGTGCCTCCTCTTCTGTAGATGGACATTAGTGGGGTACATATAACAGGTGGGACCCCCCAGAAACCCCCCATGCCTCCTCTTCTGTAGATGGAAATTAGTGGGGTAAATATAAGTTGGGACCCCCCAGTAACCCCACATGCCTCCTCTTCTGTAGATGGACATTAGTGGGGTACATATGACTGGTGGGACCCCCAGTAACCCCCCATGCCTCCTCTCCTGTAGATGGACATTAGTGGGGTACATAAGACAGGTGGGACCCCCAGTAACCCCCATGACTCCTCTCCTGTAGATGGTCATTAGTGGGGTACATATGACAGGTGGGACCCCCCAGTAACCCCACATGCCTCCTCTCCTGTAGATGGACATTAGTGGGGTACACATGACAGGTGGGACCCCCCAGTAACCCCCCATGCCTCCTCTACTGAAGATGGACATTAGTGGGGTACATATGATAGGTGGGCCCCCCAGTAACCCCCCATGCCTCCTCTCCTGTAGATGGACATTAGTGGGGTACATGTGACAGGTGGGACCCCCAGTAACCCCCCATGCCTCCTCTAATGTAGATGGACATTAGTGGGGTACATATGACTGGTGGGACCCCCAGTACCCCCATGCCTCCTCTAATGTAGATAGACATTAGTGGGGTACATATGACAGGTGGGCCCCCCAGTAACCCCCCATGCCTCCTCTCCTGTAGATGGTCATAAGTAGGGTACATATAACAGGTGGGACCCCCCAGTAACCCCCCATACCTCCTCTTCTGTAGACTGACATTAGTGGGGTACATATAACATGTTGGGACCCCCAGTGCCTCCTCTTCTGTAGATGGACATTAGTGGGGTACATATGACTGGTGGGACTCCCCAGAAACACCCCATGCCTCCTCTCCTGTAGATGGACATTAGGCGGGTAAATATAACAGGTGGGACCCCCCAGTAACCCCCCATGCCTCCTCTACTGTAGATGGACATTAGTGGGGTACATATGACAGGTGGGCCACCCAGTAACCCCCCATGCCTCCTCTCCTGTAGATGGACATTAGTGGGGTACACATGACAGGTGGGACCCCCCAGTAACCCCCCATGCCTCCTCTACTGAAGATGGACATTAGTGGGGTACATATGATAGGTGGGCCCCCCAGTAACCCCCCATGCCTCCTCTCCTGTAGATGGACATTAGTGGGGTACATGTGACAGGTGGGACCCCCAGTAACCCCCCATGCCTCCTCTAATGTAGATGGACATTAGTGGGGTACATATGACTGGTGGGACCCCCAGTACCCCCATGCCTCCTCTAATGTAGATAGACATTAGTGGGGTACATATGACAGGTGGGCCCCCCAGTAACCCCCCATGCCTCCTCTCCTGTAGATGGTCATAAGTAGGGTACATATAACAGGTGGGACCCCCCAGTAACCCCCCATACCTCCTCTTCTGTAGACTGACATTAGTGGGGTACATATAACATGTTGGGACCCCCAGTGCCTCCTCTTCTGTAGATGGACATTAGTGGTGTACATATGACTGGTGGGACTCCCCAGAAACACCCCATGCCTCCTCTCCTGTAGATGGACATTAGGCGGGTAAATATAACAGGTGGGACCCCCCAGTAACCCCCCATGCCTCCTCTACTGTAGATGGACATTAGTGGGGTACATATGACAGGTGGGCCCCCCAGTAACCCCCCATGCCTCCTCTCCTGTAGATGGACATTAGTGGGGTACACATGACAGGTGGGCCCCCCAGTAACCCCCCATGCCTCCTCTCCTGTAGATGGATATTAGTGGGGTACACATGACAGGTGGACCCCCAGTAACACCCCATGCCTCCTCTTCTGTAGATGGACATTAGTGGGGTACATATGACTGGTGGGACCCCCTGTAACCCCCCATGCCTCCTCTCCTGTAGATGGACATTAGTGGGGTACATAAGACAGGTGGGACCCCCAGCAACCTTCCATGCCTCCTCTCCTGTAAATGGATATTAGTGGGGTACATATGACTGGTGGGACCCCCAGTAACCCCACATGCCTCCTCTCCTGTAGATGGACATTAGTGGGGTACATAAGACTGGTGGGTCCCCCAGTAAGCCCCCATGACTCCGCTCCTGTAGATGGTCATTAGTGGGGTACATATGACAGGTGGGCCCCCTAGTAACCCACCATGCCTCCTCTCCTGTAGATGGACATTAGTGGGGTACATATGACTGGTGGGACCCCCAGTAACCCCCCATGCCTCCTCTCCTGTAGATAGACATTAGTGGGGTACATAAGACTGGTGGGTCCCCCAGTAAGCCCCCATGACTCCGCTCCTGTAGATGGTCATTAGTGGGGTACATATGACAGGTGGGCCCCCTAGTAACCCACCATGCCTCCTCTCCTGTAGATAGACATTAGTGGGGTACATATAAAAGGTGGGACCCCCAGTAACCCCCCATGCCTCCTCTCCTGTATATGGACATTAGTGGGGTACATATGACAAGTGGGACCCCCAGTAACCCCCCATGCCTCCTCTCCTGTAGATGGACATTAGTGGGGTAGATATGACTGGTAGGACACCCAGTAACCCCCCATGCCTCCTCTCCTGTAGATGGTCATTAGTGGGGTACATATGACAGGTGGGACCCCCAGTGACCCCCATGCCTCCTCTCCTGTAGATGGTCATTAGTGGGGTACATATGACTGGTGGGACCCCCAGTAACCCCCCGTGCCTCCTCTCCTGTAGATGGTCATTAGTGGGGTACATATGACAGGTGGGACCCCCAGTAACCTCCCGTGCCTCCTCTCCTGTAGATGGTAATTAGTGGGGTACACATGACCGGTGGGACCCCCAGTAACCCCCCATGCCTCCTCTCCTGTAGATGGACATTAGTGGGGTACATATGACAGGTGGGACCCCCAGTAACCCCCATGCCTCCTCTCCTGTAGATGGTCATTAGTGGGGTACACATGACAGGTGGGACCCCCAGTAACCCCCCATGCCTCCTCTCCTGTAGATGGACATTAGTGGGGTACACATGACCGGTGGGACCCCCAGTAACCCCCCATGCCTCCTCTCCTGTAGATGGACATTAGTGGGGTACATATGACAGGTGGGCCCCCCAGTAACCCCCCATGCCTCCTCTCCTGTAGATGGACATTAGTGGGGTACAAATGACCGGTGGGACCCCCGGTAACCCCCCATGCCTCCTCTCCTGTAGATGGACATTAGTGGGGTACACATGACGGTGGGACCCCCAGTAACCCCCCATGCCTCCTCTCCTGTAGATGGACATTAGTGGGGTACATATGACAGGTGGGCCCCCCAGTAACCCCCCATGCCTCCTCTCCTGTAGATGGACATTAGTGGGGTACAAATGACCGGTGGGACCCCTGGTAACCCCCCATGCCTCCTCTCCTGTAGATGGACATTAGTGGGGTACACATGACCGGTGGGACCCCCAGTAACCCCCCCATGCCTCCTCTCCTGTAGATGGTCATTAGTGGGGTACATATGACAGGTGGGACCCCCAGTAACCCCCCATGCCTCCTCTCCTGTAGATGGACATTAGTGGGGTACACATGACTGGTGGGACCCCCAGTAAGCCCCCATGCCTCCTCTCCTGTAGATGGTCATTAGTGGGGTACATATGACAGGTGGGACCCCCAGTAACCCCCCATGCCTCCTCTCCTGTAGATGGTCATTAGTGGGGTACATATGACCGGTGGGACCCCCAGTAACCCCCCCATGCCTCCTCTCCTGTAGATGGACATTAGTGGGGTACACATGACTGGTGGGACCCCCAGTAAGCCCCCATGGCTCCTCTCCTGTAGATGGTCATTAGTGGGGTACATATGACAGGAAACCCCCAGTAACCCCCCATGCCTCCTCTCCTGTAGATGGACATTAGTGGGGTACACATGACCGGTGGGACCCCCAGTAACCCCCCATGCCTCCTCTCCTGTAGATGGACATTAGTGGGGTACACATGACCGGTGGGACCCCCAGTAACCCCTCCATGCCTCCTCTCCTGTAGATGGACATTAGTGGGGTACATATGACTGGTGGGACCCCCAGTAACCCCCCATGCCTCCTCTCCTGTAGAAGGACATTAGTGGGGTACATATGACTGGTGGGACCCCCAGTAACCCCCCATGCCTCCTCTACTGTAGAAGGACATTAGTGGGGTACATATGACTGGTGGGACCCCCAGTAACCCCCCATGCCTCCTCTCCTGTAGATGGACATTAGTGGGGTACACATGACCGGTGGGACCCCCAGTAACCCCCCATGCCTCCTCTCCTGTAGATGGACATTAGTGGGGTACACATGACCGGTGGGACCCCCAGTAACCCCTCCATGCCTCCTCTCTTACAGACGGTCCGGGTCCAGGGTAATGACATCTCGCACCGCCTGCGTCTCTCTAACGTGCGGAAGCAGGACGAGGGCTGGTACGAGTGCCGGGTGTCAGACTACGGAGATGACGAGACTCAGGAGCACAAGGCTCAGGCTCTGCTCCGGGTCACCGCCCGCTACTCTCCCCCGGACATGCAGGCGGCAGAAGCCGTGTCCCACATCCAGAGCAGCGGCCCCCGCAGGAGCAGCCCCGGGAGCAGAGCCACCCCCGAACCCGGCAACAAGAGGCCCCCCGGAGACCCACAGCCATCCCCGGCATCATCAGCCTCCCCCGCCCCGGGGAGAGCGGCCATCCTGCGGCAACAGCCCGGCTCCGGTGAGTGGGGGAGCAGCGCCATCTGGTGGAGACGAGGGGAACTACAGGGGAGAGAGGGATATAATGTAACAAGGGACTAGAGAGAGAGGGATATAATGTAACAAGGGACTAGAGAGAGAGGGATATAATGTAACAAGGGACTAGAGAGAGGGATATAATGTAACAAGGGACTAGAGAGAGGGATATAATGTAACAAGGGACTAGAGAGAGGGATATAATGTGACAAGGGACTAGAGAGAGGGATATAATGTAACAAGGGACTAGAGAGAGAGGGATATAATGTAACAAGGGACTAGAGAGAGGGATATAATGTAACAAGGGACTAGAGAGAGGGATGTAATGTAACAAGGGACTAGAGAGAGGGATATATTGTAACAAGGGACTAGAGAGAGAGGGATATAATGTAACAAGGGACTAGAGAGAGGGATATAATGTAACAAGGGACTAGAGAGAGAGGGATATAATGTAACAAGGGACTAGAGAGAGGGATATAATGTAACAAGGGACTAGAGAGAGGGATATAATGTAACAAGGGACTAGAGAGAGGGATATAATGTAACAAGGGACTAGAGAGAGATATATAATGTAACAAGGGACTAGAGAGAGGGATATAATGTAACAAGGGACTAGAGAGAGGGATATAATGTAACAAGGGACTAGAGAGAGGGATATAATGTAACAAGGGACTAGAGAGAGGGATATAATGTAACAAGGGACTAGAGAGAGGGATATAATGTAACAAGGGACTAGAGAGAGAGATATAATGTAACAAGGGACTAGAGAGAGGGATATAATGTAACAAGGGACTAGAGAGAGGGATATAATGTAACAAGGGACTAGAGAGAGGGATATAATGCAACAAGGGACTAGAGAGAGGGATATAATGTAACACGGGACTAGAGAGAGGGATATAATGTAACAAGGGACTAGAGAGAGGGATATAATGTAACAAGGGACTAGAGAGAGGGATATAATGTAACAAAGGACTAGAGAGAGGGATATAATGTAACACGGGACTAGAGAGAGGGATATAATGTAACAAGGGACTAGAGAGAGGGATATAATGTGACAAGGGACTAGAGAGAGGGATATAATGTTGCAAGGGACTAGAGAGAGGGATATAATGTAACAAGGGACTAGAGAGAGGGATATAATGTGACAAGGGACTAGAGAGAGGGATATAATGTAACACGGGACTAGAGAGAGGGATATAATGTGACAAGGGACTAGAGAGAGGGATATAATGTAACAAGGGACTAGAGAGAGGGATATAATGTAACACGGGACTAGAGAGAGGGATATAATGTGACACAGGACTAGAGAGAGGAATATAATGTAACAAGGGACTAGAGAGAGGGATATAATATAACAAGGGACTAGAGAGAGGGATATAATGTGACAAGGGACTAGAGAGAGGGATATAATATAACAAGGGACTAGAGAGAGGGATATAATGTGACAAGGGACTAGAGAGAGGGATATAATGTGACACAGGACTAGAGAGAGGGATATAATGTGACAAGGGACTAGAGAGAGGAAAATAATGTGTCAAGGGACTAGAAAGAGAGATATAATGTGACAAGGGACTAGAGAGAGGGATATAATGTAACAAGGGACTAGAGAGAGGGATATAATGTAACAAGGGACTAGAGAGAGGGATATAATGTAACAAGGGACTAGAGAGAGGGATATAATATAACAAGGGACTAGAGAGAGGGATATAATGTGACAAGGGACTAGAGAGAGGGATATAATGTGACACAGGACTAGAGAGAGGGATATAATGTGACAAGGGACTAGAGAGAGGAAAATAATGTGTCAAGGGACTAGAAAGAGAGATATAATGTGACAAGGGACTAGAGAGAGGGATATAATGTAACAAGGGACTAGAGAGAGGGATATAGTGTAACAAGGGACTAGAGAGAGGGAAATAATGTGACAAGGGACTAGAGAGAGGGATCTAATGTAACAAGGGACTAGAGAGAGGGATATAATGTGACAAGGGACTAGAGAGAGGGATATAATGTGACAAGGGACTAGAGAGAGGGATATAATGTAACAAGGGACTAGAGAAAGGGATATAATGTGACAAGGGACTAGAGAGAGGGATATAATGTAACATGGGCCTAGAGAGAGAGGGATATAATGTAACAAGGGACTAGAGAGAGGGATATAATGTGACACAGGACTAGAGAGAGGGATATAATGTAACAAGGGACTAGAGAGAGGGATATAATGTAACAAGGGACTAGAGAGAGGGATATAATGTAACAAGGGACTAGAGAGAGGGATATAATGTAACAAGGGACTAGAGAGAGGGATATAATGTGACAAGGGACTAGAGAGAGGAAAATAATGTGTCAAGGGACTAGAAAGAGAGATATAATGTGACAAGGGACTAGAGAGAGGGATATAATGTAACAAGGGACTAGAGAGAGAGGGATATAATGTAACAAGGGACTAGAGAGAGGGATATAATATAACAAGGGACTAGAGAGAGGGATATAATGTGACAAGGGACTAGAGAGAGGGATATAATGTAACAATGGACTAGAGAGAGGGATATAATGTGACAAGGGACTAGAGAGAGGGATATAATGTAACAAGGGACTAGAGAGAGGGATATAATGTAACAATGGACTAGAGAGAGGGATATAATGTAACAAGGGACAAGAGAGGGGGATATAATGTAACAAGGGACTAGAGAGAGGGATATAATGTGACAAGGGACTAGAGAGAGGGATATAATGTAACAAGGGAATAGAGAGAGGGATATAATGTAACAAGGGACTAGAGAGAGGGATATAATGTGACAAGGGACTAGAGAGAGGGATATAATGTGACAAGGGACTAGAGAGAGGGATATAATGTGACAAGGGACTAGAGAGAGGGACACATTGTGACAAGGGACTAGAGAGAGGGATATAATGTAACAAGGGAATAGAGAGAGGGATATAATGTAACAAGGGACTAGAGAGAGGGATATAATGTGACAAGGGACTAGAGAGAGGGATATAATGTAACAAGGGAATAGAGAGAGGGATATAATGTAACAAGGGACTAGAGAGAGGGATATAATGTGACAAGGGACTAGAGAGAGGGATATAATGTAACAAGGGACTAGAGAGAGGGATATAATGTAACAATGGACTAGAGAGAGGGATATAATGTGACAAGGGACTAGAGAGAGGGATATAATGTAACAAGGGACTAGAGAGAGGGATATAATGTAACAATGGACTAGAGAGAGGGATATAATGTAACAAGGGACTAGAGAGAGGGATATAATGTGACAAGGGACTAGAGAGAGGGATATAATATAACAAGGGACTAGAGAGAGGGATATAATGTGACAAGGGACTAGAGAGAGGGATATAATGTAACAATGGACTAGAGAGAGGGATATAATGTGACAAGGGACTAGAGAGAGGGATATAATGTAACAAGGGACTAGAGAGAGGGATATAATGTAACAATGGACTAGAGAGAGGGATATAATGTAACAAGGGACTAGAGAGAGGGATATAATGTAACAAGGGACTAGAGAGAGGGATATAATGTAACAAGGGACTAGAGAGAGGGATATAATGTGACAAGGGACTAGAGAGAGGGATATAATGTGACAAGGGACTAGAGAGAGGGATATAATGTAACAATTGACTAGAGAGAGGGATATAATGTATCAAGGGACTAGAGAGAGGGATATAATGTGACAAGGGACTAGAGAGAGGGATATAATGTGACAAGGGACTAGAGAGCGGGATATAATGTAACAAGAGACTAGAGAGAGGGATATAATGTATCAAGGGACTAGAGAGAGGGATATAATGTGACAAGGGACTAGAGAGAGGGATACAATGTAACAAGGGACTAGAGAGAGAGATATAATATGACATGGGACCAGAGAGAGGGATATAATGTGACAAGGGACTAGAGAGAGTGATATAATGTAACAAGGGACTAGAGAGAGGGATATAATGTGACAAGGGACTAGAGAGAGGGATATAATGTGACAAGGGACTAGAGAGAGGGATATAATGTGACAAGGGACTAGAGAGACGGATATAATATAACAAGGGACTAGAGAGAGGGATATAATGTGACAAGGGACTAGAGAGAGGAATATAATGTGACAAGGGACTAGAGAGAGGGATATAATGTAACAAGGGACTAGAGAGAGTGATATAATGTGACATGGGACTAGTAACAAGGGACTAGAGAGAGGAATATAATGTGACATGGGACTAGTAACAAGGGACTAGAGAGAGGAATATAATGTGACAAGGGACTAGAGAGAGGGATATCATGTAACAAGGGACTAGAGAGAGGGATATGATGTGACAAGGGACTAGAGAGAGGGATATAATGTGACAAGGGACTGGAGAGAGGGATATAATGTAACAAGGGACTAGAGAGAGGGATATAATGTGACAAGGGACTAGAGAGAAGGATATAATGTGACAAGGGACTAGAGAGAGGGATCTTATGTAACATTGGTCTAAAAAAAGGGATATAATTTGACAATGGGCTAAAGAGGGGGGTATAATATAACATTGGTCTAGAAAAAGGGATATAATGTGACAAGGGACAAGAGAGGGGGATATAATGTAACAAGGGACTAGAGAGAGGGATATAATGTAACAAGGGACTAGAGAGAGGGATATAGTGTAACATGTGTCTAGAAAGAGGGATATAATGTGACAAGGGACTAGAGAGAGGGATATAATGTGACAAGGGACTAGAGAAAGGGATATAATGTAACAAGGGACTAGAGAGAAGGATATAGTGTAACAAGGGACTATAGAGAGGGATATAATGTGACATGGGACTAGAGAGAGGGATATAATGTGACAAGGGACTAGAGAAAGGTATATAATGTAACAAGGGACTAGAGAGAAGGATATAGTGTAACAAGGGACTAGAGAGAGGGATATAATGTGACAAGGGACTAGAGAGAGGGATATAATGTAACAAGGGACTAGAGAGAGGGATATAATGTAACAAGGGACTAGAGAGAGGGATATAATGTGACAAGGGACTAGAGAGAGGGATATAATGTGACAAGGGACTAGAGAGAGGGATATAATGTAACAAGTGACTAGAGAGAGGGATATAATGTAACAATGGACTAGAGAGAGGGATATAATGTAACAAGGGACAAGAGAGAGGGATATAATGTGACAAGGGACTAGAGAGAGGGATATAATGTAACAAGGGAATAGAGAGAGGGATATAATGTAACAAGGGACTAGAGAGAGGGATATAATGTGACAAGGGACTAGAGAGAGGGATATAATGTAACAAGGGACTAGAGAGAGGGATATAATGTAACAAGGGACTAGAGAGAGGGATATAATGTGACAAGGGACTAGAGAGAGGGATATAATGTGACAAGGGACTAGAGAGAGGGATATAATGTAACAATTGACTAGAGAGAGGGATATAATGTATCAAGGGACTAGAGAGAGGGATATAATGTGACAAGGGACTAGAGAGAGGGATATAATGTGACAAGGGACTAGAGAGCGGGATATAATGTAACAAGAGACTAGAGAGAGGGATATAATGTATCAAGGGACTAGAGAGAGGGATATAATGTGACAAGGGACTAGAGAGAGGGATACAATGTAACAAGGGACTAGAGAGAGAGATATAATATGACATGGGACCAGAGAGAGGGATATAATGTGACAAGGGACTAGAGAGAGTGATATAATGTAACAAGGGACTAGAGAAAGGGATATAATGTAACAAGGGACTAGAGAGAGGGATATAATGTGACAAGGGACTAGAGAGAGGGATATAATGTAACAAGGGACTAGAGAGAGGGATATAATGTAACAAGGGACTAGAGAGAGGGATATAATGTGACAAGGGACTAGAGAGAGGGATATAATGTAACAAGGGACTAGAGAGAGTGATATAATGTGACATGGGACTAGTAACAAGGGACTAGAGAGAGGAATATAATGTGACATGGGACTAGTAACAAGGGACTAGAGAGAGGAATATAATGTGACAAGGGACTAGAGAGAGGGATATCATGTAACAAGGGACTAGAGAGAGGGATATGATGTGACAAGGGACTAGAGAGAGAGGGATATAATGTGACAAGGGACTAGAGAGAGGGATATAATGTAACAAGGGACTAGAGAGAGGGATATAATGTGACAAGGGACTAGAGAGAGGGATATAATGTGACAAGGGACTAGAGAGAGGAATATAATGTGACATGGGCCTAGAGAGAGAGGGATATAATGTAACAAGGTACTAGAGAGAGAGGGATATAATGTGACAAGGGACTAGAGAGAGGGATATAATGTGACAAGGGACTAGAAATAGGGATGTAATGTGACAAGGGGCTAGAGAGAGGGATATAATGTGACAATGGACTAGAGAGAGGGATATAATGTGAAATTGGACTAGAGAGAGGGATACAATGTAACAAGGGACTAGAGAGAGAGATATAATGTAACAAGGGACAAGAGAGAGGGATATAATGTAACAAGGGACTAGAGAGAGGGATATAATGTAACAAGGGACTAGAGAGAGGGATATAATGTAACAAGGGACTAGAGAGAGGGATATAATATAACATGGGTCTAGAAAAAGGGATATAGTGTGACTAGGGGCTAGAGAGAGGAATATAATGTGACAAGGGACTAGAGAGAGGGATATAATGTAACAAGGGACTAGAGAGAGGGATATAATGTGACAAGGGAGTAGAGAGAGGGATATCATGTAACAATGGACTAGAGAGAGGGATATAATGTAACAAGGGACTAGAGAGAGGGATATAATGTGACAAGGGACTAGAGAGAGGAATATAATGTGACATGGGCCTAGAGAGAGAGGGATATAATGTAACAAGGTACTAGAGAGAGGGATATAATGTAACAAGGGACTAGAGAGAGGGATATAATGTGACAAGGGACTAGAGAGAGGGATATAATGTGACAAGGGACTAGAGAGAGGAATATAATGTGACATGGGCCTAGAGAGAGAGGGATATAATGTAACAAGGTACTAGAGAGAGGGATATAATGTAACAAGGGACTAGAGAGAGGGATATAATGTAACAAGGGACTAGAGAGAGGGATATAATGTGACATGGGACTAGTAACAAGGGACTAGAGAGAGGGATATAATGTGACAAGGGACTAGAGAGAGGAATATAATGTAACAAGTGACTAGAGAGAGGGATATGATGTGACAAGGGACTAGAGAGAGGGATATAATGTGACAAGGGACTAGAAATAGGGATATAATGTAACAATGGACTAGAGAGGGGGGTATAATATAACATGGGTCTAGAAAAAGGGAAATAATGTGACAAGGGACAAGAGAGAGGGATATAATGTGACAAGGGATGGGAGAGAGGGATATAATGTAACAAGGGACTAGAGAGAGGGATATAATATAACATGGGTCTAGAAAAAGGGATATAGTGTGACTAGGGGCTAGAGAGAGGAATATAATGTAACAATGGACTAGAGAGAGGAATATAATGTAACAATGGACTAGAGAGAGGAATATAATGTAACAAGGGACTAGAGAGAGGGATATAATGTGACAAGGGACTAGAGAGAGGATATAATGTAACAAGGGACTAGAGAAAGGGATATAATGTGACAAGGGACTAGAGAGAGGATATAATGTAACAAGGGACTAGAGAAAGGGATATAATGTAACAAGGGACTAGAGAAAGGGATATAATGTGACAAGGGACTAGAGAGAGGGATATAATGTGACAAGGGACTAGAAATAGGGATGTAATGTGACAAGGGGCTAGAGAGAGGGATATAATGTGACAATGGACTAGAGAGAGGGATATAATGTGAAATTGGACTAGAGAGAGGGATACAATGTAACAAGGGACAAGAGAGAGGGATATAATGTAACAAGGGGCTAGAGAGAGGAATATAATGTAACAAGGGACTAGAGAGAAGGATATAATGTGACAAGGGACTAGAGACAGGGATATAATGTGACACAGGACTAGAGAGAGGGATATAATGTAACAATGGACTAGAGAGAGGGATATCATGTAACAAGGGACCAGAGAGAGGGATATAATGTGACAATTGACTAGAGAGAGGGATATAATGTAACAAGGGACTAGAGAGATGGAAAAATGTGACAATGGACTAGAGAGAGGGATATAATGTAACAAGGGACTAGAGAGAGGGATATAATGTAACAAGGGAATAGAGAGAGGGATATAATGTAACAAGGGACTAGAGAGAGGGATATAATGTGACAAGGGACTAGAGAGAGGGATATAATGTAACAAGGGACTAGAGAGAGGGATATAATGTAACAAGGGACTAGAGAGAGGGATATAATGTAACAAGAGACTAGAGAGAGGGATATAATGTATCAATTGACTAGAGAGAGGGATATAATGTAACAAGGGACTAGAGAGAGGGATATAATGTAACAAGGGGCTAGAGAGAGTGATATATTGTGACAAGGGACTAGGGAGAGGGATCTTATGTAACATTGGTCTAGAAAAAGGGATATAATTTGACAATGGGCTAAAGAGAAGGGGATATAATGTAACAATGGACTAGAAAGGGGGGTATAATATAACATTCGTCTAGAAAAAGGGATATAATGTGACAAGGGACAAGAGAGCGAGGGATATAACGTGACACGGGACTAGAGAGAGGGATATAGTGTAACAAGGGACTAGAGAGAGGGATATAATGTGACAAGGGACTAGAGAGAGGGATATAATGTGACAAGGGACTAGAGAGAGGGATATAATGTGACAAGGGACTAGAGAGAGAGATATAATGTAACATGGCTCTAGAAATAGGGATATAATGTAACAAGGGACTAGAGAGAGGGCTATAATGTGACAAGGGACTAGAGAGAGGGATATAATGTGACAAGGGACTAGAGAGAGGGATATAATGTGACAAGGGACTAGAGAGAGGGATATAATGTAACAAGGGACTAGAGAGAGGGATATAATGTAACAAGGGACTAGAGAGAGGGATATAATGTAACAAGGGACTAGAGAGAGGGATATAATGTAACAAGGGACTAGAGAGAGGGATATAATGTGACAAGGGACTAGAGAGAGGGAAATAATGTGACAAGGGACTAGAGAGAGGAATATAATGTAAAACGGACAAGAGAGAGGGATATCATGTAACAAGGGACTAGAGAGAGGGATATAATGTAACAAGGGACTAGAGAGAGGGATATAATGTAACAAGGGACTAGAGAGAGGGATATAATGTGACAAGGGACTAGAGAGAGGGATATAATGTAATTATTGACTAGAGAGAGGGATATAATGTGACAAGGGACTAGAGAGAGGGATATAATGTGACAAGGGACTAGAGAGAGGGATATAATGTGACAAGGGACTAGAGAGAGGGATATAATGTAACAAGGGACTAGAGAGAGGGATATAATGTAACAAGGGACTAGAGAGAGGGATACAATGTAACAAGGGACTAGAGAGAGGGATATAATGTGACAAGGGACTAGAGAGAGGGAAATAATGTGACAAGGGACTAGAGAGAGGAATATAATGTAAAACGGACTAGAGAGAGGGATATCATGTAACAAGGGACTAGAGAGAGGGATATAATGTGACAAGGGACTAGAGAGAGGGATATAATGTGACAAGGGACTATAGAGAGGGATATAATGTAACAAGGGACTAGAGAGAGGGATATAATGTAACAAGGGACTAGAGAGAGGGATATAATGTGACAAGGGACTAGAGAGAGGGATATAATGTGACAAGGGACTAGAGAGAGGGATATAATGTAACAAGGGACTAGAGAAAGGGATATAATGTAACAAGGGACTATAGAGAGGGATATAATGTAACAAGGGACTAGAGAGAGGGATCTTATGTAACATGGGTCTAGAAAAAGGGATGTAATGTAACAAGGGACTAGAGAGGGGGGTATAATATAACATGGGTCTAGAAAAAGGGATATAATGTGACAAGGGACAAGAGAGGGGGGTATAATATAACATGGGTCTAGAAAAAGGGATATAATGTAACAAGAGACTAGAGAGAGAGGGATATAACGTGACACGGGGCTAGAGAGGGTAATTTAATGTAACACAGGACTAGAGAGAGGGATATAGTGTAACAAGGGACTGGAGAGAGGGATATAATGTAACAAGGGAATAGAGAGAGGGATATAATGTGACAAAGGACTAGAGAGAGGGATATAGTGTAACAAGGGACTAGAGAGAGGAATATAATGTAACAAGGGACTAGAGAGAGGGATATAAGGTGACAAAGGACTAGAGAGAGGGATATAATATAACAATGGACTAGAGAGAGGGATATAATATAACAAGGGACTAGAGAGAGGGATATAATGTAACAAGGGACTAGAGAGAGGGATATAATGTAACAATTGACTAGAGAGAGGGATATAATATAACAAGGGACTAGAGAGAGGGATATAGTGTAACAAGGGACTAGAGAGAGGGATATAATGTGACATGGTACCAGCGAGAGGGATATAATGTGACAAGGGACTAGAGAGAGGGATATAATGTGACAAGGGACTAGAGAGAGGGATATAATGTGACAAGGGACTAGAGAGGGGGATATAATGTAACATGGGACTAGAGAGAGGGATATAATGTAACAAGGGACTAGAGAGGGGGATATAATGTAACAAGGGACTAGAGAGAGGAATATAATGTGCCATGGGACTAGTAACAAGGGACTAGAGAGAGGGATATAATGTAATAAGAGACTAGAGAGAGAGATATAATATGACATTGGACCAGAGAGAGGGATATAATGTAACAAGGGACTAGAGAGAGGAATATAATGTGCCATGGGACTAGTAACAAGGGACTAGAGAGAGGGATATCATGTAACAAGGGACTAGAGAGAGGGATACATTGTAACAAGGGACTAGAGAGAGGGATATAATGTAACAAGGGACTAGAGAGAGGGATATAATGTGACAAGGGACTAGAGAGAGGAATATAATGTAACAAGGGACTAGAGAGAGGGATATAATGTAACAAGGGACTAGAGAAAGGGATATAATGTAACAAGGGACTAGAGAGAGGGATATAATGTAACAATGGACTAGAGAGAGGGAAATAATGTAATATGGGACTAGAGAGAGAGATGTAATGTAACAAGGGACTAGAGAGAGAGGGATATAATGTAACAAGGGACTAGAGAGAGGGATTTAATGTGACAAGGGACTAGAGAGAGGGATATAATGTAACAAGGGACTAGAGAGAGAGGGATATAATGTAACAAGGGATTAGAGAGAGGGATTTAATGTAACAAGGGACTAGAGAGAGGGATATAATGTGACAAGGGACTAGAGAGAGGGATATAATGTGACAAGTGACTAGAGAGAGGGATATAATGTGACAAGGGCCTAGAGAGAGGGATATAATGTAACAAGAGACTAGAGAGAGGGATATAATGTAGACGAGGGGCTAGAGAGAGAGACATAATGTGACAAGGGACTGGAGAGAGGGATATAATGTAACCATGGATTGGAGAGAGGGATATAATGTAACAAGGGACAAGAGAGGGGGATATAATGTGACAAGGCACTAGAGAGAGGGATATAATGTAACAAGGGACTAGAGAGAGGAATATAATGTAACAAGGGACTAGAGAGAAGGATATAATGTGACACAGGATTGGAGAGAGGGAAATAATGTGACACGGGACTAGAGAGAGGGATATAATGTGACAAGGGACTAGAGAGAGGAATATAATGTAAAACGGACTAGAGAGAGGGATATCATGTAACAAGGGACTAGAGAGAGGGATATAATGTGACAAGGGACTAGAGAGAGGGATATAATGTGACAAGGGACTATAGAGAGGGATATAATGTAACAAGGGACTAGAGAGAGGGATATAATGTAACAAGGGACTAGAGAGAGGGATATAATGTGACAAGGGACTAGAGAGAGGGATATAATGTGACAAGGGACTAGAGAGAGGGATATAATGTAACATGGGTCTAGAAAAAGGGATGTAATGTAACAAGGGACTAGAGAGGGGGGTATAATATAACATGGGTCTAGAAAAAGGGATATAATGTAACAAGAGACTAGAGAGAGAGGGATATAACGTGACACGGGGCTAGAGAGGGTAATTTAATGTAACACAGGACTAGAGAGAGGGATATAGTGTAACAAGGGACTGGAGAGAGGGATATAATGTAACAAGGGAATAGAGAGAGGGATATAATGTGACAAAGGACTAGAGAGAGGGATATAGTGTAACAAGGGACTAGAGAGAGGGATATAAGGTGACAAAGGACTAGAGAGAGGGATATAATATAACAAGGGACTAGAGAGAGGGATATAATGTAACAAGGGACTAGAGAGAGGGATATAATATAACAAGGGACTAGAGAGAGGGATATAATGTGACAAGGGACTAGAGAGAGGGATATAATGTGACAAGGGACTAGAGAGAGGGATATAATGTGACAAGGGACTAGAGAGGGGGATATAATGTAACAAGGGACTAGAGAGAGGGATATAATGTAACAAGGGACTAGAGAGGGGGATATAATGTAACAAGGGACTAGTAACAAGGGACTAGAGAGAGGGATATAATGTAATAAGAGACTAGAGAGAGAGATATAATATGACATTGGACCAGAGAGAGGGATATAATGTAACAAGGGACTGGAGAGAGGGAAATAATGTGACAAGGGACTAGAGAGAGGGATATCATGTAACAAGGGACTAGAGAGAGGGATACATTGTAACAAGGGACTAGAGAGAGGGATATAATGTAACAAGGGACTAGAGAGAGGGATACAATGTAACACGGGACTAGAGAGAGGGATATAATATGACATGGGACCAGAGAGAGGGATATAATGTAACAAGGGACTAGATAGAGGGATATAATGTAACAAGGGACTAGAGAAAGGGATATAATGTAACAAGGGACTGGAGAGAGGGATATAATGTGAAAAGGGACTATAGAGAGGGATATAATGTAGCAAGGTGACTAGAGAGAGGGATATAATGTAACAAGGGAATAGAGAGAGGGATATAATGTAACATGGGACTAGAGAGAGGGATATAATGTAACAAGGGACTAGAGAAAGAGTGATATAATTTGACAAGGGACTAGAGAGAGGGATATAATATAACAAGGGACTAGAGAGAGGGATATAATGTGACAAGGGACTAGAGAGAGGGACATAATGTAACAAGTGACTAGTCAGAGGGATATAATGTGACAAGGGACTAGAGAGAGGAATATAATGTGACACGGGACTAGAGAGAGGGATATAATGTGACAAGGGACTAGAGACAGGGATATAATGTAACAAAGGACTAGAGAGAGGGATATAATATAACTTGAGACTAGAGACAGGGATAAAATGTGACAAGGGACTAGAGAGAAGGATATAATGTAACAAGGGACTAGAGAGAGGGATATAATGTAACAAGGGACTAGAGAGAGGGATCTAATGTGACCCCAGATAATGTGATACAATGTAACACTGCAAGGGACTAGAGAGTGGGACACAGTGTGACCCCAGATAATGTGATACAATGTAACACTGCAAGGGACTAGAGAGTGAGATACAGTGTGACCCCAGATACTGTGATACAATGTAACACTGCAAGGGACTAGAGAGTGGGATACAGTGTGACCCCAGATAATGTGATACATTGTAACACTGCAAGGGAACAGAGAGTGGGATACAGTGTGACCCCAGATAATGTGATACAATGTAACAGTGCAAGGGACTAGAGAGTGAGATACAGTGTGACCCCAGATAATGTGATACAATGTAACACTGTAAGGGACTAGAGAGTGAGATACAGTGTGACCCCAGATAATGTGATACAATGTAACACTGCAAGGGACTAGAGAGTGGGACACAGTGTGACCCCGGATAATGTGATACAATGTAACACTGCAATGGACTGGAGAGTGGGATACAGTGTGACCCCAGATAATGTGATACAATGTAACACTGCAAGGGACTAGGGAGTGGGATACAGTGTGACCCCAGATAATGTGATACAATGTAACACTGCAAGGGACTAGAGAGTGGGACACAGTGTGACCCCGGATAATGTGATACAATGTAACACTGCAAGGGACTAGAGAGTGAGATACAGTGTGACCCCAGATAATGTGATACAATGTAACACTGTAAGGGACTAGAGAGTGAGATACAGTGTGACCCCAGATAATGTGATACAATGTAACACTGTAAGGGACTAGAGAGTGAGATACAGTGTGACCCCAGATAATGTGATACAATGTAACACTGCAAGGGACTAGAGAGTGGGACACAGTGTGACCCCGGATAATGTGATACAATGTAACACTGCAAGGGACTAGAGAGTGGGATAAAGCGTGACCCCAGATAATGTGATACAATGTAACACTGCAAGGGACTAGAGAGTGAGATACAGTGTGACCCCAGATAATGTGATACAATGTAACACTGTAAGGGACTAGAGAGTGAGATACAGTGTGACCCCAGATAATGTGATACAATGTAACACTGCAAGGGACTAGAGAGTGGGATACAGTGTGACCCCAGATAATGTGATACAATATAACACTGCAAGGGACTAGAGAGTGGGATACAGTGTGACCCCAGATAATGTGATACAATGTAACACTGCATGGGACTAGAGAGTGGGATACAGTGTGACCCCAGATAATGTGATACAATGTAACACTGCAAGGGACTAGAGAGTGGGATACAGTGTGACCCCAGATAATGTGATACAATGTAACACTGCAAGGGACTAGAGAGTGGGACACAGTGTGACCCCAGATAATGTGATACATTGTAACACTGCAAGGGACTAGAGAGTGGGACACAGTGTGACCCCGGATAATGTGATACAATGTAACACTGCAAGGGACTAGAGAGTGGGATACAGTGTGACCCCAGATAATGTGATACATTGTAACACTGCATGGGACTAGAGAGTGGGATACAGTGTGACCCCAGATAATGTGATACAATATAACACTGCAAGGGACTGGAGAGTGGGACACAGTGTGACCCCAGATAATGTGATACAATGTAACACTGCAAGGGACTAGAGAGTGGGATAAAGCGTGACCCCAGATAATGTGATACAATGTAACACTGCAAGGGACTGGAGAGTGGGATAAAGTGTGACCCCAGATAATGTGATACAATGTAACACTGCAAGGGACTGGAGAGTGGGATAAAGTGTGACCCCAGATAATGTGATACAATGTAACACTGCAAGGGAACAGAGATTGGGACACAGTGTGACCCCAGATAATGTGATACAATGTAACACTGCAAGGGACTAGAGAGTGGGATAAAGCGTGACCCCAGATAATGTGATACAATGTAACACTGCAAGGGAACAGAGATTGGGACACAGTGTGACCCCAGATAATGTGATACAATGTAACACTGCAAGGGACTAGAGAGTGAGATACAGTGTGACCCCAGATAATGTGATACAATGTAACACTGCAAGGGACTAGAGAGTTACATACAGTGTGACCCCAGATAATGTTATACAATGTAACACTGCAAGGGACTAGAGAGTGGGATACAGTGTGACCCCAGATAATGTGATACAATGTAACACTGCAAGGGACCAGAGAGTGGGATACAGTGTGACCCCAGATAATGTGATACAATGTAACACTGCAAGGGACTAGAGAGTGAGATACAGTGTGACCCCAGATAATGTGATACAATGTAACACTGCAAGGGACTAGAGAGTGGGACACAGTGTGACCCCGGATAATGTGATACAATGTAACACTGCAAGGGAACAGAGAGTGGGATACAGTGTGACCCCAGATAATGTGATACAATGTAACACTGCAAGGGACTAGAGAGTGGGACACAGTGTGACCCCAGATAATGTGATACAATGTAACACTGCAAGGGACTAGAGAGTGGGACACAGTGTGACCCCAGATAATGTGATACAATGTAACACTGCAAGGGACTAGAGAGTGGGATAAAGCGTGACCCCAGATAATGTGATACAATGTAACACTGCAAGGGAACAGAGAGTGAGATACAGTCTGACCCCAGATAATGTGATACAATGTAACACTGCAAGGGAACAGAGAGTGGGATACAGTGTGACCCCAGATAATGTGATACAATGTAACACTGCAAGGGACTAGAGAGTGGGATACAGTGTGACCCCAGATAATGTGATACAATGTAACACTGCAAGGGACTAGAGAGTGGGACACAGTGTGACCCCAGATAATGTGATACAATGTAACACTGCAAGGGACTAGAGAGTGGGATACAGTGTGACCCCAGATAATGTGATACAATGTAACACTGCAAGGGACTAGAGAGTGGGATACAGTGTGACCCCAGATAATGTGATACAATGTAACACTGCAAGGGACTAGAGAGTGGGATACAGTGTGACCCCGGATAATGTGATACAATGTAACACTGCAAGGGACTAGAGAGTGGGATACAGTGTGACCCCAGATAATGTGATACAATGTAACACGGCAAGGGACTAGAGAGTGGGACACAGTGTGACCCCGGATAATGTGATACAATGTAACACTGCAAGGGACTAGAGAGTGAGATACAGTGTGACCCCGGATAATGTGATACAATGTAACACGGCAAGGGACTAGAGAGTGGGATACAGTGTGACCCCAGATAATGTGATACAATATAACACTGCAAGGGACCAGAGAGTGGGATACAGTGTGACCCCGGATAATGAGATACAATGTAACACTGCAAGGGACTAGAGAGTGGGATACAGTGTGACCCCAGATAATGTGATACAATGTAACACTGCAAGGGACTAGAGAGTTACATACAGTGTGACCCCAGATAATGTGATACAATGTAACACTGCAAGGGACTAGAGAGTGGGATACAGTGTGACCCCAGATAATGTGATACAATGTAACACTGCAAGGGACTAGAGAGTGGGACACAGTGTGACCCCAGATAATGTGATACAATGTAACACTGCAAGGGACTAGAGAGTGGGATACAGTGTGACCCCAGATAATGTGATACAATGTAACACTGCAAGGGACTAGAGAGTGGGACACAGTGTGACCCCAGATAATGTGATACAATGTAACACGGCAAGGGACTAGAGAGTGAGATACAGTGTGACCCCAGATAATGTGATACAATGTAACACTGCAAGGGACTAGAGAGTGAGATACAGTGTGACCCCGGATAATGTGATACAATGTAACACTGCAAGGGACTAGAGAGTGAGATACAGTGTGACCCCAGATAATGTGATACAATGTAACACTGCAAGGGACTAGAGAGTGGGATACAGTGTGACCCCAGATAATGTGATACAATGTAACACTGCAAGGGACTAGAGAGTGAGATACAGTGTGACCCCAGATAATGGGATACAATGTAACACTGCAAGGGACTAGAGAGTGGGATACAGTGTGACCCCAGATAATGTGATACAATGTAACACTGCAAAGGACTAGAGAGTGGGATACAGTGTGACCCCAGATAATGTGATACAATGTAACACTGCAAGGGACTAGAGAGTGGGACACAGTGTGACCCCGGATAATGTGATACAATGTAACACTGCAAGGGACTAGAGAGTGGGACACAGTGTGACCCCAGATAATGTGATACAATGTAACACTGCAAGGGACTAGAGAGTGGGATAAAGCGTGACCCCAGATAATGTGATACAATGTAACAAGGGACTAGAGAGTGGGACACAGTGTGACCCCAGATAATGTGATACAATGTAACAAGGGACTAGAGAGTGGGATACAGTGTGACCCCAGATAATGTGATACAATGTAACACTGCAAAGGACTAGAGAGTGGGATACAGTGTGACCCCAGATAATGTGATACAATGTAACACTGCAAGGGACTAGAGAGTGGGACACAGTGTGACCCCGGATAATGTGATACAATGTAACACTGCAAGGGACTAGAGAGTGGGACACAGTGTGACCCCAGATAATGTGATACAATGTAACACTGCAAGGGACTAGAGAGTGGGATAAAGCGTGACCCCAGATAATGTGATACAATGTAACAAGGGACTAGAGAGTGGGACACAGTGTGACCCCAGATAATGTGATACAATGTAACACTGCAAGGGACTAGAGAGTGGGATACAGTGTGACCCCAGATAATGTGATACAATGTAACACTGTAAGGGACTAGAGAGTGAGATACAGTGTGACCCCGGATAATGTGATACAATGTAACACTGCAAGGGACTAGAGAGTGGGACACAGTGTGACCCCAGATAATGTGATACAATGTAACACTGCAAGGGACTAGAGAGTGGGATACAGTGTGACCCCAGATAATGTGATACAATGTAACACGGCAAGGGACTAGAGAGTGAGATACAGTGTGACCCCAGATAATGTGATACAATGTAACACTGCAAGGGACTAGAGAGTGGGACACAGTGTGACCCCAGATAATGTGATACAATGTAACACGGCAAGGGACTAGAGAGTGAGATACAGTGTGACCCCAGATAATGTGATACAATGTAACACTGCAAGGGACTAGAGAGTGGGATACAGTGTGACCCTAGATAATGTGATACAATGTAACACTGCAAGGGACTAGAGAGTGGGATACAGTGTGACCCCAGATAATGTGATACAATGTAACACTGCAAGGGACTAGAGAGTGAGATACAGTGTGACCCCAGATAATGTGATACAATGTAACACTGCAAGGGACTAGAGAGTGGGATACAGTGTGACCCCAGATAATGTGATACAATGTAACACTGCAAGGGACTAGAGAGTGGGACACAGTGTGACCCCAGATAATGTGATACATTGTAACACTGCAAGGGACTAGAGAGTGGGATACAGTGTGACCCCGGATAATGTGATACAATGTAACACTGCAAGGGACTAGAGAGTGGGATACAGTGTGACCCCAGATAATGTGATACAATGTAACACTGCATGGGACTAGAGAGTGGGACACAGTGTGACCCCAGATAATGTGATACAATGTAACACTGGAAGGGACTAGAGAGTGGGACACAGTGTGACCCCGGATAATGTGATACAATGTAACACTGCAAGGGACTAGAGAGTGGGACACAGTGTGACCCCGGATAATGTGATACAATGTAACACTGGAAGGGACTAGAGAGTGGGACACAGTGTGACCCCGGATAATGTGATACAATGTAACACTGCAAGCGACTGGAGAGTGGGATACAGTGTGACCCCAGATAATGTGATACAATGTAACACTGCAAGGGACTAGAGAGTGGGATACAGTGTGACCCCGGATAATGTGATACAATGTAACACTGCAAGGGACTAGAGAGTGGGATACAGTGTGACCCCAGATAATGTGATACAATGTAACACGGCAAGGGACTAGAGAGTGGGACACAGTGTGACCCCGGATAATGTGATACAATGTAACACTGCAAGGGACTAGAGAGTGAGATACAGTGTGACCCCGGATAATGTGATACAATGTAACACGGCAAGGGACTAGAGAGTGGGATACAGTGTGACCCCAGATAATGTGATACAATATAACACTGCAAGGGACCAGAGAGTGGGATACAGTGTGACCCCGGATAATGAGATACAATGTAACACTGCAAGGGACTAGAGAGTGGGATACAGTGTGACCCCAGATAATGTGATACAATGTAACACTGCAAGGGACTAGAGAGTTACATACAGTGTGACCCCAGATAATGTGATACAATGTAACACTGCAAGGGACTAGAGAGTGGGATACAGTGTGACCCCAGATAATGTGATACAATGTAACACTGCAAGGGACTAGAGAGTGGGACACAGTGTGACCCCGGATAATGTGATACAATGTAACACTGCAAGGGACTAGAGAGTGGGATAAAGCGTGACCCCAGATAATGTGATACAATGTAACACTGCAAGGGACTAGAGAGTGAGATACAGTGTGACCCCAGATAATGTGATACAATGTAACACTGCAAGGGACTAGAGAGTGGGACACAGTGTGACCCCAGATAATGTGATACAATGTAACACTGCAAGGGACTAGAGAGTGGGACACAGTGTGACCCCAGATAATGTGATACAATGTAACACTGCAAGGGACTAGAGAGTGGGATAAAGCGTGACCCCAGATAATGTGATACAATGTAACACTGCAAGGGAACAGAGAGTGAGATACAGTCTGACCCCAGATAATGTGATACAATGTAACACTGCAAGGGAACAGAGAGTGGGATACAGTGTGACCCCAGATAATGTGATACAATGTAACACTGCAAGGGACTAGAGAGTGAGATACAGTGTGACCCCAGATAATGTGATACAATGTAACACTGCAAGGGACTAGAGAGTGGGACACAGTGTGACCCCAGATAATGTGATACAATGTAACACTGCAAGGGACTAGAGAGTGGGATACAGTGTGACCCCAGATAATGTGATACAATGTAACACTGCAAGGGACTAGAGAGTGGGATACAGTGTGACCCCAGATAATGTGATACAATGTAACACTGCAAGGGACTAGAGAGTGGGATACAGTGTGACCCCGGATAATGTGATACAATGTAACACTGCAAGGGACTAGAGAGTGGGATACAGTGTGACCCCAGATAATGTGATACAATGTAACACGGCAAGGGACTAGAGAGTGGGACACAGTGTGACCCCGGATAATGTGATACAATGTAACACTGCAAGGGACTAGAGAGTGAGATACAGTGTGACCCCGGATAATGTGATACAATGTAACACTGCAAGGGACTAGAGAGTGGGATACAGTGTGACCCCAGATAATGTGATACAATATAACACTGCAAGGGACCAGAGAGTGGGATACAGTGTGACCCCGGATAATGAGATACAATGTAACACTGCAAGGGACTAGAGAGTGGGATACAGTGTGACCCCAGATAATGTGATACAATGTAACACTGCAAGGGACTAGAGAGTTACATACAGTGTGACCCCAGATAATGTGATACAATGTAACACTGCAAGGGACTAGAGAGTGGGATACAGTGTGACCCCAGATAATGTGATACAATGTAACACTGCAAGGGACTAGAGAGTGGGACACAGTGTGACCCCAGATAATGTGATACAATGTAACACTGCAAGGGACTAGAGAGTGGGATACAGTGTGACCCCAGATAATGTGATACAATGTAACACTGCAAGGGACTAGAGAGTGGGACACAGTGTGACCCCAGATAATGTGATACAATGTAACACGGCAAGGGACTAGAGAGTGAGATACAGTGTGACCCCAGATAATGTGATACAATGTAACACTGCAAGGGACTAGAGAGTGAGATACAGTGTGACCCCGGATAATGTGATACAATGTAACACTGCAAGGGACTAGAGAGTGAGATACAGTGTGACCCCAGATAATGTGATACAATGTAACACTGCAAGGGACTAGAGAGTGGGATACAGTGTGACCCCAGATAATGTGATACAATGTAACACTGCAAGGGACTAGAGAGTGAGATACAGTGTGACCCCAGATAATGGGATACAATGTAACACTGCAAGGGACTAGAGAGTGGGATACAGTGTGACCCCAGATAATGTGATACAATGTAACACTGCAAAGGACTAGAGAGTGGGATACAGTGTGACCCCAGATAATGTGATACAATGTAACACTGCAAGGGACTAGAGAGTGGGACACAGTGTGACCCCGGATAATGTGATACAATGTAACACTGCAAGGGACTAGAGAGTGGGACACAGTGTGACCCCAGATAATGTGATACAATGTAACACTGCAAGGGACTAGAGAGTGGGATAAAGCGTGACCCCAGATAATGTGATACAATGTAACAAGGGACTAGAGAGTGGGACACAGTGTGACCCCAGATAATGTGATACAATGTAACAAGGGACTAGAGAGTGGGACACAGTGTGACCCCAGATAATGTGATACAATGTAACACTGCAAGGGACTAGAGAGTGGGATACAGTGTGACCCCAGATAATGTGATACAATGTAACACTGTAAGGGACTAGAGAGTGAGATACAGTGTGACCCCGGATAATGTGATACAATGTAACACTGCAAGGGACTAGAGAGTGGGACACAGTGTGACCCCAGATAATGTGATACAATGTAACACTGCAAGGGACTAGAGAGTGGGATACAGTGTGACCCCAGATAATGTGATACAATGTAACACGGCAAGGGACTAGAGAGTGAGATACAGTGTGACCCCAGATAATGTGATACAATGTAACACTGCAAGGGACTAGAGAGTGGGACACAGTGTGACCCCAGATAATGTGATACAATGTAACACGGCAAGGGACTAGAGAGTGAGATACAGTGTGACCCCAGATAATGTGATACAATGTAACACTGCAAGGGACTAGAGAGTGGGATACAGTGTGACCCTAGATAATGTGATACAATGTAACACTGCAAGGGACTAGAGAGTGGGATACAGTGTGACCCCAGATAATGTGATACAATGTAACACTGCAAGGGACTAGAGAGTGAGATACAGTGTGACCCCAGATAATGTGATACAATGTAACACTGCAAGGGACTAGAGAGTGGGATACAGTGTGACCCCAGATAATGTGATACAATGTAACACTGCAAGGGACTAGAGAGTGGGACACAGTGTGACCCCAGATAATGTGATACATTGTAACACTGCAAGGGACTAGAGAGTGGGATACAGTGTGACCCCGGATAATGTGATACAATGTAACACTGCAAGGGACTAGAGAGTGAGATACAGTGTGACCCCAGATAATGTGATACATTGTAACACTGCAAGGGACTAGAGAGTGGGACACAGTGTGACCCCGGATAATGTGATACAATGTAACACTGCAAGGGACTAGAGAGTGGGACACAGTGTGACCCCAGATAATGTGATACAATGTAACACTGCATGGGACTAGAGAGTGGGATACAGTGTGACCCCAGATAATGTGATACAATGTAACACTGCATGGGACTAGAGAGTGGGACACAGTGTGACCCCAGATAATGTGATACAATGTAACACTGGAAGGGACTAGAGAGTGGGACACAGTGTGACCCCGGATAATGTGATACAATGTAACACTGCAAGGGACTAGAGAGTGGGACACAGTGTGACCCCGGATAATGTGATACAATGTAACACTGGAAGGGACTAGAGAGTGGGACACAGTGTGACCCCGGATAATGTGATACAATGTAACACTGCAAGGGACTAGAGAGTGGGACACAGTGTGACCCCGGATAATGTGATACAATGTAACACTGCAAGTGGCTAGAGAGTGGGATACAGTGTGACCCCGGATATGAAAACTTGATTGTTACCAAAATGGGCAAAATGATTCTTTAAAGCCAAAGAGTGGATGCAGATTTTGTTTTTACTATTAAATGCTGTCATTCTGTCATCAGAGCTGCCATTTATGTTTCTCTTTAACTGATTCTGCATGTGGGAATACAGAATTTGAAGTTGCTTTAATTGAAAAGTATTAATGGTGAGTGTCCGTGCTTTTAATAGATGTAACTAGGAATGTAATGAGTCTACAGCCCCCTCCCTGCAGGGAAAGTGAGAAAGTGTCTTCAAGATATGAGGATGTGTCTCAAGTGACTGTTTAACACTGATTGAAAAAGTATTTGAGTGTGACAGTCTCTGGTGTATAAGTGGCTGTCAGGAAGCAGTCTTCAAGGCATAGGCAGAAGGGGCAATGGCACAGGATCAAGAGGCCTGGGGGGCCCTGGGAGCAGTGACCTTGGACCTAATGATAACTTGTAACTAGACGGCAAACAGGTCTGGGATAATGTGCATAGAATCAGATAGCAGCTGAGCATCTCCTTACAAGGAGCTACCAATATATAGAATGGTGTCCAGAGGAAATAGGTGGGGTGTTTTAAGTTAGTGTTGTAAAATGGCGGCAAGCGTTACGCGGGTCTCGAGCATTTCCTTCCTTCCTAATAGTGTATTTTGTACCTCGAGTAGCCTCGTTTTGTTTTTTCGGCTGCCATTTTTTCTCTTGCTTAGATGATTTTCATGTGCCGAAACTCTGCAAATTCGACTTACATTTGCGTGCAGCCTCACTCCCACACATCCTGGCAATCTCCCGGGGCTGTGTGTGATGGTTTTAGTATGTTTGTGTTTTTTTTGTCTTTTTCGTTTTTTTGGATGGTCGTATTTTTTTTCTGGAAGTGGCTGTTTCCTTTTCAAAGTTCTACAGGTCTCGCACTGTGAATTGTGTATTTGAGTTTTCTGTTGATCTGTAGTCCCATGGGTTGTAGGTACGATGCTTAAGTTGTGCGGGGTTGTAGGGATGAGCGCCTAATGGTACGTGTTTTAATTTTAGGTGCTTAGCCTCGTTTTCGTTTTTTTCGGGCGCCATTTTTTCCCGCGGGTCATATTTTTTTTTCTCTAAGTCCCGCTTTCCTGGCGCTTTCCTTTATAAAGTGTTACGGGTCGTAATTTTTGAAGTCTAATTTATTTATTTTTTCAAACTGCTACGGGTCTCACAGTGTGAATTGAATAATGAAGGTTTCTGTAGAACTGTAGTCCCGCGGCTCGTAGATTTATGTAGAACTGTAGTCCCGCGGCTCGTAGATTTATGTAGAACTGTAGTCCCGCGGCTCGTAGATTTATGAGGAACTGTAGTCCCGCGGTTTGTAGATTTATGTAGAACTGTAGTCCCGTGGCTCGTAGATTTATGTAGAACTGTAGTCCCGCGGCTCGTAGATTTATGTAGAACTGTAGTCCCGCGGCTCGTAGATTTATGTAGATCTGTAGTCCCGCGGCTTGTAGATTTATGTAGAACTGTAGTACCGCGGCTCGTAGGGATGAGCGCCTTTTGCGCTCCTTGCCAGCAACTTGCGGCCCTCGCTTCTCGAGGGCCGCAGTTGCAGCATTAGCAACAACCCGCAAGCTGGGACCTATATATGTGATAATATAGTACAAAGTGGTTTTGGATTGCAGTAAGAGTGCATTGTGGTCTCATTTGCATGTCCCCGCCCAGTTTCCTACAGTGCAGTGATTGTATTTCTAGACATTCAAATGGGATCACAAACGTACTATTCATTTTCTGTACTCTCTTTCTCTTTCTCTCTCTCTCTCTCTCTCTCTCTCTCTCTCTCTCTCTATATATATATATATATATATATATATATATATATATATATATATATATATATATATATATATATATATATATAGTAAAATAAGTCGTTTTTACGATACATTCAGTATAATAAACTAAAGTTATAAAATAATGTTTCAAGTCTTCTGAAGAGTATATTATTCATAAATAGTTTGAAGGACTAGCCTGGATACATGGAAAATGTTTTAGAACAAAAAATGTTTTATTTTATTTCCATTTATTAGCCTGTATATTCATTTTCTCTCTCTGTGAGTGTCCAATGCTTGATTTGCTTTCCTCAGTTGCCAACTTGAAGGGTGATCTTATTGTAAGTTGCACTTGTATTTAATCCAAGCTTGTGGCACAGTGAGCCGAGCTGTTTGTGTATAAGGGTCCTATTGGGACTAACTTGGTTAGAAACAAATGTATATATTAATTAAAGGCTGGATTTATCTTTTACTTTCTGAAAACATAAGCCATTTAGTTTTTTAATTATTGTGAGAACAGGGATTTTTGGGAATTTAATCCTAAAATGACCATTTTTGGATTACATTCAGAGCAGAGGAGGTGAAAACAACCCCAGACTGTTCATATTTAATGTAATTTTTCTACACTATAAATCAGGGACTTGTTATAAAAAAAATGTATTATTTAAAACAAGATCATTTAAATGCATAATCATGTGAGCTAAAGTCATTAGGACAGAAAGAGGATATGTGTGCTCTGTACCTTTAATATCGTATCTTGCAGGTAGACCAGGTCATCCAGGGTTTTCTTAAAGGGCAACACTTTTCCAACCACAGATGAGAGTTTGTGATCAAACCTGGTTATTTCTCTAATTACAGCTCTTCAGCTGCCATTTAAACTTAATGTCCACGATCACAAGAATAACCCGGGCACCATGCCCTGGATCGCCTCAATGGGCCTTATTCACTAAACTTCCCCAAATTATACAGAATCATTACAGCCTGAGAGAACAAGCCCCGACAAAGCTTAGCGTATCTTGGCCCATGATATTAAATGGCTCGCTACACTATATATTATATATTACCTCTACTTATCTCTAATCTTTTTACACTTCTAATAATAATCTTCCTTTTCCGTCACATCTCAGATAAAAAAAAATAATTTTGTTTTTCTTTTTAAATTCTAAATACTCCGTGATGTGACTGAAAGTCTCGGCCCCCGGGGCGTCCGCTGGAGTACAAAGTGAGGGCCACACAGTATTTAATATTAAAAATTAATATCACAAACAGCGTCTCTGTAGGAGATTCAGAAGCCGGCAGTGATAAGATTAAAGAGCCCAGGATGCTTCCAATAAGATGGGCCCAGAGCTACCTCTCAACGTCTCTGGAGAGAGATCTGCTCATATATGTAAGACTCCTTGCAGGAGGGAGCACTTAGACCCTTCATTATGGGCAGAGGAGCTGTATCTAGAAGCGACTGCAATCCAAATGTGATTAGAAAGTAAGTGCACCAGGAAAACAAGAGATTCTGTTTACAAACAAAGAGCCTCATTCAATTGCAAGCCCGCAAGTTCCGGGATGTAGTGTGTATGTCTGTGGGCAGCGCGCTCATGTTACGGTGCTATTCAATTCGGCAACACCTCAAGTTAGGGGCCGATAGCGAAATTCGTAAACTATGCTATCGTATGTAGCATTTGCGAGCTTGAACATGATCAATTAAGCAAGACCATAACTCCCGATGCTGAAACAGCCAATAGATAAATTGTGTCTGGTCATTCTCGTCCATAAGGTTTTCTTGGCAAAGATACTGGAGTGGGTTGCCAGTTCCTTCTCCAGTGGACTGCAGTTTGTCTGACCTCTCTGCTATGATCTGCCCATCTTGGGTGACCCTAGACGGTATAGCTCACAGCTTCTGATGATCTCAGAAATATACAGCAGATATTATAGATTGAATTTAATAACCAGAGGTAGTGATTACAGGGCCCAGTTACACAGGATCCTCTATTGGTTGTGTATCCTGGGCTCATTCATCACAATCACATATTATAATATTACAAATCAATCCATGGGTACATAAATTGCAAATAAATCAATAAATGTCCCAAAGTAATTTTCCAAAGTCACAGTAACTTGTAAGGTGCTCAGGAAATCCAAGAAGCCACAGCCAGAACCGAACAAGGAACAACTGAAGAGATCTGGAGAGGAGTGCGACAAGGTTGTATAGATATTACAGTATCAGGACAGATGTGTCTGGTGTGCTGAGGTCCATAGGATCATAGAGAGTCAGACACAACTGAACAACTAAACAAATGACATTAGCTTAATTAAGCATTGGGATAGCCTTTTGTTTATCTCAGGCAAGCTTAAATTCCATAACTGTAGTTGATCCTACCACCTCTACTGGAAGGCTGTTCCATTTACCTATTACTATTTCTCACAATATTCCACAATCCAATTTGTGTTATTGAAGTAATGTATGGGCTGGTGGTCTCACTATGGTACTTGCAGCCATCACTAAACAAGGAGGATATGTATCTTACAGTAGTTAACTGGCTTAACTTCCTTTCTACTTCATGGTGAAGGGGCTTGTGTGCTTCAGTGAAGCTGTGAGCTATATCATGTAGGGTCGACCAAGATGGTCAGGTCATTGCAGAGAGGTCAGACAAACTGTAGTCCACTGAAAAAGGAACGGGCAACCTACTCCAGTAAAAACCAAGAAAACCATATGGATAAGCACAACCAGAGACATAATGATATATGTGCCTGGCATTCTGTGGTACATAGGGTCATGGAGAGTCAGACACGAATGAATAGCATAACAACAATATATATCACATATATAGTTGTGAGCGTACGAGTCGTTGCTCACGCTTGCGGGCTCGCATAGCGAGCCCGCGGCCCTCGCGTAGCGAGGTCACTGGGCAAGGGCCTCAGTTGCTGGCATGGAGCGCCGAAGGCGCTCCATGCCAGCAACTGAGGCCCCTCGCGAAGCGTGGGCCTCAGTTGCTGGCGAGGTCACTGGGCACGGGCCTCAGTTGCTGGCATGGAGCGCCGAAGGCGCTCCATGTCAGCAACTGAGGCCCCTCGCGAAGCGAGGGCCTCAGTTGCTGGCGAGGTCACTGGGCAAGGGCCTCAGTTGCTGGCATGGAGCGCCGAAGGCGCTCCATGCCAGCAACTGAGGCCCCTCGCGAAGCGAGGGACTCAGTTGCTGGCGAGGTCACTGGGCAAGGGCCTCAAACACTCGCAAAATTCACGTCGCTACTCAAAAAACACGACACACAAATTACGACACTCGCTAAATTTTACGAGGAACGCAAACAACGTACGAAACACGTTACCACACATTACGACCTCGCAAACATCGGACGCAACACGCCGACATACAAACATTTAAAACACAATACATACACACAGCACATACATAAAAAACTTACCTACACCAAGAGGGAGCACCCAGGACCTCAAAAATGCAACTTACACCTCGATTTTACTTGAAATAAAACAGTTTAGAGACTAAAAAAAAATCTAAGCGAGACAAAAAATGGCCGCCGAACAAAACGAAAACGAGGCTACAGCACTCTAAACTCGCAAAACACCACAAAACACCTACGGATATTCCGATACAGACCTATACCACACATTACTCGCCATTTTACACCAATGCGGAAGTACACCACTACGCTAACGGTTTGGTCTCGCGCACGCACAGTGTTACACTGCACACATTCAGCATGCTTATACAGCAGCTCCACACCACTAATGCTGCAGCAACATCAACACAGATTGCCAGCTCTTCATCACAATGCTTCAAAATAGGTACACTATATTCATTTATTAATTTAGCTACCTTACAATTTCATTGCCGTCATTTTTTGACGGGCAATTCGCTAGTATATATATAAAGAGCTGCTATCCTAGAGAGGACTGACTTAGTATAACAACTATGGCATACTGTACTAATCAGAGTTGTAGTTGCGCTAATCTGTTCCTTTGGTTGCTACAACTCATATTTCCTACAGCAAATGAACCTCATAGTAACACTAATTAGCATACTGTGCCAATTACTAGCATACTGTGCCAATGACTAGCATACTGTGCCAGAGAATAGCCAATTGTGTCAATGTTTATCCTATTGTTCCAATGACTAGACAATTGTGCCAATGATTATCCTATTGTACCAATGACTAGAGAAGTGTGCCAATGATTATCCTATTGTACCAATGACTAGACAATTGTGCCAATGATTAGTCTGTTGTGCCAATGATTATCCTATTGTACCAATGACTAGCCCATTGTGCCAATGATTATCCTTTTGTTCCAATGACTAGACAAGTGTGCCAATGATAATCCTATTGTACCAATGACTAGACAAGTGTGCCAATGATAATCCTATTGTACCAATGACTAGCCCATTGTGCCAATGATTATCCTATTGTACCAATGACTAGCCCATTGTGCCAATGATTATCCTATTGTACCAATGACAAGACAAGTGTGCCAATGATTAGCCTATTGTACCAATGACTAGACAAGTGTGCCAATGATTATCCTATTGTACCAATGACTAGACAAGTGTGCCAATGATTATCCTATTGTACCAATGACTAGACAAGTGTGACAATGATAATCCTATTGTACCAATGACTAGCCCATTGTGCCAAAGATTATCCTATTGTACCAATGACTAGCCCATTGTGCCAATGATTATCCTATTGTACCAATGACTAGCCCATTGTGCCAATGATTAGCCTATTGTACCAATGACTAGCCCATTGTGCCAATGATTAACTCATTGTGCCAATAATTAGTCTGTTGTGCCAATGATTAGTAAAGATATAAGATATTGCCATACAGTAAAATTGAAATGGACTGATTATTTAGGGCATTAATGGTTAATATTCCGCATAACCAGTTGATAACAGTCTGTAATGGGGGTGGCCGTGCCCCAATAACACAGCCCTTACTTCAAGAGTCTTTATATTCAGAGACATTGATGATGAGAGGCGGATAATGTTCCTCCTATTTTATGTGTAAATTAATACTATGAGGCTTCCCGCAGTCCCTGTAAGAAAAGACCTAATGGCTTCTGGCTTAAATTCATTGATATAAGTCTCTTTGAAGTTTTCTCCCCATCTCCTCTGAATACAGATCAGCCGCATAGATTCTCCAACCTGGGATAATGTATTAGCTTCTCGTCGTATAAACATCGTGGGTGCGCCGGGAGCCATGAATCAGGCGCCAATGACAATGACATTTAGGATTCAATCCAAGGGACCTAAACATCATTCTGGGACATTTTTGTATTTTTTCTCTGGTGATGTTCCACTGAATATGATATTGATTTGTGTCAAGATTTTACTTTTTACTAAAAAAGTCTTCATCAAGTATTCTGAGCAGGATTCATCTTTCTATCATCCCGAGTCACTAAACTTCACTGTATATACACAGTATCTCACACATGTGAGTACACCCCTCACATGTAAATATTTTATTATATCTTTTTATGTGACAACACGGTAGGAAATGCCCCTCTGCTACAATGTAAACTAGTAGGTGTACGGCCTGTATAACAGTGTAAATGTGCTGTCCCCTCAAAATAACTCAACACAAGGCCATTAATGTCTAAACCATTGGCAACAAAAGTGAGTACACCCCTAAGTGGAAATGTCCAAATTGGGCCCAAAAGGTCACTATTTTGTGTGGCCACCATTATTTTCCAGCACTGCCTTAACCCTCATGGGCATGGAGTTCACAAGGGCTTCACAGGTTGCCACTGGTGTCCTCTTCCACTCCTCCATGATGACATCATGGAGCTGGTTGATGTTAGAGACCTTGCACTCCCCCACCTTCCGTTGAGGATGTCCCACAGATGCTCATTAGGGTTTAGGTCTGGAGACATGCTTGGCCAGTCCATCACCTTTACCTTCAGCTTCTTTAGCAAGGCGGTGGTCGTTTTGGAGGTGTGTTTGGGGTCGTTATCATGTTGGAATACTGCCCAGTGGCCCAGTCTCCGAAGGGAGGGGATCATGCTCTGCTGCAGTATATCACAGTACATGTTGGCATTCATGGTTCCATCAATGAACTGTAGCTCCCCAGTGCCGGCAGCACTCATGCAGGCCCAGACCATGACACTCCCACCACCAAAAGTATAGTCATTCAATGATGCATTTAAATGTTATAAAGCAATGAAAAGAGCTTCAAATGCAAACATTTTATCCATTTTCTACATGATAACAATGACTTTAGTAACCTCTATTTAGAAACAAATGATGTCTTTGCTGGATCCTGGAGGCATCCATGATATTTTAGGCATGTTGATGTGTGGCATGGTTGTTTATGTTTCTGCAGGAGCAGGCTTACAGTTGTAGTTGCAAGCTCTCTGCTTCTGATTATCTGCAGCTATATGAGGGGGTACCAAACCCTACATGATCCAATGACGTAACAAACTATCAGTCCCCCTTCCCTGCTTACTTAGGCTCCAAGCTAGTAGCGAGTCAGACATAATGGAAACTTTCTATACACAGAGTTTTCAAAAATTAAGATTTTCTCTAAAAAAGGTTTTATGCTCTTATGTTTTATGTCTTATGGTGTGAGCTTAAATTTAAGTCATTATAAGCAAACAGTTTGCGTGCTATAACATTTTTATGCATTTTCTACTTTATTATATATATATATATATATATATATGTATAAAGAGAGAGAGAGAGAAATAACTATCTATCATATCTATATATCTGTCTGTCTGTATGTATATATATATATATATAGTTATATCCACCCTTGGTTTCCACGCCCCTGTCTATGCACAGGCTGCGTTTTCTTTATTTCTCTTTTATGCTCATCTCTAATGAATACTCTGGGCTCCTGATGCAGTAACAGTTGCTGTAGGTATCACTTCTAATTACCTATTGTCTGTCACCTGTGAGATCTGGTATAGATTCCCCATCACCGCGTGGTACCCGTGACCTTGCGGTGGGGGCTAATTCACTTACGGATAACCACCTTCCATGCTGACAGATGGGATTCTGCGTCTGCCGCCAAGACGACTTGTACATAGTGTTTCTGAGATGTGTTTTCTCAGGCATGTTTCCCAATTGATACAGTAGCCACAGAGCTATGTGCCCTGCATGGGCTGCCTGGGCTCACACTATAATATATTTATTTTGGATGGCGCTCCACGCTCTGCTAATTTATAGGGTAGAGGACCATACTGCGGAGAGAAAACTAATATAGGAAATGAGAGTGTTTAAGTGCTTGAGTATTTTGGAGAGCGTTGGTCTTTTATAGGGATCCTGGAACTGGATGATCTTTTTTAATGAAATTCTCTCTCATTTCATAACTGGAATAATTTAGGTCATTTTGTGTGTGTGGAAGCCAGGCCTGTGCTGCGGGGGCAGCCTCTTACAGAATCGGGAGCAGAAATGGGATTTACTTGGAATGGCGGATTAGAAAGTTTAGTCAGATATCACTGCTGGTTCATTAACGGGATATGGAAGGTTCCTGGATTTTACTATATCATATACGTATGTATCTTTTTACTTTTATGTTATTTATTTTACTAAGAACTGTTTAAATGTTCTGCTTTTAATTCAAATAAATAGTCCCTGTATGGGTCTGCCCTATGCAGGGTATGCAGACACATACTCTGTAGGGCTGGATGTGCAGTGGGCACCACATTCCAGAAGAGATGGTCACTGATTGGTTAAAATAAAACACAGCACAACAAGTACAGCAGAGTCTGTGTATTCATGAGCTGAAGAGGACAGACCCTAGCAGGTACTATGTGTTTGATTCTGGGGCAGTAAAAACAGAGATTATAAGCACTTCAAAGTAAAATAAATATTACACATGTATATTATATACATAGTAACATCCAGGAACCTTCCATATCCCTTTAAAGGAGAACTGCCCTTATTAGATAAGCATGACACAAACTAAAAACAATGGCGGCCGTGTTGTCCATGAAACTAAAAGCACTTTTAGACTTGTTCATTTATAGAAGAATCCATCTTATTTTTGTTTTGTTGCTTCCCACGGCCTGGAGCATGAGGGATGTGTTTTTATTAAACATTAGAGGGAGGAGGGGAGTGCTGAGTAGGTTTTGTTGGATAATTGGACCTCATTGAATTTAACTGCAACTCCCTTCCCCTACAAAAGCTTAAAGGTATATAGAAGGAGAATCCGTAATGTATAAAAACACTTTTGCATGACAAAGTCCCAAAATGAGCATTAACAAACTTACTTAGGTAAATTAGCATAAAATGAAAAATTTGTTGTGGCCAATCAGAGGCAGCTACAACAGTGTAGCAACGTATGGACACTTCGTCTCTGCAGCAAAGCATCATGGGATTTGTAGAAAGCAGATAGTAAGCCATGTAAATCCCCCACATTTTCAAACATTCTACCCACAACAAATTATCATGGATGCCTCCAGGGTCCATCAGAGGTATCCATTTTTTTCTAATTATAAACTAGCTGAATTATTATGCTGTTAGTCAGACTTTGATTTTTCTGCCATATATTTTCCTCGTACAGAGGCCCTGCAATTAGCGCTCATTGATGGAAGGAACCTAGAAGGGGCTTCACCTCCTCTCAGCGCTGTCAATGGCGGAGCCGTCACAGGCCCATTAGGACAGCGCAGGCAGCAAAGACACAATAAGTGACCAATCAACTGAAACCTATTATTATTATGTAAAGTCTGTCACCAGTCCTCAGGGAGATCACAAAGACATAAGAACATGCCAAATGCACCTTAAAGAGACAGATCCAATCTCACTTAGCTGTTCTAAGGAATTACTTATTAACAACTAATATATTTCAACTAAACCAAAAATCACTTTGATATTAAAGGGCCATTTACCTCACTGTCAGTTGTCTCTATCGTGTGACAAAGGTAAAAATTATCTATTTTTTTAGTTACACCAATAAAAAATCTAACGTTTTAAATCCGTTTACATACAAAGTGTATCCTGCCTACTGGCTGTTACATGAGTAATAACACATAGCCGAGGAGTGAGTGGAGAAGACAGTGATTTATAGCAGTTTTTCTCTTAACTCAGGTATGCACTAACCAGTTTAGGTGATGCCAGCATTCCATGCTCTTCACAGATAGACTAGTTAATGGCTACACAGAGCAGTAGGAGCAGGTCTGGCAGTGGGCAGCCAGTGACTCATGTAATCACAGATCTTATTTGATTTGATTTCTCGGTGAAATATGCAAATGTGGTCCAAATTGTGCTGAATTAAGTGGCTCATAAGGGGAGAGCGTACCCCTGCTATAAACTGGAAACCCACATATATACTCCACATTTGTTTAATTACTCTGTTTGTGTACATAAATGATAGCACCAAAGCAGAAAGTAATGCTTTTTATATCCACCTACAGACCTTTTCCAAAGGTGGAGAAAGTGAAAAGGTCAAAAATACCTCTGTGGGGTGAGTCTCATTTCTGGGGAGTCCAAACTAATAAATACTTCAGCTTTCAGACAAAACGGGCTATTATATATTCATATCTATATATATGTATTTAAATCTACAGAAAAAAATGTATCTGCAATTTTTAAAGAACATAAAATAGAGGTATCTATATGACCAGGTGTGAGGATGTTCCCACCTCCGTCATTATATTGTATTCATTCTCTGTAGGGGCACTTTACATAAAAAACATCAATTTACATTCAATATTTTAATGACCCTGTGTTATTAATGGTAAATGATGATATTAACTCACTTGTCTGTATTTTGATGAGAAGCAACACGTTAGTACTGAGTTTCTTCCTACAGTATTAACAATCATAAAAAAAATATATGATTTAGTGTGGAGGAGGAGCTCAAAGATTATACAAATTCCTCTCCACACACATACTAGCACCATACCTCCCTACACTGACAGCACAGCCACTCATGCTCCAATCTGGTGCCAGACAAGATGGAACTTTTGACACACAAAAATGTAATATTTTGCTCAAGGTTGCTAATGTTAGTTTCCCTCATACTTTGGGAACATGTGAAGTTTTTCCTAAAATATAGTGGTCCTTTAATGGATTAAATAATTTTAAGGAGAAGGGTGTCTTTCAGAAACTTTGACATTGTGAGGGATAATATATTATATATAACTACTACTGTACAGATAATTTAAAGGGTTTTCAAAATCAGAACAACCATCAATGTAATGGAGCCAAAGTAAGAGCAAAATGATTGGAAGGTGTATGTATGGTAGAGTTGTATGGGCCCCAGTATGGAAATGCAAAGCCAGTGACAATACATATAGGCCACACATACTACATACTACTGTATATATATGGTAGAGTTGTATGGGCCCCAGTATGGAAATGCAAAGCCAGTGACAATACATATAGACCACACATACTACATACTACTGTATATATATGGTAGAGTTGTATGGGCCCCAGTATGGAAATGCAAAGCCAGTGACAATACATATAGGCCACACATACTACATACTACTGTATATATATGGTAGAGTTGTATGGGCCCCAGTATGGAAATGCAAAGCCAGTGACAATACATATAGGCCACACATACTACATACTACTGTATATATATGGTAGAGTTGTATGGGCCCCAGTATGGAAATGCAAAGCCAGTGACAATACATATAGACCACACATACTACATACTACTGTATATATATGGTAGAGTTGTATGGGCCCCAGTATGGAAATGCAAAGCCAGTAACAATACATATAGAAAGTACATATTGGATAAAGTACTGGAGAACTCACGGATGTGGCACAGAGAGGTTCTGTGTGAGTTCTACACAATTCACACCTTAGTAGGTATGGCCAAGGCTGTACTTACATAGCTAGCACCAGTAGGCATGAATTCCCTAACTGCCCTCTAGGTGCACAGGCAGGTATGCATCTCTTGCTCCACCAACAGCTGCAGGTCTAACACATATAAATATATATATATATATAGTAAATAAATAGTACAATTATGCTCACATTTGAATGTCTAAAACAAGTTAAAAAATGTGTTTAATGCCCAGAATTCCGAGAAATACAGTTATTACACTGCATTCTAGGACCCTCGGCAAGGACATGCAAGTGTGCCCCAAAAAAGCTTTGCTCTTGCAATCCATAACCATCTTAAACATGGCTTCCCTTAAGCATATGCCCACTGTATAAAACAGCTTTGAGCAAAACTAGGGTTGGATTATACACAAGCTAGGCATCCCACCCACTTACAGCTATTTCAAGGTTACTGCCTCTCATCAGTGTGGGACAGGTTCCTTAGCTTGTGTAGTGGGCATTTTGAGTAAGTAGTTCACCACATCAATCATATGATACACGGTGGACAAAAGAGTGATAGAAGCCTCCACTGTTATTATTGTGCAGCACACTGCAAGCCTACTACTTAACAGCCACCTCCTCCCATAGAAAGTAACTTGCTCATGGCACCTGGCTAGAGAAGACAGTCTGTGTGTGAAATATAAAACAAAATAATTAAATGTGTTGGTATGCAAATAAGGCACCACTCCCAGGGAGGCACCCCTAGGCAGATGCCTTGTTCACCTAGTTATAAACCTGGCCAATGGTATGACCTGTAGTGTCTTGCTCCATCTAGCCTGAAAAATATTTTAATAAATATTTTGAAAAGAAAAAAAGTAACATCTGTACGACTCGTAATAAATAAACAGTTTTATATTATACACCGTTAATTATTGTTTATGTAAATATGACAAGAGAGAAATAAAACATCACAGAATGAAAAGTCTGTGCCCTAAATAATGTAAATGTAACAATCCTAATGTAACATTGTTGCAATCAGAGAGGCCGTTACATATTCCTTTTATTCTCTTCAGGAGCAGAAGGGGCCAAATGTTTCTGTATTTTTTATTAATTTGCCATCAAGTAAACAGAACAGAGGCTTATGCTGATTCCCAGAATGTCACAATCAGTTATTCTCCCCCAGCTGCAGCCACAAGCTCGGCGCTCATTTGAACAATTGTAGTTGTCTTAGCATTTTACCATAAAACACAAATTTATTGATTCGCTATTTAGGAAGAAGGACGCAGAATTCTGTTTACCAAATAACAAAACAAAATGAACCAAGTCTGATCTTTTTAATCATAAAACAGCATTTTGTGCAATTGTTCAAACAATCAAATGTCAGGATTTTTTTCGTCAGTTGCCGCATAAAATAAAGTAAATGAATAAAATAAATGGAAGGGCACGCAGTCATACATTTAAAATATCTTCTTTGGAAGAAGTTCATTTTAAGATAGTTAAAATATGTTTAAATTGTGAAAAAACACAGACTGTAATTTATTATATACTTGAAATTACAAAGCTGCCATGTTAGTTTCCACTGATCTACTTATTAGGCAGGAGGAGATTATGAATGCAGAGGAGATTTCTATCCACAGAATGATAATGTAGCATCCAACAGGACCAATAGAAAGCTCATTAGTTCATGAGGACATGTCCTCCTGTAACAGAAACTGCAACAAGCAGCCCAGTAAAGAAAGGAAAGGATGAGGTAAAATACTAAATGCATATAAAATTGAAAGGCTTCTCCCCAAAATGTGTCTATCAAGAGTAGTTTGTCAAATAACCGTATGATTTTGATATATTTTAATATAAAGGGGTTATTTTAGGCAAATAATTACTCTAAATAGGGGCTATATATGTGTGTGCCTCGCGCAGGCAGGAGATAAGGGAAGGAAGCAGCTATGGAAAGGGGTCTTGGGGGGAGCAGCTATGGGAAAGAGTTTTATGGGAAGTGGTCTTACGGAGGGAGCTCTTATGGGAAGGGGTCTTGGGGAGTGCACTAAGTGAGTTGGTAGTGGGGGGCAGCACAAAAAATGTTTTACAACATAGAACAACTGACATAGAAAATCTTCATGGAAAAGTGTTCACTGGGTAACCCCCCCTCCCCGACTTACCTGTTGGAGATAGGATGTTACCAGTCTTGGTGTTATGTTCTTAGTCTTGGTGCTATGTTATTAGTCTTGGTCCTATGTTATTAGTCTTGGTGCTATGTTACTAGTCTTGGTTGCTTGTTATTAGTCTTGGTCCTTTGTTAATAGTCTTGGTTCTATGGTCTTAGTCTTGGTGCTATGCTACTAGTTTTGGTGCTATGTTACTAGTCTGGGTTCTATGTTATTAGTCTTGGTCCTATGTTATTAGTCTTGGTGCTATGTTATTAGTCTTGGTCCTATGTTACTAGTCTTGGTGCTATGTTACTAGTCTTGGTTGCATGTTATTAGTCTTAGTCCTATGTTATTAGTCTTGGTTCTATGCTACTAGTTTTGGTGCTATGTTACTAGTCTGGGTTCTATGTTATTAGTCTTGGTCCTATGTTATTACTCTTGGTGCTATGTTCTTAGTCTTGGTGCTATGTTCTTAATCTTGGTGCTATGTTCTTAATCTTGGTGCTATGTTATTAGTCTTGGTGCTATGTTATTAGTCTTGGTGCTATGTTATTAGTCTTGGTGCTAGGTAACTAGTCTTGGTTGCATGTTATTAGTCTTGGTCCTTTGTTATTAGTCTTTGTTCTATGGTCTTAGTCTTGGTGCAATGCTACTAGTTTTGGTGCTATGTTACTAGTCTTGGTCCTATGTTATTACTCTTGGTCCTATGTTATTACTCTTGGTGCTATGTTACTAGTCTTGGTGCTATGTTACTAGTCTTGGTGCTATGTTCTTAGTCTTGGTCCTGTGTTTTTAGTCTTGGTGCTATGTTACTAGTCTTGGTGCTATGTTCTTAGTCTTGGTGCTATGTTCTTAGTCTTGGTGCTATGTTCTTAGTCTTGGTGCTATGTTCTTAGTCTTGGTCCTATGTTACTAGTCTTGGTGCTATGTTATTAGTCTTGGTGCTATGTTATTAGTCTTGGTGCTATGTTATTAGTCTTGGTGCTATGTTCTTAGTCTTGGTGCTATGTTCTTAGTCTTAGTGCTATATTCGTAGTCTTGGTCCTATGTTCTTAGTCTTGGTGCTATGTTACTAGTCTTGGTGCTATGTTACTAGTCTTGGTGCTATGTTCTTAGTCTTGGTGCTATGTTCTTAGTCTTGGTGCTATGTTCTTAGTCTTGGTACTATGTTATTGGTCTTGGTGCTATGTCATTAGTCTTGGTCCTATGTTATTAGTTTTGGTCCTATGTTATTAGTTTTGGTCCTATGTTATTAGTCTTGGTACTATGTTATTGGTCTTGGTGCTATGTTATTAGTCTTGGTACTGTGTTATTGGTTTTGGTCCTATGTTATTAGGCTTGGTCCTATGTTATTAGTCTTGGTGCTATGTTATTAGACTTGGTGCTATGTTATTAATCTTGGTCCTATGTTATTAGTCTTGGTCCTATGTTATTAGGCTTGGTCCTATGTTATTCATCTTGGTGCTATGTTATTAGTCTTGGTCCTATGTTATTAGGCTTGGTCCTATGTTATTCATCTTGGTGCTATGTTATTAGTCTTGGTGCTATGTTATTAGTCTTGGTCCTATGTTATTAGTCTTGGTCCTATGTTATTCGTCTTGGTGCTTTGTTACTAGTCTTGGTGCTATGTTATTAGTCTTGGTGCTATGTTATTAGTCTTGGTGCTATGTTATTAGTCTTGGTCCTATGTTATTAGTCTTGGTCCTATGTTATTAGTCTTGGTCCTATGTTATTAGCCTTGGTCCTATGTTATTAGTCTTGGTCCTATCAAGCTCTTCCCATGTGACTAGCCCAGTGGGTACATACATTATTAATCCGTGCATTCACTCACTTAGCTAGTCACATATGGGCAAGTTTAGTTATATACAGTACAGAGATCAACATGGCAAGAGATTGTGTGTAGATCAACCACAGCTACAATTTTACAGCATTTTTTTTTTTTTTATAAAAGTATTTTAAACTTGCCCATTTTATACAAAAGCTACTTCTGATAGAATGAGTTTATTTGTCAGCAAATTGTGCTATTTGTCACAACAGCAGTTTGCAGGCAGCGCTGTGTAATGCCAGGTTATCAGTTGGGAGGGTGAAGCTGTTGAATTGGCTGGTAATTACATCAAGTTGGCACAGAGCTGGCATTGCTCAGAGCACAGCCTGGCAGGTTTGTATGCACAGGACAATAAGTGTCTCTGAGCATTAGCGACATCACAGGCCGTTATTACAGATAACATTGTCTATGGGAAATTCCATGGAGAGGACAATTATTAATTGTCCTATTTTTGAATGATGTACTTTAACGTGAAATTTACAGAATATAAATGTATTTACACTTAAGACCCGAAAGTTAAAGTCAACCCTTTGTGACTCTGCTTCTCCATCCCAAGCTATTTATTAAAGGACCCAGAAGGTCCAATGAGCGTCAAAGCACCAGGCTCACTACAGGGTAAGGGTCCTCTCAGGTTGTAGTAAAGTCCTCTCTTAATGTATTAGGAGGGAGGGGCACAATTATTTTTCCATTTGATCTGATAACTGTAAGAGTCAACTGACCATTGAAATATCATTTAACATTTTGTATTGACCCCAACAGGAACCTACATTAAGAAAAGTGGCAAAGAGCCCCCAAATAAGTCTGCACCTAGATAGATATTATGCTGAGGAAGGTCCTTGTATGCTGAGGAAGTTGTGATTTCCTACAATGGAAACAGGAGAATATGAACTACAGATGTTTTCAATAAGTCTAATAGAATTCTAATTGGTTTACAAGGACACACTGCTGAGAAAGCAGCACACACAAGCATTTCACATATATGGGGATCATTCCCACTGTATCATAATTGTATATAATAAGAGATCTTGTCAAGACAGACCTACACTGGTCCTTTATATTGTATAAGTGTTATTTAGGTTATTGTTTATTTGGAAAACAATACTCCAGACAGAAATCTCACTGTTGTGGTGGTGATGGTCAGTGTTGAGGTTCCTTGTTATGGGGATATTTCCTAAGAAAGTCAAATGGTGCAATGTACCCCACAATAGCTTAGAATATACCCGTATAAGTTTGTGTGCTGGGTGCAATCATATGAGCCAGAGAGCAGTCTGTAATAGTGGAGGAGCCACACTATGACGTCGGGTTCTGGGCATATGAAGCCTACTTTAAGGTAAAAATGAAAGGTTTACTTCTTGTAGCCACTGGTACAAATGGGATGTCTTTCTAAACTAGAGGTTCCCAAACTGTGGCCATAGACCATCAATGTTCCACAAGCCTCTGCAGAACGTCTGACATTACAAAGAGGCATGACACATTATTCTAAAAATGTTACAAAATACATAACGAAGAATTTATGAACCATTTAATTGATTATGAATACCCCTGCTATGCTCCAGTATAGTACAATACACAAAACCCATAAAATATCACAGGGTCCAAGAGGCTCTTATAAATTTACAAGTGATTTGTAACCCCACTGCACTTAACTGTATCTCTTTCCTTTTTCTGCTTAAGAACATTATCTATAATTATATTCACAGCAGGTTTTTATTTCAAGGCACGATCTTGTGTCATTTTTCCCCATATGTTATTGTATTAGTGCCATAAATGAAACATGGGAATAATGACAACATTGTATACAGATCCCATATCCACACAAAGCAGGGCTGGATTTGTAATGAATGGGGTCAATTCACCTTAAAAGATACATTCTATAGGATAATGAGTACTGGAGACATTTTGTACATGAACTCTCCAAAACCTTAGGGAATCAGGCCACTCGACTTGACTGCTCACATGATGTAATATCTGGCCAGTCTTCCTCACTTCTGATGCAGGATGAAGAATTTAAAGAACATAGTTTGAAAAAGGTGGTTTATTACATGCGTTATAGCGTTTTATATATATATATATATATATATATATATATATATATATATATATAGTAAATAAAAAAGTACATCTGTGTTCACATTTGAATGTCTAAAGCAAGTTAAAAAAAACCTGCTTCCAGCTCAGAGTTCCGAGAAAACAGTTATTACACTGCATTCTGGGAAGTTGAGCCGGGAGACACAAATATGGCCACAAATGCCTCGCTCTTCATTCCGTAGCCATCATCAATCATGGCTTCCTTTAAGCTTATGCATGCTGTATTACACAGCTTTAATGCAAAGCCAAGGTTGGAATAAAAACACAGGCTGAGTATCCAATCCATGTACAGCTGTTTCAAGCTTACTGGCTATCATCAGCATGGAGCGGGATCTCAGCCTGTGTTGTGGACTTTATGAGTAGGTAGTTCACCACAACAATCATTTATAATATGGTGGGCAAAAGAGCGATAGAAGCCTCCACCGTACAGTAGTACAGTAAATAAAAAGTACATCTGTGTTCACATTTGAATGTCTAAAGCAAGTAAAAAAAAACCTGCTTCCAGCTCAGAGTTCCGAGAAAACAGTTATTACACTGCATTCTGGGAAGTTGAGCCGGGAGACACAAATATGGCCACAAATGCCATATATATATATATTGTGACAAGCTATCCGTCTCCACAGGGTTTGTGCCATTTTTTCCAGGCTTTCATACTTTTCCAAATTTTACTATAATATAAGTGTTACCAAATAATACACCAAAACAAATCACAGAAAACAAGAGGACTAGCTCCCCTCAGAGCCCTAACTTTATTGAGATAGTTCCCTAACAATCTGCTCCCACCCAGCTAAACCTGTGTGGAGCAAAAACAAAACAATCAATCCAATAATTCATAATTACTGGCCTACATTCTTTAGAAGTCCAAGTTTCCACAAAACGATCCACAGCTGCAAGCGTAGGTATCTCTGTCTGTCCCTTCAATGTGGACACTTCTCTCTGGAGGTCTTTTTTCCTAACTCCAATAAACAGCATGCACTTCTGTGTGTTTGTCTTCTGTGTCAAGCAAACTGCTCAGATGAGTTAACTCTTTCAGACCTCCTGGGGAAAGGGAACTTTGTAGAGCATGTGGCTCATACAAATCCCTTGCATCACTCTGTCACAATATGTATACATACATATAATACAGAATAAATATTACACTATATCTATATAACTCTTGAAAAAAATCTATTAAAATTCACTGTTAGACCATTTGTGGGCACATTTGCATGTCGCAGCTCAACTTCCCAGAATGCAGTGCAATAACTGTTTTTCTCGGAACTCTGAGCTGGAAGCAGGTTTTTTTACTTGCTTTAGACATTCAAATGTGAACACAGATGTACTTTTTTATTTACTATATATATATATATATATATATATATATATGTGTGTATATATATATATATATATATATATATATATATTGTAATGTATAGTGTATATTGTTTTGAACACAATAATCCTTTAAGTAAAACCTCATCTTCAGCAGCACATGAACAGCACATTAGCCCCGGCTGCGACGCTCTGCAGATCACACCCAGGTTTTTCTAGAACCCACTGGTGGTGTCTTTGATTAGACTTTGCTCTGATTACTATTGCTCATGCAGCTGGCCGGCCTGTATAATAATGTGCTGAGGCCACAGAAAGAACATCATTTCCACGTACTCTGCAATTCCATTGCGGCCCTGATTGCATAAAAATATACATTGCATTGCAGTGAATGTAACAGACTATGGCCAATCAAGGGATCAAAATATCACTGATTGGATATTATTACAAGAACATATTGCTGCAAATAAAGGCAAACAAAGCCGGGCTATCCATATCTGTCCAGCTGTTCACACCATAGCATATAATCTATCAAAGGTTCTTATTAAGTGGAAATAAGTATTTGTAGAAAAAAATCAACTTTCCAAATTATTTTATTAAACTTGGTTTGCAAAAAAATACTTTAATTTACAATTTATGATATCATTATTTTCAGTATTTTATAGTACCATATATTTTATTTTTATTTTTTTTGTATCTGTTTTATTTTTAAATCCTAATTTCTCTGAGCTGCAGCAGTGCTGTACTTTTAATAATTTATGAATATTGCAGTTGTTATTGATGTATCTGTAAAAACTTATTACATGCTTGGATAATCCATAGTAAAGATTTCAATGAGTAACGTAACAATTGATTGAAATACCCACCTGCTCACAAGTTGACCGTGGCATCTATGGGTGACTGACCAGTGTAACAAGTCATAAGAGCGCCATCATGTGTCCAAAATGTGTGTGCATCTCCACATGATGCCATTGATTAACCTGCCAGAATTCAGTATGCAGGACATCATGCTAAGACATTGATTCTCAAATGTTTCCTCAAGACCGCCCATGCTTTATGTTTTACACTGTGTGAAGCTTTACACCCTGCATAGTAATTGCTTCACCTGTTAAACCTAAATCATGTTTTGTGTGAGGGTTGGTAGGTTGCTTAAAAATGGCTGAGACCACTAAAGATCTCTGAGCTGCATCTCAACAACATAGGCTCTTATAGACTGTAAACAGTAGAGATTTCCATAAGTATTATTAAGGCATTGGATCTAAGATGACTATATATCAATAGGGCTCTCCAAACAAAATCCTCCCCACTAGCATAAATACATTAACTAAAACAGTAGAAGCTCCAAATATGGTACCATTGGCTGTGATCTCTCCATTAGTAAATAAATAAATAGTAAATAAATCAGAAATGCTGTTAGACAGGTAAAAAATGCAAACTTCAATGTAACTTACTGTATAAAAATGTAATTTTTTAAAATAATGCTCAAATGACTTGTTATTGTCTATAGTTTTTATTATACCATAGATCATAAAAAGTCTGTTGGATTTTATTTACTTTCTACTGTTTTGCCCAATATCAAGAAAAGGTTATCAAAATACTGCAGGGTTCCTTTAACATCCGCAGCTCTCTATTCAGAAAAAGCTTTGAGCCATATAAGTTTCTGAGGGTCTTTACTACTCTATACAAATCAAGGTTATAGTTTCTAAAACCAGGATTTATTTGGGAATTATTGAGACTGGTTTGTATTCCTGGCTCCTGATGTCCACGTCTGGCACAGAACTGTCACATGGTGCACTAATAACAGCGAGCCCCCAAGGGATAAGTGAGAGCCCCCCAACCCGCGGCTCGTACATCACTGTCAGCTTTGCCCTTATAGCGTTCGCTCCTGATGTGTGATACGTTTTCCTTTTGAAGGAATGATGATATTTGTCAAAAAACACCGGGAGACGTGGAGATTTATATGTCACAATCAGGGCTCAGACCGGACACAAAGTATTGTGAGATCTCAGAAAATATAATTTATCTCAGACTTGTTCCTCTTCCAAAGCAAATAACAAAAATTACAGCCCTTGTGTCAAAAAATAACAATTATTTAGAGGCCTCTGGAGAATTCGGGTAAAATGAATAACATTCCCTTTTGTCTACAGTAATATTTTATTGGAAATGTTGCTTTTAAAGGAGTTGGATAAATGTCATTTCAGAGAAGAAAAACAGGGAGAGAAATATTGTTTTCCCTGCCAAAAAATCTGATTTACTCCCCAGCTAGCTGTATATTTTACTTTGTCTTTTCACCAAATTTAGCAAACTCACCAAGGCCAAAACTGAAGATTTTTCTTAACTTTTGGAATATACTAGTTATATATAGGTGTTGTATTTGTCACAACCCAGGGGAAGTGGGGTCTGCATTCACCCCCAAACATCTTGCCTTCTACTACAGAAATACAGCCCAAGATCATAATTACATCACACATAACTGTAACAAAGTGTCACAGGCTCTTAAAACAAGTGTCATGGTCATTGTAATAGCCTTTGAGGTTGGTAGCCACATGGGCTAGTGTCCGTCCATGGTCAGTTGTTCCCAAAAACACTGTCCATGGGTCCAGGGGATTGTGACAGTGTATTTTTGTGCCATAAAGGGCCCTTGCTTGTGGGGTTCGTGGGTGTCCCACCCTGGCCTCAAAAAGTGGGTAGTTACAGTATTATTCTTCTAAATTAATTTAATTGCTGATATTTTTCTATGTAATGACGGAAAGTTGGGGGCTGTTTGTGTCCTGGTTTCGGGGGCTGTTTGTGTCCTGGTTTCGGGGGCTGTTTGTGTCCTGGTTTCGGGGGCTGTTTGTGTCCTGGTTTCGGGGGCTGTTTGTGTCCTGGTTTCGGGGGCTGTTTATGTTACCCCTTTGCTGGGCGGCTGGGTGACATAGTTGGGACAATCTCCATCGGAAATGAAGTGAGATCTATGGAGCAGATCAGTGTAAGCAATAGTGTGAGCATGCTCAGGTGCATCAGGTGCAGGTCCTGCTCTGGGTCTCCCTGATTGCTGCTCTCATCTGGATGTACATGACTAGCGAGCACTGCAAACAGGGGCGGAGCAACAGGTGGTGCAAGTGGCGCAAAGCATCAGGGCCTTCCTCTGAGGGGGGCACAACTATGGGAAGGGGTCTTGGGGGGTGCAGTTATGGGAAAGGATCTTAGGGAGGGGTGCTTTTATGGGAAAGGGTAACGAGGGGAAGGGGTCTTTTGGAGGGGCACTGAGGAATTTGGTACCAAGGTGAGGGCCCATTGCAAAAAAAAATCTGTACATGGACTGGCATCAGAGCAAATAGGTGTCTGCTCTTCATTGTTCAAATTCCAGAGAGGCGAATGAGCAGAAACCTGAATTTTCTGCCATAAGAAATTACAAGGAAATGTAAGAAAACTGGAAATGCAAGCAGTCTTACCATAGGCTTAAAAGGGGCACACACCCCTGCAATCTAATTGGCTACAGTAAAGTCACAGCATGTGGGTGGACTTGGACTTTTATTAATATTATTATTATTATTATTATTAACTTTTATTTGTAACGCACCAACATATTCCATAGCGCAATACAGGGAATAAAAAACAAGGAAAAATACAGCATTAACAATCTTCCAAAATTGGAGGACCCTGTTTTGAGCTTAGAATCTTTGCAGAGGGTGTTTTTCTTAAAGCTTCCTAGAAGACTGAAAACTCGCCACTGGGAGGGACAGAACCAGGGAAAGTTTAAACAGATAAGGAATAACAAGGGTCAGAAGGGAAGCAAAAGTTAGAAAGGTTTTTCCTTTAGAGGGAGAGAGAAGGAACAGAGGCGAGGGCTCTAGCATTTACATAAACACAGATTTTATTAAGTTCAAAATTCAACATGTTTTTAGTAGATCTTTATTGTGTCCAAATTGTGCTGAATTAAGTGGCCCCTAACCACATAGGCCCATACTTTTAGGCAACGGAATTTTTTTTTATCATCTTTGAAATACATTGGGGCAAATTAGTTTCTTCATTATCATTAAAATACGTAAACTCCATCGCACTTTATAATAAATCAGTAAATATACCACAGGAAATAACCAGCCCTGCCGGATATATCTAATTATTTTGCTAATACAGGACGCGAAAACACAATTAATCTTTTAAAACTACATTATATTTTCAAAAACCATTTCCATTTATATCCTCTGACTAATATTACATTGTAACAAATAACTAAAAGCTTATATGTTCTTTCACATTTAATTACAAAGTTATTCTTAGTATTTCCAATTTGAGTCGTCTATAAACCTAAAGCCGTTACTATTGTAATTTCCTTTTGAATTTATACCTGAACTTCCAGTTTAATGTCATTACATTCACATATTAAACAAAACACAATATCCCAAATCAATACTTTTTAAATGTCCCGGCTGCTTTTTCTCCATTAACAGAAAATGGATACATTGTAGCGGCTTCTTGTGATGATTTGTGTTTTTCTCATTTATTCAGAAAAATGTAACCGTGGAGCGGAATGAAAAGCTCGTTCTCATACATTACATTATGACATTTCTGGAGTCAGTTTGTGGTATATTTTAATTGAGGAATATTGGAATTCTTGTCGGATTAAATTATTGCGTAGTGACTGAGGGTCTGAGTAGTCTGCCCAGGTGCCAAGGAGCCTCCAAGGATGTATGTGATTAAATGAGTGGCGATATATACAGATACAGATCTATAGCATATTATACAGGTTTGTATTATAGTTTTATGGTTTTATTATATTGTTATAGAATATTAAATATTTCTACAGGGAGGGGTGCTCTGTCTGTTTGCCTTTCTCTGGATCAATTAACAATTAACAATTAATCTGCATATTGCAGATCAGAGGAGATCTAAAAAGGTTGAACGTGATGGACTAAAAGTATTTTTTCAACCTCAATTACTATGTAATTATGTAGTATTGTTATACAGTTCTATATTGTTATGTATTTCTATTATGGCATTAGACCACTAGACTATAATAATCTGTATATGTATAGTACCATTACTCTATATATCAGTGGTGGAGATAATAACTGGAGGGCCCCAGTGCAAAATAATTTGGGGCCCTTCCTTGCAACCTCCCTATCTACCCTGGACGGTTCAATGAAAAATTATATGGGAATGGTCAGATTACCGCTATGGTGGTCAGATTGCCTTTTTATAAGGAAATTATCCACAGTTCTTATCTAATAAAATAAGATTCCTCCTTTATTGGCAGTAGCAAAGGGCCCCTACCCTGTTATGGCCCCTGGTGCTTGGCACCTGCTGCACCAGCAGTAGCTCTGCCAATGCATTATACAGTGGTACATTAATATACAGTTTAATGTATTTTATACAGCTCTATAAAATATACAGATACACCATTATTATACAGTAGTACAAAATAAACAACTACAATATTATTATAGAGTGCTACAGAATATACAGCTATAGCATTATTATACAGCTCTGTGGCATTACAGAAGTAACAATATTATTATACCGCTATAGCTCTATATTATTATTATACTCTTCTGTAGTAATCATAAAGCTCTATTACTATATGGCTCTACCGTATTATCAGTCTGCTCTCCTGTGTTATTTTACAGCTCTCAACATTATTATTATATATACTTATACATAGTTTACATGTATTCATGCTACAGGTATATATTTAGTTTCACTGTGTAATGTTATGTTCAGATAGTACTAATATACAGTAATGAATTAGTAAATATATTATCAGTCTCGTTATCCATTGCTATTATTACACTGTCATTTTAAACTTACACTGTTTTATTATACAGTTCTACCTATTATTATTCAGTATTACAAGAATTATTTCTTTGGCTGCTCATCCCACTAGCCCAGGCTGTGCTGACCCAGTCTCCTAATATGGCATTATTTGTTTTTTAACTATCTATAAAGCACCGCACGTGTTCCTTGGTGCTGTCCAGATGAGTAAAATGGGCTATAATAACTAAGTGAGAGCTTTATGACTAGTGTGGGGAATGTTCTCCAGTGCCTAACTTATTCTTCTAGCTTTCAATTTACTAGTAAGGAGTTTCTCACCTTAGTGAATCTTGCCCCAAAATGTCATAAGATAAGCAAACATATTTCCATACACAAATATAGAAGGGGTTGAGGCAGGTGATCAAGGTTCAATGCAGCGGGCCATGTGGCAATAAAATGTGAAGCCTGGCAATGCTGTTTGTCACACAATGCAATGTTCTGCCCCCTCTGAGCACCTTCAGCGCTCATCGTGATTCCCGCGCTGAGCGCCTCTGGCATTTATCTCGTGGCTCGCAATGAGGGCCTTTGGCACTCATTGCGAGCCTCTCCTTCCATCTACTTCACCGCTCATTACAACTTGCAACTTGTGTGCTTGGGAATGCCATGTGTCTCTTTCCACCATCTTCCCTGTGTGTTTCTTCTCTCCGTCTCTGCTTAATCTTTGCGTTGTGCGCTCTGACTGCCGTTGGTTTTATTTTCAAAGTCCTGCTTGCCTGGCGTTCTTTGCCTGTGTCCCGCGTGCCTGGCATTGTTGGTGTGTTACTGTCTTTGCCGTTGTGTACTTTCTAAGTCCAGTGTGCCTAGCGTTGTTCGTCTGTGTGCCGCATGCCTGGCGTTGTTGGTGTGTTACTGTCTTTGCCGTTGTGTATTTTTTAAGTCCAGTGTGCCTAGCGTTGCTCGTCTGTGTGCCGCATGCCTGCCATTGTTGGTGTGTTACTGTCTTTGCCGTCGTGTATTTTTTAAGTCCAGTTTGCCTAGTGTTGTTTGTCTGTGTGCTGCGTGCCTGGCATTGTTGGTGTAAGTGTTACTGTCTTTTGCATTTTCTAAGTTCTGCATGCCTGGCTTTCCTGAGCCTCATTTTCATCTTGTTTCAGAATTTTTACATATTTTAACTTGCATCCTCACTCACAGGCTCCCTGGCTCTCCCCCTGTGCTGTGTGTGAGTGTGTAGGTGAATTTGATGCATATTTGTATGTTTTCGCCATCTTTTCCAGTTCGGAGGTTCGGCCGTTAAAGTCCTACTTTTGCAAACGCGTACCTCAACGACTCGCCTCGCTTTGCGAGGCTCGCAAAGCATGATGACAAATAGCAGTTTGACAACTATTATATGTGATTGGACTTACTAATAACACCGTATATATATATATATATATATATATATATATATATATATATATATATATATATATATGTATATTTATATATTTGTTGTGCTTGAAAAGGCCAAGGAGACCAATCCTACCCGCAGGTTGTCTCGGTTCTGTATCCCTGCTAACAGGGCGGCTTAACCAGATTTAAGGACAAGTTACAGATTCTATGGCCAAGTTTCCTGGTTCTGGGACAAGTTGCAGAAATTAATTTCTGATTAAAAAATAATAAACACCATCCATTTAAATGAAACACACCATGCATATGTGTTCCAGACAGAGCATAAACTGTATTTGTGTCGGTACATCATTTTATACAGGTTTTGCCCCAATCAGCAGTGGGCCACTTTCTGCCCATTTGAATTACCCCCACGTGGGCTCCAAGGAGTTTATGAGTAGAAGAAGAAGGGCAAGTTAAAACAAGAGGTGGTGTGATAAATAAGCCAATGGGGAGTCTGGAACTCATAGTGCCACTGTAGTCTCATATTTCCATGTTGTTTTACAAATCTTCACATCATAATGGACATTGTCTTTTTATATTACTTATTATATCATAGAGATAAGCTTGAACCTGCTTCTGTTGAAATAGATTAATCTGTAGTGCAAGTGGTTTCAATAGAACTAATGCAAATCTTTTCAGTCCTCTAAGCATCTTCTTGTAGAGAAAGTAGTTCTTAAAAGCATCTTAGTCAAAAAATATGTCTACCTGCTGTAAAAAATACATGTATAGATAAAAACATGAAAGGCTGATTTCACTTTTTTTCTCATGGCTATATATGATTAACTCTTCTGAGACAAGATAGATGGATAGATAGATAGATAGATAGATAGATAGATAGATAGATAGATAGATAGATAGATAGATAGATAGATAGATAGATAGATGTTTAATTATTGGTGATAAAGGGGTGTCCATTTATCTGGTATACCCTATTACCTGGTTTTGCTGTAGGTGATCTTATTATATATATTCTTGTATCTTTTCGATAGCTGCCGCAATACGTCCATGTACAAGGCTGGGCCTCTAATTAGTGCCTCCCTAATTCAGTTCACAGGATATGTTTAGTAATATTTATTCTGTCCCTTGCAGCTTTAAAATGCTGAGTATTCACATGTGTGAGATATGTTCCTGGTTTTGCCTTCAGATGTTCATGTAAATACATTGCACACTTCTTTATCGCGGTTGCTATTTCCCCCAAATGAATAATGCTTTTGTTACCTTATGATTAAACACGTGTTCCATTAATTCCACAGAGCTGCTTGGCTGGGTGTTTTGCTTAATGTGCTTCACCCTGAGATTTGGGAGTCAGAAACATACAGATGGATTCAGGGAAATCTGCATCTCTTTTACATTTATTAAAAACATGTTTGTGGAGACAACTAAATAACAAGATATAGTTTACTGAATTGTATCCCAGGCAGGCGCATGATCTATGGTATATTGTAATAAGATGAGGATACATGGGTCGCCTCTGTTTCCATTCGGTTGTTCACGGATGGTGTGGATGATCTGTAGGGGGTGATGATCTATGAGAGGTGCAAGGAGAGGGCGGGTGACGTGAAAGGAGTGATGATCTATGAGGGGGTGCAGGGAGAGGGTGGGTGATCTGTATGGGGTGATGATATATGAGGGGTGCAGGGAGAGAGTGGGTGATCTGTATAAGGTGATGATCTATGAGGGGGTGCAGGAAGAGGGTGGGTGATCTGTATGGGGTGATGATATATGAGGGGTGCAGGGAGAGAGTGGGTGATCTGTATAAGGTGATGATCTATGAGGGGGTGCAGGAAGAGGGTGGGTGATCTGTATGGGGTGATGATATATGAGGGGTGCAGGGAGAGAGTGGGTGATCTGTATAAGGTGATGATCTATGAGGGGGTGCAGGAAGAGGGTGGGTGATCTGTATGGGGTGATGATCTATGAGGGGTGCAGGAAGAAGGTGGGTGATCTGTATGGGGTGATGATATATGAGGGGTGCAGGGAGAGAGTGGGTGATCTGTATAAGGTGATGATCTATGAGGGGGTGCAGGGAGAGGGTGGGTGATCTGTATGGGGTGATGATATATGAGGGGTGCAGGGAGAGGGTGGGTGATCTGTATGGCGTGATGATCTATGAGGGGGTGCAGGAAGAGGGTGGGTGATCTGTATGGGGTGATGATCTATGAGGGGTGCAGGAAGAAGGTGGATGATCTATAAGGGGTGCAGGAAGAGGGTGGGTGATCTGTATGGCGTGATGATCTATGAGGGGGTGCAGGAAGAGGGTGGGTGATCTGTATGGGGTGATGATCTATGAGGGGTGCAGGAAGAAGGTGGATGATCTATAAGGGGTGCAGGAAGAGGGTGGGTGATCTGTATGGCGTGATGATCTATGAGGGGGTGCAGGAAGAGGGTGGGTGATCTGTATGGGGTGATGATCTATGAGGGGTGCAGGAAGAAGGTGGATGATCTATAAGGGGTGCAGGAAGAGGGTGGGTGATCTGTATGGCGTGATGATCTATGAGGGGGTGCAGGAAGAGGGGGGGTAATCTGTATGGGGTGATGATCTATGAGGGCTGCAGGGAGAGGACGGGTGATCTGTATGGGGTGATGATCCATGAGGGGGTGCAAGGAGAGGGTGGGTTATCAATAAGGGGTGCAGGAAGGGGGTGGGTGATCTGTATGGGGTGATGATCTATGAGGGGTGCAGGAAGAGGGGGGGTGATCTGTATGGGGTGATGATCTATGAGGGGGTGCAAGGAGAGGGTTGGTGACCTGAAAGGGGTGATGATCTGTGAGGGCGTGTGTACATAGACTGTATGATTTGTAAGGGGTTTTGATTCATGTAGAAGTTGAGGGGGAGAGAGTAAGAGGTGATGATCTATGATGTGATGGGAGGATATATGAGGAGGGAAGAAAGATAATCTGTAAAATGTGATTATACATGGGGTGAGTGATTGGTGAGTGGGTGAATTACCTATAGGGAGTGATGACTATGAGGTGATACAGAAAGAGCGTTAATGGCTAATAAGGGGCTCGGAATAGATACAAAAAATGTATTACATATAAGAAATAACGATCTGTGAGGGTGAAAGTGTGAATATTCTTTTTGAGGTCCTCGTGTATTTGCTGGGTGATCCAAAAGAGCTTGATTACATTTGCGAAGGTCTATGATCTATAAGGGACAATAATATTACATTTAAGATTTTTATTACAAATCTTACATTTTGTTTTACCTATATTTCCATTTGTTTCCCATATGTAACCTTGGAGTGTAACATGAATTTGAAAGTATCACACAGCTGAGATTTAGTGCAGTATAATATTTCCAGATGTTATTTGTTTCCATGAGTCGTTACTTATTTACAATTTTTATGGATAAAACATATACAGGGGGATTTCAATATATTTACTTCTTATTGTAAAATTCAGATGAGCAGCTCGAGGCTTTGCCTACATATATGGTTTCCATGAGGAACCATATGGAAAGCAGTAATTGAAAATACTATAGCGTAGCAAACAAGAATGCATAATAAAGTTGGGTCATAAATTGAAATTTCCATTATCATGAACATATAATGCAAGCAAACTGTTGTCTTAGTGTAAGGGACAGGACTACAAAATGAAGCAGACCATTACATAGAGCACCTAATCATTTCTGTACCCTTGTATTTGTAGCGGAACGAGAAAGAGTTTCTTTACAGGAAGCTTATCTAATTTTATTTATTATGATGTTTTATTTCTTTTTTTACACCCCCATCAATACCAGTTCCCATTCGTGACATGTTGTAGTTGTGTTTGAATGTAAAATAGTATGAACCGGCCCATTGCTAGACTGTGATCCAAGCCAGGAAGAGTCACTCGTATTGCTAGAAATGAGTCTGTTCTTTACACAACCTTCATCTGTTATTAGTTACTAGTAAATTGCCCATCAGAAATGACGGTATCATTTTTTATTTTTCCCTCCCCCCTCTTCTTCCCTTGTGTCTCTGCCCCCCTTCCCTGTGTCTCTTCCCCCTTCCCTCCCCAGTGTCCCCCCTCCCCTGTGTCTCTTCCCCCTTCCCTCCCCAGTGTCCCCCCTCCCCTGTGTCTCTTCCCATCTTCCCTCCCCAGTGTCTACCCCTTCCCTCCCCAGTGTCCCCCCTCCCTGTGTCTCTTCCCCCTTGCCTCCCCTGTGTCTCCCCCCCTTCCCTCCCCTGTGTCTTCCCCCCCATTCTCCACGCTGTGTGTCTCCCCCACTTCCCTCCCCTGTGTCTATTCCCCCTTCCCTCTCCTGCATCTCTTGTTCCCTCTCCCCTCCCCTGTTTCTCTTCCCCCTCTTCCCTCCCCTGTGTCTACTCCCCCTTCACTTCCCTTCCCTTGTGTCTCTCCCCCCTCTCCCCTCCCTGTATATTTCCCCCTCTCCTCTCCCCTGTGTCTCTTCCCCCTTCTGTTCCCTGTGTCTCCCCCCCCCCCCCCTCTACCCTGTATTTATGGCAGCAAAATAAATCATAGAAATTATTAAAAGGCCATTTACCTCACTTCTAGGTGTGACAGAGCACAATATTGTATGTTAAAATGATCTATTTTTTTCTAAATGACACTAATAACAGCTAAAAAAATCTAAAGTTTTATGTCCGTTTACAAACACATCCTCTCCTGCCTATTTACAGTTTCATAATTAATAACAGACAACCACGCCGCACAGTGAGGACAGTGATTGATAGAAGTTTTTTCCCCTGAACTCAGGAATGCACTCAAAAGTTAAACCACAATTGACCTGTTTAGGTGATTCCAGGATGACATGCTCTGCACATATTGATTTGTTGAGGGTTAGCCCTATTTTTTCATTTGCTCAATACACAGAGCTGTAGCGGTGAGTCTGGCAGTGGGTAGTTAATGGCACATGTAAACACAGACTTTATTGAGCTCTCAGTGAAAAAAAAGTATTTAAAAAAATCAGAAAGTATTTCAACATTCATTTAGGGGATCTTTACTGTGATGTAGTCTAAATTGTGCTGAATGAAATGGCCATTTAATAAAAAGGTCACATATACTGTGGTCTTATTAAATTATAAATAATGCAGATGTAACACATGAGGGGTGTGGGCATGGGGATTGTATCATAATAATATTAATAATGAACAATTAATCTTGACCTAAACCATTTTACATGTATGCTAAAATCTGACAATTTAGTGACTCTTAAACATTTGATTTTATCCCATAAAAAGTGAAATTACTTAAATTGGATTTTTTTTCTCTTTTTACAGGAACAGGACCTATTTTTGCCTCCGATCCAATCCTCTATGTGTTCCTGTTGATATTTCATCAGCTTGCGTACTTAATATTCGATCACTGATGGACAGTTTTGTGAATCATTCCTGAAACCAACCAAACAACCATAGGATCCTATAAATACAAAAATGTAAAAAAAAAAAAAACCTTTAATGACAGCTGCAAATTTAAAGAAGGACAGGAAAAGACTGAAAGAAGCATGGCAAATACTACATGGTGACAAAAAACAATATTTTTGGAGAACTTACACACAAATTAAACCACACAAAAATGCATCTAGTTTCCAAAAGAGATAAAAAGGTCGGAGTAACGCCTTGCTGTGTGCATGGCATCAACCATTTCCTTTAACGTAACGTACCAGGCGTTTCTTTCCCAAGTTTCCTCGTCATCTTGCACGAACTGTTGAGCAGTTATTTTTACGACAATATGTAAATTTATTGAGTTTAAAGACCTTCCAACGAAGGGAATATTTTTCGGTAGAATGTGTTTGTCTTTTTTTTTTTTTTTGTTCTTGTTTTTTTCCCTCCTATTTTTTTATTAAATTATTTCTTTTCAGTTTTTTTTTTTTTCGTTATCCAGAGGCACATGTTACCATCATTATTAATCACCGTCAATAATATTTATTTTTAAATAAGGATTGGAAACAAGGTAAGGCAATTTGTTTATAAAAACTGTATTGTATAATGCTGAATAACAGTTGAATAAAATGATTTTGAAATAAGACATCTGGTTGTTCACTGTTACTTTACGGGCAGGAAATTTATTTGTTCACCAATCTCTTTGTAGAAGACGTTTGTATTATATTTTTCAAAAGGAAAATAAAATAATCGCACTAGAACCATCTATTGTGTTGTTCGTTGTACGATATAATATCTTAGTTATCCAACACATGCTTTCTTCAGATGGTTTGTGATGGTGGTATATGGACTCCAAGTACCATAGCTAATAAATCATCCAAGTTACATACAAACCGTAGAGCAGAGCAAGAGACCTGTAATGAGCAGATATATTAAAAGGAAATACAACTCAATATTACTGAAAATAGAAATAATCACAACTTTGAAGGCTTGGTTGTCCTTTTGTAATGTGGATGTAATGCCTAAATATTACTGAGAAATTAAAACTGTGTCAATGTATGGTTCATTATTATTTTGTCTTTTAGTACTCTAATTTAGTAAGAAATGTGGGATTCAAAGAAAACAGAAGAAATTAAGCAAACTGAAACTGATTTAAATTCACAATTGTAATCTGAGCATTTATTTTCTGTTTTTAGTTCGCCATGCCTCTATGTTTGTAGCTTATAAAGGGTGTTTTGTTGATCCACATTTGACTCTATAGTTGTAGTTTACTGACACTGTTGACTTGTAAAGAGTTTTTTTGGGGGGTTCAATGTATTTAAATAGAAATAGGCCAGTGCTTCTATTGTACAAATGTGTTTTTTTGGGTCATATGAAGTTTTGTTATTTTAATGTTGAACATTTTTAAATGACTAGAATCACCAACTAGCAGTCTTTTGGCTTCAGTCACCACATCTCATTGCTCTTTACTTTCCTGTGTGTATGGCCAGTCAGTTTTTTTACATGTATGTTGCAATAGTTTCCATTCAAACTGACTAGCCAATTAGTGAAGTTGCTTATTGCCAAATCAAAGGGTTACTTCTCCGTACTGCTCTTTTGACGCAGTAGATCCTCCACATGGTCCCCTCTTTACTCATATGTCTTTATGACCCCATTATTTCATGATTAGACTCATATTTCTCTATCTAATCCTTCAGTACCTTCTACGGAGGTACATTTTCCTCTTTATGGTCCCTGTGTGTTTTGGGGTACTTCAAGGCCCAGTCCCTGCTTTCCTACATCAAACATCATCTCTTGGCAAGCTAATCATGCCTTTTTGGCTTGAGTTCCATCTTTACATCACTGAAACCCAAACCAACTTTCTTCTGCAGAACTATAATCCTCCTGGCAAATCATGTCATAACATATTTTTCTGACATTTCCTCCAGGATTGCCACCCAGCATCTAAAAATTAACAGAAGTGTTACTTATTACCCCATAATCATTTAACTTTACATGTGTGATTTCATTTTCCGCAGACAATACCACCATCACTCCAACATCTCACGTCTATTGTGTCACTCACTACATCTTGCCACCTCAATCTCTAGAACATCTCCAATATCTGTCATTTCCTCACACTATTCTACAAATACCCTAATCTCATTTTTAATCAAGTTCTGCTTGTCCACTTTGGCGCCTTCCACTCATATGCCTGTCCCCACTCCAGTCATCTGATGCTCACCTCTGCCAGACTCTACTCTTCCTCCTCAAAGACAAACTTCCATGTTGTTGTTGTATATATATGCAAATGACCTGCTCATGCATAATAATAAACTGCTTTGATGTGCTACTTAGGATTAAAATCATATATTTTCCATTATCTTTTCATACTCTACTCTGAAATTACCTAAAAACTTGGAAATGATCATAAATACATCCAGCCAAATGTCTTCTATTAAATAGCAAGTCCACCACCACATGTGGTAACAATCCACACCCCCACCACCATAATCAGACCTTGAGAAACCCATTTTATACCACTGATTTAGTGTTATGTGCCATGTGAACAAACGTTTATAGTCATTTTCCTTATTTGCTGCGTTATTACATTTTTTTGCCAGACTGCACAAACTTTTGAATTTTTTCTGCTATTTGGAGATCTAGGTTTTTTTCCGAATGCCATCTAATATCTATTTTTTTTATAAAGTGCCTAAAACAAAATTCTACAAATTGATGTTTTGAATCTTTATTCTGTAATTCTCACCTAAAATTTCCAATCTTTTTTTTCTTGCCCAAATGTTTTAATTAATGAATTACTTAAATGTATATTCATCAAGCCTAACTTAAATCTTCCTTTCAATTCTTCATTACTTATTCATTTTCTATCGCTCCCCATTAAGTGGGAGCTGCTTGTGACATCTGCTCTTTAACAGGTTTCGTGACTTATTTTTCCTTTCCGAAACAGTGTATTATAGAGAATAGGGCACATAATAAATAACTTTCTTTTTCATTTAAATCTGTACTTTATAGAGTCCCACATTTTCTAACTAAAACTTCCTATAACCAGATCCCTGGCATTTCCTGTTTCTCCCAATCTTTGGAGCCTCCCACCTCTCTCTGGTAATGCCGGCTCAGTAAACATGATATTTATGCTGAATAATAATTAAATTCTCTATTAGGAGTACTTAAACCATCTAATGTCAATGGTTTATCCAATGTGTCCTTAATTATTATTCTTTTTGCATTCAATGTTAACTTTTCCATTGCGGCGCCATAAACAAGATTATTTTTGGCGGTAACAACAGTTTCACCAATTATCTCTACCCATGACATGCGTTACAGAGCTATTAAATAGACCAAGCTACAAGTTACGGGCCATAGACGCAAACCCATAAACAATTCTTGTGCACGTTATATGTGCGGCCGTGAAAATGAACAATTAGTCAAACCCGGAATTACGAGTTTAGACAGAGCCAATGGCAAATGAGAACATCATCATGACATCACTGACAAATGGAGGTTAGATTTCAAGGCCATAAGAGTTTCAATTACGAGTTACGATCGGACCCGCATTCCAGAAATAATGCAATATTAATAAATCAGTAAATATGATATTTCAGTCCATGCGAGTCCCATTATATGTATTAACACATTGATTGCCGGGATCGATATAACATGGAAATTAAACAGAAATAAAAGCATTTTTATATTGCAGATTTGCGAGCTTGAGAATGTTGTGTTATTAATTTTAATATTTAACATCACTTTCCCTTTTATTGAAAATACATTAGTGTGTGTATATGTGCATTTACAGTGCTACATGTGGTACTTTAACTCCCTAGCGGGTCCTCTCTAGTACTCGTTGGCTTTTTGGCTCCATTTGCAGGTTACGGGTTTGAACGCTAGTGGATTCCTAACATTTGAATAGTGATTTTCGAATGTAACAGTTACGGGCTTGACAGATCAAAGGATTTGCGGCCACGGAGTTCAAATTTCGACATCCTGTAGGGTTTTTCCGCATGTAACCCGCAGATCGTTGGCGTGTTTCGTCTTGCAAGCTCGGTTACGGGCTATGGTTTTACACGTTGAGGGAATTTAATAGGGCTGACAGACCACTTTTCATCTTCTTCCACAAATATGGATAGTTTTCAGGTTATAAAAACTCATATTTAACATTATATGAAATCCTAAACATTTTAACTTATTTGACCATCCATATGGGAAATGTTGTTCTAAGATGTTTTTTAATACTCTCATTTACTGTTGCATAAAATATTTCTGACTTTCTTAAATTTATTTAAAATTTAGAAACGTTATACAATTTGTTTATTGTGTTATATCTGGTATCCACATGAAATGATTGGAAATAAACATTATGATATTATCTGTGTATAGTAACAATTTATACTTTGTTTTATTATAGCACATACCTCCTATGTTAAGGTTAAAACTAGGTGGGTGTACCATCAAACAAATCTCTATCTTTCCTTGATGGTGGTCTAATCATGTAGATGACTCCTCCCATCGATGATCTACCTGTAGACCACCATCAAGATAGAGATTTGCTTGATGGTGGTCTAGTCAGGTAGATCGCCCATGGAAAAGAGGTATTTACTGCTTCCTTCTGGAGAGTTTATGGGCAAATTTTCAGAGAGTGTTAGAAGAAGTGATGAGTGGGGGATATCTGATAGAACGAAACAGAAGGTTCAATAGGTTAGGAGAATAGAGAAGTACGAGTGCGATGAGGCAATTATGAATGCATAAGTCATGGACAACACTGAGAAGGTGGTTTGGGGAGTATTTGGAGATTAGAGATGACAGCATGTGTGGTACTGCTGTGGTCTTTGTAGGTGAAGGTCATCATCAAGCCAGTAATTGCCTAGTCATAATAATAATAATAATAATGATGGCACCTGAGGACTAATACTAAATATATTGTGTTAGACATATACAGTTGTATCGATGTTCTACAAATGTCTAAACAAAATCAGAATTGATCTAGGTTTGCGAGTAGTCCATACCGACCTATATTTGTAGCAAAACATTCTACCTCAAATGGTTAGTTGGCGTTTATGAACCCTAATAAAATGGGCAAAGATCTCCAAGCTTTGTAGCTGGTAATGGAGGTTTCAATGTTTTTTTTCCAATGGGAAAGTTATTAGAAAACCGCTACCAAAGCCTTGATAATTCCGTTGGCAGGTCTTTTAAGATTAATTATCTTTGGACAATCTTTCATCATAGATGAGGTACCAAGGTTTCTATTATTTGTGAGTTTATTTTTTCAAATGTCTTCCAGGACTAATTCCACTTAAGTATTTTGATATCATTCAGTACAAAAAAATCACAATGATATTTGTCATATTTCTTTTTTACATCAATTTTTTTCAAGACTAAAAGCTTAATGATACAAGGCTACTGTCACCATGTGTCTGTCTGACAGCCATCACTTGGACCTTTCAATATAATGAACATTCTTTATAGATTCCCACAGATGATGTCTTCCTTTAGTAAATTGCAGCTTCATCTGGATTGGATACTTGTAGGTCATTTTCATGTCACTCGTAAAGTGTATAAATTACATGTTATCAATTGGATTAGATTCCTGACAGAAGTTGAGCTTTTTACAGCTTTCAAAGTACTTTCTGGAATTGACATTGCTTCTGTAAGAGCCATAAGAAACCATTGGTGTTAGTGATTCTAATAGCTACTTTCAAGAGTGCTCTAGATATGTGTTCACTGGTGGAAAACCAAAATGACCTTCCTTTTCTTCCTCTGTGACCCAGATTTGGAAGCTTCCGGTTGGTACAAAGGATGTTATGTTGACAGTGTGTTCAGTTTTACTGTATAGTGGTGTCCTTCAAAAGAAAGAATCTGGTAATGGAATGTATACTGACATCACAAGGAACAGCTTCTACCAGTTACTCAATATACGTCTTCCAGATGTCCCTCAATCAACATTAATAGCTGGTTATCTAGAGACTAAATCAATATGCAGTCGGGAAGGAAAAATAGCCATACAATTTATAATCTTAATGGAGCAAATCTAGGGATATCAGATATTGAAAGATATTTTGGAGTACTTGTGGACAACCACCTAGGTCACAGTTCTCAAAGCCAAGCAGCAGCTGCAAAGGCAAATAAAATATTAGCATGTATTAGGAAGGTATAGAGACAAGGGAAGCAAATATAATTCTGCCACTATACAAATCTCTAGTACGCCCTCATTTGGAATATGGAGTACAATTTTGGGCACCGCTTAATAAAAAGGACATTTTAGAGCTGGAAAAGGTACAGAGAAGGGCAACAAAACTAATAAGGGGATGGAGGGGCAAAGTTATGAAGAAAGACTAACCAAATTACCCTTATTTTCTTTGTCAAAGGAGCTTTTTGTGCCAATAGGTTTCCAACTGACACAAGAGGACATCCTTTGAGGTTAGAAGTAAAAATATTTCACCTTAAAGAAAGAAACATTCTCTTCACAGTAAGGGTGGTTAATCTGTGTAATTTTATACCAAAGGAGGTGGTGACAGTGGATTTGATAGATAACTTCAAAAAGGGATTGGATATATTCTTAAATAAAAATGGCATTCAGGGTTATGCTGGATAATTAGAGAGGAAGTATTGATCCAGGGAGGAGTGCGATCACTAGTATCTGGGGTCAGGAAGGAATTTTATATTTTTCCCTTTTGAGACATTTGGCAAAGTTTCACTGGGGTTTATTTTCTTTTTTTTCTGTTTGGCTTCCTCTGGATCAATTAACAAATAATCTGCATATTGCAGATAAGAGGAGATCGTAAAAGGTAGAACTTGATGGGCTAAAATACTTTTTGCAACCTCAATTACTATGTATCCAGTAAAATATTTGTTCCATATTTATTGGATTATTCTGCCATTGCTGTTCAGTGGATTAGCAGAGCCAAAGCGCCACATGTGTACTTGGTATCTTATTAAATGAGGTTCAGTGCTTTCTAAGGACCATAGACATGTCATAAGTATACTATGCTATTGTGAAGAACATCAACTGATAATAGGCACAATTTATCAGAAGGTTTAAAATAAATGAATACACTGTTTAATTTGTAACTATTATATTCACTTTTTTCTTTAATGGTTTCAGACATGCAGGGCAAGACATGCCCAGGACAAGACAAGACATGCACAGGACAAGACATGCAGTACAAGACATGCACAGGCCAAGACATGCACAGGACAAGACATGCCCAGGGCAAGACATGCAGGACAAGACATGCCCAGGACAAGACATGCACAGGGCAAGACATGCAGGACAAGACATGCACAGGACAAGACATGCACAGGGCAAGACATGCACAGGACAAGACAAGACATGCAGGCCAAGACATGCACAGGACAAGACATGCAGGCCAAGACATGCACAGGACAAGACATGCAGGGCAAGACATGCACAGGGCAAGACATGCACAGGGCAAGACATGCACAGGGCAAGACATGCACAGGCCAAGACACGCACAGGGCAAGACACGCACAGGGCAAGACACGCACAGGGCAAGACACGCACAGGCCAAGACACGCACAGGCCAAGACACGCACAGGCCAAGACACGCACAGGGCAAGACACGCACAGGCCAAGACATGCAGGACGAGACATGCAGGCCAAGACATACCCAGGCCAAGACATGCAGGGCAAGACATGCAGGACAAGACATGCACAGGGCAAGACATGCACAGGCCAAGACATGCAGGCCAAGACATGCACAGGCAAAGACATGCACAGGCCAAGACATGCACAGGGCAAGACATGCACAACAAGACATGCACAACAAGACATGCACAGGACAAGACATGCACAGGGCAAGACATGCCCAGGCCAAGACATGCAGGACAAGACATGCACAGGGCAAGACATGCAGGACAAGACATGCAGGCCAAGACCTACCCAGGCCAAGACATGCAGGACAAGACATGCACAGGACAAGACATGCACAGGACAAGACAAGACATGCACAGGCAAAGACATGCACAGGCCAAGACATGCACAGGCCAAGACATGCACAGGCCAAGACATGCACAGGCCAAGACATGCACAGGGCAAGACATGCACAGGGCAAGACACGTAGGCCAAGACATGCACAGGGCAAGACATGCAGGACAAGACATGCAGGTCAACACATGCACAGGACAAGACATGCACAGGGCAAGACATGCAGGTCAACACATGCACAGGGCTCCTGGATAATTTGTTGCTAGTTTATTTATTATATACCTCACAAGTAAGTGAATTTTCTCTCAAAATAATAAAATCATTTAATACAAATTCCTAACATTATATTGAACAGGCAGCTATTGGCAAAATGAGTTTATTGGGTCATTTTTGTATGATTGTTGCAGAGGGATCACTATATATTTAGTAGTCACATTATTACTACTAAAATAAATATCCGTTACGTCCATAGCGGACTCTCTTCTGGTTGGGGTCCACGTTCAGAGGCTCTCAGTATCATTTGGTCGCATACTTGTTAATGCTACAGAAATGAGACACACTTTTATGTACTTTGTTTTATTAAGAAGTGCTTCTAAGATCGGTTTCTAAAATCAAACAAATAGTCCCTGTAGGATCTGCCCACTGCAGCATATGCAGGCACATACTCTGTAGGGCTGGATGTGCAATATCCTAGCCTATCAGGGACCATTTCTCAGCAGCATATTGCAGCACATTGCAGATAGATGGTCAATGATTGATTAGTAGGAGACACTGCACAGCAATTAGAGCAGAGTTTGTGTCTTCATGAGCTGCAGAGGGCAGACCCAGACAGTTGATATTTCTTTGATTTTAGGCAGTAAAACAGAGCTTTTAAGCACTTCTTAGTAAAATAAAGTACATACAAGTAAATAGATAAAATTCAGAAACCTTCCATATCTCTAACACTCCATATACAGTCACTGGCTGGTGTTTTGCAGCTACAGGTCATACAAGGACAGACTGTGATTCATAAATGATCAGGCCCTCCATAAGAATGATTCATCTTTACATTCAATGTTATTTTTCTGTGGAATTGTGTTTAACCAGCACGTAACCCTTTATCTTTCAGATAGGACACAGAAAGTCAAATTACTTTTCTACACTTCACGTATTATTCCCCGGAACGTGTTGAGTGTCATTAAAAAGCTATGAAGCAATACGTCTTCTGAAGAACACAATGTTTTATTTAATCTCTAGAAATTATGTATAGCACTGTACTAGGGGCCTCATTCAATTGCGATTTGGCCAATTGAATAAGGCTCTAAATAAGCACATAGCATATTTTTTTAAAATAAGTTTTTACTTAGTGAAAACCTTGCTTTTGGATAGATATTTACTAACTAAAAACTTCTTTAAAAACAATATGTTATGTGCTTATTTAGACCCCTATTCAATTGGCCAAGTTGCAATTGAATGAGGGCCTAAGTATTTTATTTATATATATATATATATATATATATATATATATATATATATGTGTGTATGTGTGTGTATATATATATATATATATATATATATAATGTGGTGTAACCCTGAATGTCCAGTATTGCAATATGTAGGGATGTATACACACACAAGCACTATTGTTTATATGGACACATTTCATGGCATATACATAGATTGCTTCAGTACTTTTCTGAGTTATTTAACAAACATTTTAAAGGGATATAGAAGGTTCCTGGGTGTTACTACGTGTCACGATCCGCTTCTTCAATGGGATTGATAAGGACCTAGTCCAAACCTACCCAGCAGATGTGTGAGGTCCGTTTACACCTCTGTTAGCAGAAGATGGACCAGAACCAAGGAGCCATTCCAGCAGACCAGGATACCCGGAGTAGCTTGCCATGGACTGTGGCCACTTCCCAATACAGGATACTCAACAGGAACAATGGAATATTCCACAGAATGACACTCACACGTGCAATTATGTACGTTCAAACTGACACACCTTCATTTTGATTCACATACATATTTATACAGTTTTCTGATCATAGCCCTGCCAATCATCCTTGTGTACACAGAAGGGGGAGCAATTAGCAGTGACCGTCCCCTGGTCCACAGGGAGACCCTGTACGTCCAGTGATGTCAGGCCCCTAATTTATCCTGGTGGTGCATTATCCTAATTATTAGAGGGAATTATCCTATATGGTGTACTGACTTTCCTGTGGTACTTCAACTAAACAAGTGCTGTAAAAACTCACTACATCTACCTATGTGACCTGCTTATCTTTGTAACCCTGGGCCACTAACCGCAAGGGGATATACACTCTTGTCTGGCAACTTCTTTCTGTGCTGAGTGACCCCCTTACACTCAGTATCTCTCGCTTTGGTTTCCCTTGTCCTTGGGGCCCCATCCCTATAATTTATTAGCTTTCCCAGTGACAGACCAGCAGATTGATACCGAACATGGATATAGTTCCGTCTTTCCACATACAGGTGATATGTCACAACTAACAGTAAACTCAAGACAACCCTACAGAGAGTAACAGAACCATAGAACACTATACATAGAACTGGTTGTTCTGCTGGTCCTGAACAAGACAACACAGCTAATTGATTTAGTTCCTATTCCAAACAATCATCACACTTCACAAGACATAAAACAGGCCAATAAGTCTTACTGGCAGAGGTGGAGCTGTCCATCCCTGTATGTAACTGATAATAAATACATTTGTTTCAACTTTCTATACATATTTTGCCCATGATTGTTTTTTTGTTAGCGGGGAGCTTCCCCACGTGGGTATATGGGTGTAAAATGAGAATCTGCATTTCAATATCAAGCAGCGGGATGAAAACCGACAACAGAGACAATAAAGGAGTTTAAAGACCCCATCATATACAAAGTTGTAATAGACAAATCTATGTTTGCTTATTTTTGTCCCTCTTGACCTATTAGATTTGTTATAACTCCATTAGACTTTTAGGGCAGGATCTATACCCGCGGTGTCCTTTTTTTCTTACATATCAATGGGATTCTGAGGAAGTTGTCATCTGGACTCCATATTGAGTCATACAGATTAGCAAAACATCTATGTCATGGAAACATTCTTGCCAAGGAGAAGAGGGGACCAGCTTTCAGGATGGTGCTACTGCTACTACTAAGCCACCAAATAATCAACCTATGCTCAAGCCCAAGTTTATTCTTATATCACTTGGATTGGAAGATTCAAGTGATTGAGAAAAAGACTGTACGTTACTGAATAGCAACAGAGGTAGGCAACATCCGCCATTAAGATCTACCATTCCGAAGCCTTGCTGCTTGAGCACAGGTGGGCTAATGATAAGCCCTGCTGTTAGGGATATTGCTAAATAATTATATGTGGCCATCAATAAAAAAAAGATTCCTCAACACTAGTTTAAAGAATAAATACAGCAATGTCTTCCAAACGGACATTGTGATTATAGTATAGTTCTGGCCAGTAATAAAACCCAATATAAAGCAAAAGCCCACCCAAATGTCCATCTCTGCTGGGTACTTGTACTGTTATGTTGCTGATCAGTAGGATTGTGGTGGAAGCCGAGGGACCTAACAACAAACATCCCGGTGTTAGTGGGGATATTTTTAGACATTTTTACCTGTGAACCTAAAAACAAAGACTCTTCTCTAACAATATAAGTGAACTTCAATGGGCTCGCTGAGATACGCAGCGGGAGATTAAACTAGATGGAGCATAAATGGATAAAATATGCAGATGCAAATGGAGAGACATTAAAGGTATTATCTGTGTAGAAAAAAAGTCTTTGATGAGAAGAATATAAAAGGACACGGGGGTCACAGAGCAGTGTTTTCTTGCAGACAAGAAAAGCCATCAAATAAGACACAAGAGTAGAACAACACAGAGGGGAATCAGTGGGGAGCAGTGGAAAGGTGATCTAAGAATTGAACAGCAGAGCATCATGGGCTCGGAGAGGACTCACGTTTAACGTCAATGGGATATTTATAGCAGAGGTTTTTCCCTCTCTGATTTAATGAATATTTATGTGTCTGTTTTGCATTCAGGTCAGTGATCACTTCCATGAAACAAGAGGCGTTTGGTATAAACTTGAATGACGAGTATTAATATGCACCTTGCAATGGATATGAAGACATGTGGTTGTGAAGCTCAGTATGGATTCTAACCATTATTATGTCATCAAATGCAGAGGAATTGCAATAAATGGGCAAAATAAGAGATATGTTCCCAAAGCCTCCAATCTCTGGTTTAGCATACTGGGTTCCAATGGAATTGGGAGACGCAAGAAAGGGCTTCTCAGTTTATCATAAAACATGTTTAATAAAGGGGAATGATATCTCCACAGTGCCGTTCGTCCACGGATTTGTATCTAAAAGGGAACCTGAACCACTAATGGCTCACTTCTGAGATCAGTACCATAAGCAGCCATGCTGAGCAGCAATATCTCTATTGGGGTGGAGAAGAGAGGTCCGATCTTTAATGTACAATTTCACGACTATACTGGACATGTTTTGCAGCTCATCATATTTTAAATGGTTTGTACAAGGAGGTCAAATTTGAAACCAAAATAAATGTAAGCCCCTTATTCAGCACCTTAATTTGATTGGATTCCAGGTCACTTTTCTCATAGTTTTTTCCGGTTTGAGGTTTGAAGCACATGTCAATTGGCAGGGTCACATCAGGTGGCAGGAATCATATTGAGGACATGGTTCAAAAATCTGGACAAGCAAATAAAAAGTAATATGGATCATGGTCCAAAAGTCCAGGGGCCTCATTCAATTGCGATTTGGCCAATTGAATAGGGGTCTAAATAAGCACATAACATATTTTTTTAAATACGTTTTTAGTTAGTGAAAACCTTGCTTTTGGATACATTTTTACTAACTAAAAACTTCTTTAAAAAAAATATGTTATGTGCTTATTTAGACCCCTATTCAATTGGCCAAATTGCAATTGAATGAGGGCCCAGGCATGCCAAGAACTATCAGATGCTTAAAGTACATCTAGTGGTCAGCTATTTCCATCCAGAGAAGACTCACCTGGTGCTCATGGACTGGCCTGTTCTTTTAGACAGGTTCAAATGTATATGCTACAGAGATTATTTACTCTGTAATGGCAGAGTAAGAAAAGACTCAAGAGCTGGCACCCCATGGTGGGTATGATCTGGTACTTGGTGCTGTCCATTCTTAGATGTTCATCTATCACTCTGGTTTGGAAACTATCCAGGAAATAGGTCATGATCATGTAGAATACAAGACTCCACAGTTAACCTTGCATGGGCAACAATTCCATCCAAATGGTAGTTATGTACATCCCTGAAAAGATTTTAGCATTATACTCCTTCAATTAAATTTTGAGAAGGGTGGAGTGTCTACCAAGATACACTTGTTACCAGAAATGTTTAAAGGTTTATGTGGCCTAGCCTGTGTATGTAGAACATGTACATATACCATATATATTATATCTGGTTGTCACTACCTAGTTTCTGATATTATATATAACATATAAATGTATCTGTAATTGTAATATTAAATGTTCTGTAAATATGGCACAGTTGACGGACAAGTGAATGTCTCCAATAGACGTCTCCAATATTTAAATGGCCACTGTATTTTGGAAAACATAAAACAAGCAAACAGCATCGGTAGCTCTTTAAGTCGTCAGCTTAAATGTTTATTTAAGGATACATAATGTTAATGTAAGCAACATGGAAGTCTTTCACTTGATCTGAATGGAAATCCAATTACCATCGCAGATTGTGTCCATTATTACCAGCCAGAGATCAGTTTGCCCTCAAACAAGGCAGTAATGGTTGGCATTCAAGGTCTATATTGGCATTACATAAGAAGACTGTGATACTCGAAAGATTGAAGGCACACGAAGAAGGGGAAGGCAGAGGTGAGATGGCTGGGTAGATGAGGTCATTGAAGCAATGAACATGAGCTCGATGGAGCTCAGAGGTCGAGTGGAAGACCGATGTGCCTGCTGTGCTTCGGTCCATAGGGTCGAGGAGAGTTGAACGACTAAACAACAACAACAAAGCTTTGATGCCATTTGTCCAGTACAATTGCCTCGGTTATCTGACTATATTAGGGACACATCAAATAATGGAATTGGAGACTGGGTACACAAAAGACTTTAAGAAAGTGTCGGTTAGCTCTGCCTTATCTGCTGTCAAAATTCCTAGTATTTAGGAAGCCCCCTGCTCTAGAACATGTTCCAGACCAGTTGGACTCCAACCATAAAATGTGCTCAAGCAGCACTGTTTCTACTTCAAACTTTATTTTTAACCTTCACGTTCACTACCTTGTGCCTTTTTAATGGATCTATAATTGCTCAATGGGAAGCCAACTGGATCTAATTACTTTATCAAATAAACTTTATTTTTGGGCTTGGGGGTTAAAGGATTGTCAAATAACACTTCCTATTACGGCTCTTTGGAAACGGGGGTCAGAATTTCAGGAATAACTGTCAGTTAATTGTCTGCAATAAAAATCAAGGGCAAATTTATATTCGTAGTGAAGGCTGAGCAGATTGGGAGCGCAGGCAGGAACCCACCGCTCCGAAGTCATTGCTTTTCAAAACCTAGTTTGGTCTTTGCTGTTATAGAACTGCACATAATTTGCTAAATGCACCATTAGCTAAGACATTTAGTTTTATTGCACAGCTGCAAGTGACATTCATTTATTCCTTTGGCCTTGAGCTGTGTGACCTCCTATCGCGCAACAGATCCCCCACCACGGGACGCAGGCGTCTGAGCGACTTCGTGTTCAACTGGAACCCAGATACCAAAATAAATTATGTTTAATTACAAACCGAATGATGTTATTTTATAGGTTTTTAATAACAGTGAAACTTTACATTAAAATTGGATTAAATTATTGGAAGTGAACTAAAGAAAACTGCAGTACATATATATATATATATATATATATATATATATATATATATATATATATACAGAGGGTATATGCTTCGAAGGAGCCATTTTTGAAATGGTATTTGGATTAAAAAGCGAAGTCTTTGTGAGGACATTTGCATGTCCCTGTTTAGGTTCCCAGAATGTAGTGCAATAACTGTATTTCTTAAAATTCTGAGCAGGAAACAAGCCTTTTAACTTGTTTTAGACATTCAAATGTGTACACAAATGTACTATTTACTTAATATATATATATATATATATATATATATATATATATATATATATATATATATACTTATGGTGGGCTGAAGCGAATCAGAAATGTACTATTCCTTTTTCTGTATATATATATATATATATATATATATATATATATATATATATATATATATATATGTGTGTGTGTGTGCTTTAGTTTTATTAAAGGAACTTAGCAGAAATATATAAACAAATAGAATAAGTGTAATAAAATAAAGCAAACATGAATAGTACTCTAATCATGAAGCTGACCTTCCATGGGAGCCATGTGCACATCTTTCCTCCTCCATTTGTCAACTTTCATATTGTCTTCTAAGCCAATCACATATAGTGATGGAGGAAAACAAGCCCTTTGATTTGTATGTGTGATTGGCTGAAATATTAGCATATGATTATCATTGTAAACCAGCAGCCCTATTAAATTCCCCTAATGTGTAAACTCGTAGCCCGTAGACTTGCAGCTATTAAATTGGCCCCCGTAAAGCAAGCCGCTGCCGATCTGCGGATTATGAGCAAAGAAAGCCTATAGAACGTGGAATGTGGAGTGTGGAACTCCGCGGCCGCAAATCCGTTGTTCTTTCAAGCCCGTAACTGTTACGTTCCAATCACGCTATTAAATTGCAAATAATTCACTGGCGTTCAACCCCGTAACTCGTATATGGAGCCAAGAAGCAAACGAGTACCAAAGAGGACCCACAAGGGGGGTAAAGTCCAATCCGTAGCACTCAAAATGCCAATATACACACAATACTGTACCTATAGGGAAAGGATGTTAGGTATTACAATTAATAGCACAACAATCTCAAGTCGCAAATCTGCAATATAAAATAATTTTATTTCTGTTCAGTTTCCATGTTATATCGATCCCGGAAATCAATGTGTTAATACATATAATGGAACTCACATGTAATAGAATATCATATTTATGGCTTTATTAATATTACATTAATTCTGGAATGCGGGTCCGAACGGAACTCGTGCTTGAACCCCGTAAGACTTTGATATCCCACCTCCATTTTTCAGTAACGTAATGATGACGATCTCTGTTGCCATTGGCTCTATCTAAACCCATAACTACGGGTTTGACTAATTGATCATGTTCACGCCCGCACATCTGAAAAATGGTTTACGGGTTTGTGTCTCAAGCCCGTAACTCACGCCCTGCTTGAATTGAATAGCTCTGTAACTCGGACAAATTTCAAGCCCGCATCCGTTGTAGGTTCCACTTACGGGGGATTTGAAGCATTTCGAATTTTAGGTTAGTTTACAATATTTAAGATTTTTTTTTATCTTTAGTATACTTGTTCTTCTAGTTTGTAGAATATTAAAAAAGATCAAATACCTCAATAAACAAAGCAGTTTGTTGTGTTAATGACTGGCCAGAGCTCCTCCCCATTTGTAACAGATACCTAGAATATAGCAGGGGCGGAGTAAGCACGTTGGTTTGGTTAATAAGGAGCTGCTTTTAAGATACTTTACTTTTTTATTCCTTTTTCTGTAAAAAATAAATATTTTGTAACGTTATTTATTTATTTTTCTCTATATACCACTTTCTCACTATTTCTGCTTTTGATTAGTTCTGTATCCTTGTTGTTTTCACATTTTCATTCAGATTAAAATATTATCATTAAAGTGACTTGGAAGGTTTGTGTATTTCCCTGGGGATATAACATACCTTTGTATCTCTTTATTTTATGTATTTTATTTATATAAGCTCTGTTTTCTTCTGCCTAAAAACATTAAATGTGTACCTGTTTGGGTCTGCCCTCTGCAGCTCATGAATACACAGACTGGGAAGTGCAATGTTTCTGATTAGCCAGTGAGTGACCTCTCTCAAGGAGCATGTTGCAGAAAGTTGCTACTGATTAGATAATATGAGGCGCTGCACATCCTATATTTAAAAGTACACTGTCTTCACAAGCTGCAGAGGGGCGAAACCCATTAGAAACTATCTGTAAGACCTCGGAATAAAATGACTAATAATCTGTGTCTCCTCTATTTCCATAATAATGTCTATTCCGTTAAACATAGAAACAGAGATATAACAGCAGTTAAGAACCAAAAGGGCCCATCTAATCTGCCAATTCCATCTACCTTGATTAGTATAGCATAATGCTTATCTCAGCCAGGCTTCCATGACTTATTAATTGCCCTTTGTGTGGCAGTGCATGGGCAGGGGTGACCTTTTGTGTGGCAGTGCGTGCGCAGGGGTGACCCTTTGTGTGGCGGTGCATGGGCAGGGGTGACCCTTTGTGTGGCGATGCATGGGCAGGGGTGACCCTTTCGTGTGGTGGTGCATGGGCAGGGGTGACCTTTTGTGTGGCGGTGCATGGGCAGGGGTGACCCTTTTGTGTGGCAGTGCATGGGCAGGGGTGACCTTTTGTGTGGTGGTGCATGGGCAGGGGTGACCCTTTTTGTGGCGATGCATGGGCAGGGTTGACCTTTTGTGTGGTGGTGCATGGGCAGGGGTGACCCTTTTTGTGGCGATGCATGGGCAGGGTTGACCTTTTGTGTGTCGGTGCGTGTGCAGGGGTGACCCTTTGTGTGGCCGTGCATGGGCAGGGGTGACCTTTTGTGTGGTGGTGCAAGGGCAGGGGTGACCCTTTGTGTGGCGATGCATGGGCAGGGGTGACCTTTTGTGTGGTGGTGCATGGGCAGGGGTGACCCTTTGTGTGGCAGTGCGTGCGCAGGGGGTGACCCTTTGTGTGGCAGTGCGTGCGCAAGTGGTGACCTTTTGTGTGGCAGTGCGTGCGCAGGGGTGACCCTTTGTGTGGCAGTGCGTGCGCAGGGGTGACCTTTTGTGTGGTGGTGAATGGGCAGGGGTGACCCTTTGTGTGGCGATGCATGGGCAGGGGTGACCTTTTGTGTGGTGGTGCATGGGCAGGGGTGACCCTTTGTGTGGCAGTGCGTGCGCAGGGGGTGACCCTTTGTGTGGCCGTGTGTGGGCACGTCATCCCACTATCCCATACACTCATAATTATAAGTGATATTGTATATTAATAAGTGATGTTCTCCGACTCCTCCGGGGTATCCCGTGTAATATCCAGCTCTATCTATCAGGGGGTCTCTTGTGTGTAATGTCTGTATTTGATTTTTTATTACTACACCTGTTCCAGGGCTCCCTGTTGGGTATTTAAAGGAATGTTCTGGACCCATCGGCCATATCTGACAAACTGCACAACACCAGCGCTGTGCGCTCATCTGCCTGGACTTGTAGCGGTGAAAAGTAATATCTGTCTTTATATGTTATTGTCTTATAGATACTGATTTTACACTTAATAGTATTAGCATTTATTTATATAGCCCCAACATATTACAAAGTCGTAGGTGCAGGGGACACAGCGTGAGACAAACACATATATATATTACTATCTAGGAATTAGTATCTGGGTCATGGAGAGTCGGACATTACGGAACCACTAAACAACAAACATATATATATATATACAGCTTCCCAGAATGCAGTGTAATATCATTGTAATAATTTTCTCGGAATTCTGAGCTGGAAGCTGTTTTTGTAACTTCCTTTAGACATTCAGATGTGAACACAGATGTACTTTTTATTTACTGTACGGTGGAGTCTTCTATCACTCTTTTGCCCACCATATTATAAATGATTGTTGTGGTGAACTACCTACTCATAAGGTCCACAACACAAGCTGGGATCCCGCCCCACGCTGATGATAGACAGTAAGCTTGAAACAGCTGTACATGGATAGAATTCCCAGTTTGTGTATAATCCAGCCTTGCATAAAAGTTGTGCAATGCAGCGGGCATAAGCTTAAAGGAAGCCATGTTTAAAAATGGTTATGGATTGAAGAGCGAGGCATTTGGGGCACATTTGCATGTCCCTGCTCAGCTTCCCAGAATGCAGTGTAATAACTGTTTTTCTTGGATTTCGGAGCTGGAAACTGTTTTTTTAACTTGTTTTAGACATTTAAATGTGAACACACATGTACTATTTATTTACTATGTATTAGTATCTGGAGATTAATATAGGGTCGCGGAGAGCCAGACTTGACTGAACCACTAAACATCAACAAAATATATTTATATTGTTGATGTTTGGTGGTTCAGTCATGTCTGACTCTCTGTGATCCTATGGACAGCATTCCAGACACATCTGTATGTTTCTGGTTATGATTATCTTGGTAAAGTACTGGAGGGGGTTGCCAGTTCCTTCTCCAGTGGGCAGTATTTTGTCAGCCCTCTCTTCTCTACTATAATGTGCCCATCTTGGGTGACCCTACATGGTATTACTCACATTCTCATCCCTTCCGCTTTTCTCATTTTATACCACTTCACCAACAATTTCTCTTTTTTTTTTTTTTTTTTTTTTGTTTGTTCCTTTTTTTTTTTTTTTTTTTTTATTATTATTATTACCAACAATTTCTCATGAACCGGATAATGTTCCCAACAATCAAAATGTATTCACTGATCATTTCCCACTACTGCAACTCACTACTAAGCGGACTTCCTCATCTTACTGCCTCTGCTAAGCCCATATATCTAGCCAGACTTTTCTCACCTGCTGCCCCACTCTGCCAAGAAAACTATATGGATAAGCACAACCATAGACAAGAAGTGCCTGGCGTGCTGCAAAAAAATGTCTTCCTATTGGTCCACTCCGTTGTCTATTGCTGGCTTATATACTAGAAACATGAAACAGTAAATAGCCGCTGGCATGATATGTGCATTTAAAGATGCAACATGGTGTGTCACAGATTCACCCAGTGACAGCCTCCTGAAGAAATTTAAAAAAATCCTAATTCTTTATAGCTTGCACTAATAGATCTGTGATCGTGCCAGATGCAACTTATACTTTTAAAGGGCCATTACTTGTTTTATCTCTATTTTTATACTTTTAAAGGGCGGTTACTAGTTTTATCTCTACAGTGTGCCTTTAAATGTATAATTGAATTCCTGTGACAGTGTCTCTTTTATGGCCTCTTTTCTGTACAAACAACTGTCCCCGTGTTGCATTCAGCTTTGGATGTATATGAATATAAAATATAAAATATTCATACATCCTGCACATCTGCAAATGTTCCCAGATGTGGACACGATCCTCACATTAAAGCAGCAACTGGAAATATATGCAAATTCCTTTTTTAAATCAGGTTGACTACCAAAAATAAAATTACCTTCATAGGATACAGGTGGATGGTAATAATTTAAATTAAAAAGGAACATGCAGAGGCAGGAGCCGGCTGCACCGAGAACCGACGGCTTCGTATGCATTTCGGAGGAGCTCGCTGACTCAATCTATTGTGAAAAATTGCTCATTCCTGACAGCATAATTATATTACTTTCAAAGAAGTGGATAATAAGAGATCTCACAGGGCAAGTGTGCTTTGAGAACGCAGACCTTGTTTCAAAGGATAATTAAAATCCAATGCAAGTTTGTGTAAGTAAAGGATATATAATGTTTTGCTTAAGTAAATACCCATGAAAAAGCAATTGTCGTTAGTAGAATAAATAACACAAGTCATGTAATATGTAATGGCTGCAAGTGAACAAATATGGGATGTATGCGTCTTTCCCCACTTAGATTGTAAGCTCTTCTGGGCAGGTTGTCTTTATGTTGAATGCACTTATATCTTCATGTACCATGTCTCTTTAAATCTTTGCGCACGTTTACGGCTCTATACAAATCAAATAAATATATATACAACAACAGAACAGAACAGGTCCATATAATTGCTGGGGAAAAGCTAAATAAAATGTTTGTCTTTCACATTGTATCTAAAATAGATAATATGAGCAATTGTCATGAAAGTGCCCCAAACTCTGCTGTTTTAAAGGGATAGGGGTGTTACTAGGTATATAATATACCTGTGTATCTGTTTACTTTTATGTACTTTATTTTATTAGGAAGTGCCTATAAGCTCTGTTTTACTGAATAAAATCCAACAAATAATCCCCGTATGGGTCTGCCCACTGCAGGGCTGAATGTGCAGTGTAGTGTCCTAGCCTATCAGAGACAGCGTCTTAGCAGCATATTGCTGAGGCGCTGTGACTGATAGGTTAGTATGAGACACAGCACAGTAAGTACAGCAGAGCAGTGGCATCACTGAGGGGTGGGGGGGTGCAATCCCTGAATCCAGGGAAAAACTGCTATCAATCACTGTCAATCACCACACCACGCTCTCCTCGGCTGTCTGTTATTACTCAGCCAGTAGGCAGGATCAGGGCTGTATCAACCTTTTTGGAGCGCCTAGGCAGTGAAGTGGAGGAGCCCCTGTGAGTAAGTATGCAAGGTATGCACAGACCCATTTTTGCCTTTTCTTTGTGCTTAAGTTCTCTCTCCTTGTTCTAGGTGATTAACCCCTAGTAGCCAGTCTATGAACTGCAGCTGGCCCTTTAATGAATCTCCGGTATTATCCACCATCCTCAGGATAATGGTAGGCGTATCACTTCTATCAGTAACATAGATATCGTCTGATTTCTATAATCATTGAGTGTTTGTTATACATATAATTGCAGTTTAGATACACACAGGTAACAGACATTGCAAGTCATGTATTATTGTGATTAGTCGCTCTCTCTCTCTCTCATTGCAACTTCAAACAGCCGGCGTCTGCATTCAGCGGAAAACAAGCAGAATGTTCTCTTTTGCCTATTTTTAATTCAATTACCTTTTACTTATCATTTTCCACCCAGACAGCGTATTCATTGTTAGACTGTCAAATATTTTGTTAAAACTAATATGTGTGGTGTTAATTAAAGATGATTAGTATAATGAATACATTTCATTCATATGCAGAAGAATTATAGTTACAGGGCTTAAAGGGATACAGAACATTATAGTGAGCATATTTACTTAAGACTTAAACTCATTTATCTTATTATATTAAAGGGACACTAATTATTTTTTCTCTCTTTTGTATCAGAAAATGCATCTAAAGATGGTGGGGGGGGGGATAAAACAAATAAAATGTTATAAACTCACCCTAAATCATTGATCCCCACCCCTGTCATTAAGAGCCCTCACTCAGACTGGTCATGCTTTAGATTTAATAAGGTGTGGATACAGGTGAGGCCATTGGAGGCTCCACAGGCTGACGAGTACTGATTTGCTTACCTTGTGTTTATACAGTATTAAACCTAAAGCATAGCCTGTCTGTAGTCCTTGAGGAGAGGCTTAAGAATGACTTAACTCCCAAGAAAGCCAGGTCCAAATGTTGAACATTTCCCCCGATTGTATTAAAGGTATTTAGAAGTTTCCTTGTATGTAACTTTGTCTAATCAAACACACATTACATGGAGTCATTCTATACACATGGTTGGATTATCCATTAGGCCAACTAGGCAGTCGATGCTTCCCTGTGAGGGGCACCACTTCTTAAAAATAATGGTTCCTGGCCTAATAAAAATGAAATGTTGCAGTTTATAGACTGGCTACTAAGGGGCAACCACCTAGAGGAAAGGGAACTTACACGTTCAGAAAAGGCAAAAATGGGCTCATGCACACCTTGCATACTCATTCGCAGGGGCTACTCCCCTTCACTGCCTAGGGGCTCCAAAAAGGTAGATACGGCCCTGTCTATACACATACAGATTGGTTTCCACACCCCCAGAGCAGCCTACATAGGTACCCAGTACTAACCAATAAAAACACTGCATTCAGGTACATTTTTTTGACTCTAAACTAACCGACCCAGCCAGTAGCAGCACAGTGCAGAGCTCCAGAGCAGTTGCATCATTCAAAGAAGGAAGGAGTGGTGTGTGATGGGAAAAAAAGCTACACATCCCATGATGTTTTTGCTGTGATTGGCCAAAACAAATTTTGAATTTTATGCTAATTTTGCTTGGATTTTCAGGGGATCCTTATCTAAAGAAAACAGAAGAAATTTACAAACATCAGGGTAAGTTTATTACTGTTTTCTGGGGATTTTTTTCATGCAAAAAAATGTTTTTATACACTACAGATCCTCCTCTACATGCCTTTTAAAATGTCTAAATAATAAAAGCAAAATGAACCTTCATACCCTTCAGCGGAGAGTCCATTTGGGTGACAGTGTGATCTAGGATTGTGAAAGAAACAAACATTGCTTTCTAAAACGCATATTAGGAATATGATCTGCTAAATATTTTATCATTAAATATCGTAAGACTTATGTTTATTACTACAGACAGATGGCTGAGTGACAGATATGCCCCAGGGCATATATAAATAATCCATTAAAATCCATTGAAATGAAGACAAACCCAAAGTTTCACACAATGAGTGATCGTCCATGGCCCCACACCTGCTAACAGGTGTCGTTCAGTCGTTTCCAACTCTCCTTGACCCTATGGACCACAGCACGCCACCCTGCTTAGTGCAGTTCATTATTCTAGCTCTGCCTCGGCCTACCACAAAGCTCTCCTTCTCCCAAAGGTCCTGAAAGCACCATAATCAGCTCACTAACTGGCTTTGCTCAGCAACACTTGAGGTTTTATGCCTGTATCTATTTGCATATGCATATTTCCCCTAGTTTGTGAGATTTTTTATATATATGTTCTATCCATATGTGCTTGTACTAAACTGTATTAAATTATTTTGACTTAAAATAAAAAAAATATTTTGAAAAAAACAAACATTTTAAGTAATTGATAAGGCTCTTAATAATGCAGAGAACTGAGATTCAAGTAATGATTGTACCAACAGCATGCTACCTGTTACAATAGCCATCACCATTTTGATTCAGTTCTATATACTAGGGGTCTCTGTCCTGCAAGGCCACTGCAACCAATCAGGCTGTAGGGTGTTTCCCCCATTCATGTATATGGTAAGTTTTTGACTGACAGAAAGCACCAGCCCAGGAGACCAAGTGCATGTCCCTTCTGACATTCACCCCCCTTAAAAGCAAAACCAATCGCCATGGTTGGATTACCCATTATGTCAACTAGGCAGCTGCCTAAGGGTGCTCCCCTGTGAGGGGCACACTTCAAAATTAATATGATTCCTGTCTTAAAAATCATTAAATGCTGCAGATCATAGACTGGCTACTGGCCATAACCAGCTAGAACTAGACAGTTACAACAGGAAAAGGAACTTACATGCACAGAAAAGGCAAAAATGGGTCTGTGCATACCTTGTGTACTCACACGCAGGGGCTCCTCCACTTCCCTGCCTAAGGGCTCCAAAAAAGTAGATCCGGCCCTGCCAGTAGCCTGTTTTAGTTGACAATTCCCTCCCCAAGAATATCAGGTGCAGAGCACCCTGTCACAGTTCCTGGAGAGGGAGGTGATGGGAGAGAGAATATTCAGGTTAAATGCTGCCCTAGGCCATTCAGATTTGTTAGGCAGGAATACACTCCATCAGAAGACGGTTATTGTCCAGAGAGAGAGATGGAAGTGACATTTTTGCTTTCATGACAAAGTCCTTTGACTCAAAAAAGAAAAAGTGTTGTAAATGGTAAGAGGAGATTTTTTTTTATTTTTGTGCAAACTTCTTTTGGAACAAAATTAGGACAACCCTCTGAACCTTGTAGCTTTACCAGATGCAGTCAGTAGATAGGGTGACTGATTATTTTGCAGAGTTCTGGTGCAGTGTCTGGACACACCTCAGTTAGATTTAGTATAAAGGAGGTCATGAGTTTATTCCAAAGGCAGTCTGTACAGGAACCAACAGAATATTTTATCCCCTGTAATAATTTTATTTCATGTAAAGAAAAATGTATCAAATGTTTAAAATCTGTTCTTGTAAATGTATGATAGTAAATAAGTGGTCAGGTGTCCATTTAGTATATGTATTCTTGTGGTGATCAACAAGTTTATCATTTCTAAATTTAACTTTAACTTGTTGAAAATACATTGACAGTATAGTAACACATTCAAAGTAATTCATATTTATTCAAAATGTTATCAAGAATACTTCTGGCAACCATAAAACAAGACTTTTAAAGCATTTTTTAGATCCCTTCAGTTGAACGTTTGCCTCTTTGTTGGGGGCAAGGTCTGGGATCTACATGATGTCCAGTCCAGCCCTACGCATGATGTATTCTGCATATTCTTACGGCACTCCTTTTCCAATCTTGAACCATTCTTTTGTTCCATGTTCGGTTCTGACCGTGGCTTCTTGGTCCACATACAAATTCCTCAGAAGGAGGATTAGATGATCTGGTACTCCTATCTCTTTGTGAACTTGCCACATTTTGTTATGATCCACACAGTCAGAGACTTTAGAATAATCTATGAAGCAGAAGTAAATGTTTTTTTGGAACTTTCTTGCTTTCTCTATTATCCAGCGGACATTGGCAATTTGACCTCTTGTGCCTTTTCCTCTGGGGCACCCGGCTTGCACATCTAGTAGTTCACGGTCCATATATTGTTGGAGTCGAGCTTGTCAGATCTTTTGTTTTTTTGTGTCACTCAGTCATGCCCAACTCTCCCTGACCTCATGGACCACACACACGAGGCTGATCCACTTGGTATTAATGGCAGAGATACTGGAGTGGGTTGCCAGTTCCTTCTCCAGTGGGCCACAGCATACAGCTCCTGGTATTCCTAGGTTGTCTCCCATCCAATTACTGACCAGGCCCAACCCTGCTTGGCTTCAGGGTGGTGTGACCTCTTAGTTCCCTGACTGGAATCAAAACCAGATCGAAGTGGTGAAAGCACAGAATCCTAACCACTTGACCACCAGGGAATGCATTGCAGGATCTGAGATGAAGGCCCATCTCACTTCACTCTCCAAGATGTCTAGGCTCCAGCTCATTGAACAAAATATTGAGGTCATCACTGCTACTAAGATCCTTCCTGTAGAAATCTTCTGTGTAACCCTGCCACCTGTTCCTTATCTGATCTTCTGTTAAGTCTCTACAATTTTTGTCTTTTATCACGACCACTTTGGCATGAAAGGTGCCGTTGAGATCCCCAGTTTTCTTGAAGAGCTCTCTTGACTTTCCCATTGTGTTATCTTCTTCTATCTCTTTACATCGCTCATTGTAGAATGTCTCCTTGTCTCTTCTTGCTATCTGCAGGAATTCTGCATTTAGTTGGACAAATCTTTTCTTATCTCCACTACCTTTCGTTTTCCTTCTTTCCTGGGCTACTTTCAAAGCCTCATCAGACAGCCAGTTTGCCTTCTTAGTTTTCTGTCTTTTGGGGACATTTTTTGCCGATGTTTTCCGGATAATGTTGCAAACTTTAATGATAGAGAGATAGATAGATAGAGATGATTAGATAGATAGATAGATAGATAGATAGATAGATAGATAGATAGATAGATAGATAGATAGATAGACATGGATATAGATAAATAGATAGATAGATGGATAGATAGATAGATAGATAGATAGATAGATAGATAGATAGATAGATAGATAGATAGATAGATAGAGATGATTAGATAGATAGATAGATAGATAGATAGATAGATAGATAGATAGATAGATCGGAAGATGGATAGATAGATAGATAGATAGATAGATAGATAGATAGATAGATAGATAGATAGATAGATAGATAGATAGATAGATAGATAGATAGATCGGCAGATGGATAGATAGATAGATAGATAGATAGATAGATAGATAGATAG